>CM038724.1:11825454-11863459 GCA_021613375.1 Megaleporinus macrocephalus | reverse complement strand
AAATAAATAATATTATAAATAAAGATTTAATAAATAAGTACATTTTTGTCATGAAAAAAGACAAATTAATATCATGCATCTATTTCTATATTTCTATGCATCATCTTTTATTTAGACTGTGTTTCTACATTTATTTATTATTTATTCATACATGTATTTCCATATTTCTAAATGTATTTATTTCTATATTTCTATATTTATTTCTATATTTCTTCATTCCTGTATTTCCACAATTATTTATTTCTGTATTTAGTTTAGTTCAGTACTGAACTGAAGTAAACTGTCCATATCAGTACGGAACTAAACCAAACCGTCCATATCAGTACTGAACTGAACTAAACCGTCAGCACTGAACTGAACTAAACCGTCAGCACTGAACTGTCTCAGGACACCCTTTTATTTCAGAAACATGATCAGTGTGCTGTCCGTGGTTCTGAACACAGATCTGAAGGCGCATGTGGTTGTTGTTGCAACTTTCTGTGTTGATAATGTTTGAACTACAATTGATATTGTGATTTCTGAGACAATTCTTTTTTATCGAGTGAACGTTGTAACAGAGAAAACCTGACTGCAAACCGAGTGTAAACAACAGAGCCTGTTCAAGAAAAAAACAATTTATTCACAATTCTTTATTATCTTCCTAAAACACTCCAGATCCAGTCATACTGAATTAGGTGTTTTAATCAAAATTTTAAGCCTAGCCACTCCCTTAACCCTACGTGTCAATGGCTAATAATCCGTTCACATTCTCTTGATTTTAATGTTTTGCATGTGTGGGCCGAGACCCCAACGAAAAGATTCTTCAATTGGTTTCACCTAATATACAAAAATTGTTCTGGCTCACAGAAGCAGTAGGTCATCTTTATTTTGGTTTTCTATATCAGGTTGAGTATGTTTTTGAGTTGCCATGTGTTTTTTTTATATCACAAAGTTTGGTGTAGAAATCTGCTTTACAATACAGTCAGTGTGACCGTGTATCATCTCCAACAAGGAGGTGAGTGAGTGACAGGCTACGTGCTGAAGGAGGTGAGTGAGTGATAGACTACGTGCTGAAGGAGGTGAGTGAGTGATAGACTACGTGTTAGAGGAGGTGAGTAAGTGATAGACTACGTGGTGGAGGAGGTGAGTGAGTGATAGACTACGTGGTGAAGGAGGTGAGTGAGTGATCGACTACGTGGTGAAGGAGGTGAGTGAGTGATAGACTACCTGCTGGAGGAGGTGAGTGAGTGATAGACTACGTGGTGGAGGAGGTGAGTAAGTGATTGAGACTGTAAGTTAAATACAGGGATTTATTTTCGTGTCACTATGGAGACGCAGTTATATTTACATCCCGCTCTGTAACTAGGGGGCGGAGTCAGCGGCGGATTTGGGAGGGTTGAGGGTCTGCTCTGACTGGGAGACTGAGCACTGGGAGTGTTGAGGGTCTGCTCTGACTGGGAGAGTGAGCACTGGGAGTGGTGTGGGATGGAGCTCCCGATAGCCCCCGCTGCTCGCTGAGAACAGTACCTGAAGAACATGTGTTTTCACCTCAGACTCTCCAAAAGTCTCCAGTAACTCCAGAAACAGTTGATAGATTTGTTGCTAGTGCTCTTTGAATTTTCATGTTCCACCTTAAACTGAGCAGCAGTTACATTCTGGCTCCCCTTTGAATTTTTTTCTACTCCACCTTAAATTCTCCAGTGGTTGTTATAGCGACTGAAGCGTCAGACTGTAAGTGCTGCACTGTTTAAGGTGGACTGTAAAGTTGAAGAAGAAGCTGGAGGAACAGAAGGTGAGTTGAGCTTCATGGAGAGCTGGAAGAGGATGAAGAAGTTGTTCTGGCTCTGCTTTTCAGTGCGACTAGCCGATCAGAGCACTGACCACTAACTGACCACCGTTAGGAGCTTAACAAGTGGGCGCGGTTGGCGTCACAGCAGTGACGGAGACTTTTCTCTTCTTCTCTTGTAGCTCCATTATCCAGTGTTGCTGTTTTACTGTTTCACCTTTTCAAATCAGACTTTTCTTCCTAGTTCTCTTCATTATTGACAGAAGCGACTGATGAAGCTCATTTTCACTGTGAAATGAAAGAGACACTGACCTTAGCAAGCAGCTAACACTTCTGACATGGACTGAATTTATTTACTGATTATATAGTAATATAGCGATAAACGACCTCCATAACGCCTCAGTGTGTTCATATAAAATACTTGTGTTGACTTATTGATCATAGTTTCCTGGTTTTGAACAAAACTAGCAGCTGTTTGTCTAAAGTTAGCGTTAGCTAGTCTTACTGGCACAGAGCCAAGTTTTTCCCGCCGTTTATCTCCTATTGTGATTATTTCTGTACGAGCCTGTTTACATACAGGAAGATTTACTCAGTTTATTAAATCACTGACATTTCGTTATCATATGTGTGTTTATTTGTCAGCTTCACAGGTTTGAAATGGACAGTGTGCGAGAGCTACAGACATTAGAGCAGGAGTTTCATAGGGAAGGATTCTCTCCTGGACAATGTTCTGCAGAGGTTAGTGCTTTTATTGAAGTTGTTATTAAAAGACGTTAAAGGACGAGGACGTCTGCAGACACTCTGACGTCCTGCTTTCATTTATTTAATACATTAAAATTCTGTTTCTCATGTGTGTTAGTTACATGTTGTTGTTTTTTTCAGATCAGGTGGATTTCTGGAGGTCTTCCTGAAACAGGAACTGAGCGACTGGACGTCTGAACGGAAGTAAACCTGCATGAAAATGAGGGAATGAATAGATGGATATTTTACAAATCATATTTTTAAATATACTAGAGTTTATTCCACCCACTTAAAGGGGAAGTCCAGTGATTTTTCAGAATTTCTGCATGGTTCAGTTGGTAATTATGTAGAGTGCGGGTTAGATGTGAAATGCTCTGTTCTGGGGAAACTTACTGAGTCAGAATGTTACACGATGCCAGACGGTTTGTTTTCCTGTAGTTTTGAGACAGAAAATGAAGGATTTTGGTGTAAATTATTTTTAACTGGCTTAGAGGTACTTGCAGAGTGTCACTCATCAGAGTGTCAGATCAATAACTACTTTTTCTCAGTTATTATATAGTGCAGTGCAGGATCCTGTGTTTGGTCTGAGGCTGAAGTTAAAGTCACACCTGAAACAGGTAAAGAGGTAAATCAGCTGAACTTCCTGTTTTATATGTATGTTGCTGGGTGTAAATCTTGGTTCTGATCTATTTGTCCTCCAAGTAGAACATAAAGTACATACAGTCCTACAGAGTAAACCTGTGTGCTGAAGCTGTTTTGGTCTGACAAGCAAATTAAGTGTTTAGTTATTACGAGTTTTCCTACATTCACTTGATACTTTTCAGCAGCTTTCTTTCTTTCTTCTTTGACGTTAGTACTTAAAAAGAGACTGTGGAGAAGAAGCTGACGGTCACGCTGGCCAAGGAGAGGTGCCGGAGGAAATAGGACCACGAAGGGGGCAGACGCAGGCGCAGATTTGACGAGATACTTTAATGAGAACAAAACAAACAATAAACACTAAGACAGTAAACAAACAAGAAGTATAATCAAAAACAGAACCATTTGGCAAACTGACAGGGTCCACACGTAACACAACCAAAGAAAACGAACCACAAAGGAGAGGGCAAAACAGGCAGACTATATGCACAGGATGGTGATATAATTACCTCTCATGGTTTCTCTTACCACTGCTATGCTGATGACACTCAACTAATGCTTTCCTTCCCACCATCTGATACTCAGGTTTGCAGTCGTATCTCTGCATGTCTGACCGACATCTCTTCATGGATGACAGCTCATCATCTGAAGCTCAATCCCAGCAAGACTGAGCTGCTGTTCATCCCTGGAACTACAGGTCCTCAGCAGGATCTTGCCATCTCATTCGAGAACTCTTTGATTGTTCCGTCTAAAGATGCAAGAAACCTTGGGGTGACTCTGGTTGACCAGTTATCGTTCTCCGCCCATATTACGAACCTGACTCGGTCATGCAGATACCTTCTCCACAACATCAGACGCATCCGACCCTTCCTCTCTCAGGAGGCCTCCCAGGTGCTCGTCCAGTCTCTTGTCATTTCAAGGCTGGACTACTGCAACTCGCTCCTGGCTGGTCTTCCTCTGCAGGCCATCAGGCCCTTACAACTGATCCAAAATGCAGCAGCACGGCTCATCTTCAATCTCCCCAAGTTCACTCATGTCACACCACTGCTGCGCTCCCTTCACTGGCTTCCTGTAGCTGCTCGCATTCAGTTTAAAGTTCTGATGCTTCTGATGCTTGCCTACAAAGCCAAGAATGGACCAGCTCCTCCTTACCTTACGGCAATGGTCAAAAGTCGAACCGCACCTCGAGCCCTTCGCGCTTCAAGTACGACTCGGCTTGACCCGCCATCACTTAAGATTCATGGCAGACACGCAACAAAACGCTTCTCTGTACTGGCACCCAGATGGTGGAACGAACTTCCACTAGCTGTCCGAACAGCGAACTCTCTCGCGGTCTTCAAACGCAGACTGAAGACCTATCTCTTTGTAAAGCACTTATAATCACTAATATACTAAAGTACTGGTATAAACTGTAATTGCACTTTATCTTCTAGGAGCAATAGCTAAGTACTGCACTTGTACTTTATGTAGTCTTGTATTTATTCTCTTCTCTGTAGGTGTTCCAGTCTTGCTAGGAATTGCATTGTCTTTTTTCTAGGTATCAGCACTGGCCCTGTGTTTATGGCAGTGTTTGAGTTTAAGAGTAGTTTGGACTTAAACCTGTTCGTACTAGGTAGAGATTCATACTCTAACTGAACACTAAGCACTTTTGTAAGTCGCTCTGGATAAGAGCGTCTGCTAAATGCCGTAAATGTAAATGTAAATGTAATAACGAGAGGAAACAGCTGGTGACAATGGGAGGTGACAAGGATGGGAACCAGGTGGAGGGCGGAGACAAAGATCACATGACTAACAGACAGAACCACATGGTGAAAGACGTAAACACAAGCACATGACTACAAACAGGAACGTAAACAAACAGGCAAGGACGAGGGAAACAGGGCAGGATGTGACACTGACATTGCAAGAGCAGCAAGTTGATGCTTTACAGAATTTTAGACTTGAAACATTGTTCAGTATGTGTACACACACAAACACACACACACACACACAAGATTTTAGCCGTATTATTAGACATAGCTACCATATATGTGTTCACGTTCAAACAACAGAGCAAACAGAGCAGCAAATGTCTAGTGAAGTTGTGTAATACTAAAAAACACCTGGTGGAACATCTCACAGCTAATTAGTTTAACTGGTAACAGGTCAGTAACATGATTGAATATAAAAGAGAGTCTTTCAGAACTTAAGATGGGTAGAGTTATATCACTGTGTGAAAGACTGCACAGGTACGTAGTGGAACAATTAGAAAATTATTTTTATTTCATGGTTTTGTCGTGTATGTCACATGACATCAGTAACAAATTCAGAAAATCTGGAGAAATCCCTGTACAGTATTGGATGGTGGTGCTCGTCGGGTTCTCAGACAGCACTGCATTAAAAACAGTACAGTTCTGTAGTCAGATCACTGCATGTGCTCAGAAACACTTCCTAAACCAACATCTGTGAACACAGTGCATCACTGCTCCACAAATGCAAGTTAAAGCTCTACCATACAAATAAGAAACCTGACCATCAAGCTTGCTATCAGCGCACGGTTCATGATGGTGGTGCTTCCTCCAAGCCAGCCTCTGTGATGCTATTGGTGGGCATTAGTTTAGTTAGTGCACATGCTCTGGGTGAGCTGTACATCTGTGAAGCTCCATTAATGATGAATAATATATATACGGGGTTTGGAACGACATATACTGCTGATAGATAATAAAACACCCTCTGCACGTATTACAACAGCATGGCTCCGTAGTAAGTAGAGTCCAGGTGTCTACAATCCAGCTCTGTTATCTACTGTAAACATTTTAAACATTATGAAATGACCCGGATATTTAATCAGCTGAAATCGGATATCAAGCAAGAATGAAAAACATTTCAGAACTACAGCAGCTTGTCTTCTCAGTTCCTAAAAGCTTACAGAGTGCTGTTAAAAGAAAAAGATGATGAACACAGTAGTGAACCTGAACCTGTCCCCACTCTTTCTGAAATGCAGCTACACCAGGACAGGTTTATACTAACATTATGTACGACCTTACAGTAGCCAGAGTCTCACTACACATGTCTTTACACATTCAGTACTAGCACACTGGTTGAAATTTAAGGTAGTATTTTGTTATTACTGTTATACAAATAAATGTAGATAACACAACGCACAAACACACTGATTCCCTCAGCACTCGTACAGGGAGCTGCAGTCTGAGGTAAGTTAGTCCAGTTTACTGTTCTAGAAGCATGTTCAGTGTGCTGTCCCTGCTGCTGAACACAGATCTGAAGTTGCAGTTCAGCACCAAGGACAGTTACTGAGCAAGTACAATTCATAAGTTGATATTAAGTTCCCAAATACCCCCCAATCACTGATTATCTCCATATTAAATACTCAACATGGAGTAACACTGAGTAAGTAAAATTCATAAATTGATTTTAAATAACCAAATACCTCCCAATTACTAATTGTCTCCATCAAAAATACTAAATATGGAGTAACACTGAGCAAGTAAAATTCATAAGTTCATATTAAATATCCAAATACCCACCAATCACTGATTATCCTGAACATAAATACTCAACATGGAGTAACACTGATCAAGTACAATTCATAAGCTGATATTAAGTATCCAAATACCCCCCAATCACTGATTATCTCCATAATAAGTACTCAACATGGAGTAATACTGATCAAGTACAATTCATAAGCTGATATTAAATACCCAAATACCCCCCAATCACTGATTATCTCCATAATAAATACTCAACATGGAGTAACACTGAACAAGTACAATTCACAAGTTGATATTAAATACCCAAATACCCCCCAATCACTGATTATCTCTATAATAAATACTCAACACGGAGTAACACTGAGCAAGTAAAATTCATAAGTTGATATTAAATACCAAATACCTCCCAATACTGATTATCTCCATAATAAATACAACATGGAGTAACACTGACAAGTAAATTCATAAGTTGATATTAAATACCCAAATACCCCCCAATCACTGATTATCTCATAATAAGTACTCAACACGGAGTAACACTGATCAAGTAAATTCAAGTTGATATAAATACCCAAATACCCCCCAATCACTGATTATCTCCATAATAAATACTCAACATGGAGTAACACTGACAAGTACAATTCACAAGTTGATATTAATACCCAAATACCCCCCAATCACTGATTATCTCATAATAAATACTCAACATGGAGAGATCTGAGCAAGTAAAATTCATAAGTTGATATTAAATACCCAAATACCCCCCAATCACTGATTATCTCCATAATTAATACTCAACATGGAGTAACACTGAGCAATACAATTCATAAGTTGATTAAATACCAAATACCCCCCAATCACTGATTATGTCCATAATAAATACTCAACATGGAGTAACACTGAGCAAGTACAATTCATAAGTTGATATTAAATACCCAAATACCCCCCATCTTCCCAGAAAAGGGGTCAGGGGTGATATCACTAATTATCCTGATAATAAATACTCCATATGCTCCACTGCTGGTTTGTACAGTAAATGAAATTAATGTATTAGTGATGTACACATTGTGACTCCTGGTTAGCGTCAGCTCCACTGTACACAACTCTGCAGTCAGTAAGTTTCTCTACAGTTAACCATTTCACACCAAACCACTCCGAGTGACTTTATTTACATCTCACTCTCTGATCTGTACACAAATGTTTCAATCAGTGGAACTCCCCTTTGACCTCACTCTCCCATCTTTCCACGGCACCCACGGAACCAATGTCCATTATGACATCATGACCAGGTAATGACATCATCACCAGGTCTGGTCATGTATAAGAGAGCAGAAGTGAACGTGAGGACAGATCACATTCAGTCTCTTCTAGGAGAAACGTTCAGCTCACACTTCGTTCTACCTGTCGAACACCTGTGTTAGAAGCATGTTTGTGTATTGCCTGCGTTCCAGGAACGTCCTGAGTGAGTTTCTCTCTGAGCTGTGTTTCATCTCACACACTTCTTCTCCATAATGAACTTAGAAGAGCTGATTACAGCGGAGGAAGCATCAACACATCATGTAGCTGTTCATTTAACAAAGAATCATGAAGCAGGTTTGATTCTGTGAGCAGCCAGGAGGGGAAACATGTGCTCATGTCTTCTAGTTACGAGTCAGATCAAGACAAATCAGACTTTTAATCTGAAATCATTACTACAAGAACAAGATACGAGCAGAAAGGTGGAGTAGAGTTCTGTAGTTAAGAGAGAAATGTGTCATAGCTGGAGCTCCTGAACTGCTAGACCTGTATCTCAAATCACCCCCTGCTTCCTATACAGAGTGTGTAGGTAGAAGCTGCAGATACACATTATGATACGTGCTTATGATCCAGTATGTTGTGATATGTTGTGATATGTTGTGATGCTGACTGCAAGGTGATATCTCCCAATGTTCTAAATCTAGTTTTAGGAAAACTGTCATAATATAAAAAAGATTGATCATATCACTGCTGTCAGAACAAAACCTCAAATCTCCAACATGATAACTTTACAGGAGAATGAAAAAAACCTTTACTTTTAATGGAAGTCAAGGTAACCAGACGTTTACTTTGGTCCTTTAATCATGAAGTGAATACACAATATAAAGAACAACAGGCAATTTCAAATGACATCAGAAATAGAACTTTTATTACACTACAGCAGCAGTAAGCATAGGTTAGCGTATGCTAACATTAGCTCTGCGCCCTTATGCTGCGTGTTGATCTTGTAGTTAAAGAGTGTACTGGCTGATGATTACAACACTGCTATCTAGTGGTGGGAGGTTTACAATCTCTAATATGAACTAGTAATGAAGATCTGATACTGTGTTTCTAAGAATAGACACAGAATCACAGACCATAATACTGACTTACTCAGGTGTACTGATACTTTCTTACACTCCTGATGTACTGAACTACAGACAGTGAGCTGAATGTCCCATAAGGAGCCGTGCAGCCTGTGACTGAGACCCAGATGTTCTTCAGGACATTTTATTCACTGTTTGAAGACATATTGTGTGAACTGTTTACTCTGCAGGGGACAACTCAGACAGGACAGCCCCCCAAGTGGACGAGAGCAGCAGCGTCCAGAGGGGGAAGAGAAAGAGCAGCAGCAGCAGCAGCCAGTCTGAGAGAAAGAGAAGGAGGACAGAGGAGGAAGAGAGAAAGAGGAGCAGCAGGTTGTAAGAACCTCTGCAGATAGTGAGGGTCAGGAATGGAGCTCCTGCGAGTCGTCATGCTGTGTGTCCAGTGAGGATGTTTCATCCGAGGAGCAGAGCAGGACGACAGACAGTGGAGCTGAGGAGTCGACTCCCCCTGTAGACGCGCTGCAGCAGAAGTATGTCCAGCAGGAGCGTCTGGGTGAAGGAGGTTATGGCTCTGTGTACGCCGGTTACCGCAGAGACGACCTGCTGCCGGTAATTAACACACACACACCTCTACACCTTCTACACCCCTGTTTAACAATATTAAACTAAACAAAGACCACCTCAGTACTGGGACAGACTAACCCTGTTTAACAATATTGAACTAAACAAAGACCACCTCAGTACTGGGACAGTAAAGAGCAGACTAACCCTGTTTAACTACACTAAACTAAACAAAGACCACCTCAGTACTGGGACAGTAAATAGCAGACTAACCCTGTTTAACTACACTAAACTAAACAAAGACCACCTCAGTAGTGGGACAGTAAAGAGCAGACTAACCCTGTTTAACAACACTAAACTAAACAAAGACCACCTCAGTAGTGGGACAGTAAAGAGCAGTGGTCAGTCGTTGGTTAAACTCAGTCAGTCCACAACAGCAGTGTGTTAACTGCAGCTTGTGTTTGTTCACAGGTGGCTATTAAACACGTCCCCAAGCATGCAGTGAAGTTTATCACTGTGGTGAGTGAACACACACACACACACACACACACACACACACACACACACACACACACACACACACACACACACACACACACTGTTCTTTCAGCCAGTCCTGTTTCTCCATTCAATGAACACCAGCCAAGTCAGGAGGAGCACTGTGGGTAATCATATACTCTCTTATAGGTCGTGAATGGGGAACAGAAGGAATTCCCACTGGAGGTGGCGCTCTTGTTGATGGCGGGGCAAGGCAAGGCCAGAGAGAGGCACTGCCTTTCCGTGGCGCTCCTGGACTGGTACGAGCTGCAGCACGAGCTGGTGCTGGTGATGGAGCGCCCAGTGCCCTCCATGGACCTGATGCACCACATCGAGGCCAGAGGAGGGTTCCTTCAGGAGGAGGAGGCCAAGGTAAGAGACTACTTAGGAGAACTCCTTCCTGATGATTAGACACAGTGAACTTGGTAGACTGGTATATTCTACATTATGGAATGAAGTGAGGAGGAGGATCAGGAGATCTCACCTTTCTCAGCTGCAGTCTAGTGTTTGGAATGTAAAACAGTAGCATGTACACAGTGAAGAGCACCTGAAAAGCATCTGGACAGTGAAAGTAACGTAGTGGTCTTGCTGGGGGGAGCGGTTATAGTAGTGAGCAGCTGTGTTTGATAGAAATGTTCTGGCAGGTTGTGTTACAGACGGTAAATATGAGGTGAGTAGGTTACATGGAGTTGGTGAAACGTGATGCTAAAAGTTGTGGGATGTAATTTGGAAGCCACTCACCATTTCCACTGCTGTGTCACTGATGCTGAGTGGTGAACATGTGGGGTTAAGGGTCATGTTGTTGACACTGAGGAGGACACTGACTTTATAATAGACCACCAAATGTTTCAGAAGGACAGAAGACTTTATGACACTGTGTGACGTCATATATGGGCTTCAGGATGGCTGATAGTAATGTGTTTTGCTATGAGATGTAGTTTTGTTTATTTCTGTAGATAATAGTATGTTAAACAGTGAAACCTCATCAGCAAATCTAGATCACAAATAAATCATCCTGAACCAAATATTAATGTCCTGCTAACCTGAACGTCCAGCTCTTCCTGTATTAACTCCATCCTCTCTTTCCTACTGTAGGTCATCCTGAGGCAGCTGGTGGAGGCTATGATCAGCCTGCTCTCTAAGGGAGTCCTGCACCGAGACATCAAGCCACATAACATCCTGGTACATACAGACACGGAGGGCCTGCGCATACGAATCCTGGACTTCGGTGTGGGGAGTGTTTTACGAGATGCCCCCCACACCAAGTTTGATGGTAGGGATTTGCAGTAAACACAGCTAAAACTTTGAAGTAGCTTTACTTTCTTTTCAAACTTGTCTCATTTATAGTTTGGTTTAGTTTGAATTCAAGGTTTTATTAGTCTTGAAACAGTTATTTACTAAAACTTTAGGTTTGTTCTGCAGCTCTCAGCTTCATGTTTTTCAAAGTGTCTTGAAAACTCTTTAACTTGTAGAGTCTAGAGTCTTTACATTATTTTATATGAAGGTGCTTCAAACACTGCACTCCATCTTATTGGTAGGAAATGTTTGTTTACAGAGACACATCCACTGAAAGGTTCTTTAGGGTTCTTCACTCCAGAGAACCTGTTCTGATACCTTTTTAAAAGTGCACTACTGAAAAGTTCTGAACAGGAGTCTGCATCCAAAAACGTCCAGACGTGTCCCCTCACTGTCTCTGTTCTACTTTAAAGGATGGAGCGGGTTCACTCCTACCGAGTGCTGCCCGCAGGATTCTCAGCAGGCAGAGCCCTCAGTGATGTGGCAGATTGGAACGGTGCTGTACATCATGCTGCACGGAGAGCGCCCCTTCAACAACACCTGGGAAATGATCACGAAAGACCCCTCCATACGAGACCAGCTGTCCCAAGGTGAGTGTGGACACACAACAGTCTGCAGAGTCTCACACGTGTAGTTATCATCCAGATGTTCTGGAAGCAGATGAGACAGTCAGTCAAGAAGCTGAAGCTGAAAATCAGCATGAACTACTTCAGGATGGAAAGCTGGAGCTTTTACTGACTTGAACATATTGGAAATAATAAACATGCTAGAGGGTCCTGATTTTACTGAATTTTACTAGAAAGACCCCCAGTACTAAGTACACACACCACAATTACTCTCTACTGTGTCTCTGCAGAGTGTAAGGTTCTGCTGAACAGCTGTCTGGACAAGCAGGCTCGTAGCAGACCCTCTCTCCACGACGTGCTGCAGCACCCCTGGCTACGCTGAGCTCAGCAGCCAGAGAACGCAGCAACAACAGAACTCATGTAAGTAGAGAACGCTTGTCTGACCAGTGGAGCCCGTTAACCCTTCACAGTGTGATGTTCCATACATATCCAGATCAAACTGGTAGCTCTGGTTTACCTTCTCCTGGTTTCATGTACATGTAACAGAAACGTCTCAAACATACACACTGAATCTAGAACAGATACAAAGAAGTGAATTGGATGTGCTGCTGAACTCCTCTTTCAGATCATGTGTTCATTTGTTGTTCTTTGTATGTGGTTTCAGGACTTTTGTTGCTGGACATGTTAGGAACATATAGGAGGAGAGACAGAGAGCTCCTGTGAAGAGAAGAAAGGAGGGAGGAAACAAGAGCTCCTGTCAAGAGAGGAAAGAGGGACAGAGAGCTGCTGTGGATAGAGGAATGAGGGAGAAGGAGGAGACAGAGAGCTACTGTCAAGAGGAAATGAGAGACAGAGTGGTCCTGTGAAGAGAGGAAAGGAGAGAGGGAGGAAAGAGAGCTGCTGTGGAGAGAGGAAAGGAGAGAGGGAGGAAAGAGAGCTGCTGTGGAGAGAGGATATGAGAGAGGGAGGCAAGAGAGCTGCTGTGGAGAGAGGAAAGAGAGGAAAAGAAGAGACAAACAGAAGGAGAAAGAGGAGAGGCAGGAGAGGAGAAAGTGCTGCGGTGGAGAGAACAAGGAGGGGGAGAGAAGAGAGAAATGGAGGGAGAGAGGAGAGAGAAATGGAGGGAGAGAGGATAGAGGAAAGGAGGGAGAGTGGATAGAAATGGAGGAAGAGAGGAGAGGAAAGGAGGGAGAGGAGAGAGGAAAGGATGGAGAAATGATAGTGACTCTGGTTCAGTGCTGCAGAGGAAACTATTAAAGAAGACTTCAGTTGTTCCTCATTTGAAGGTAAAGCTAATAAAGTAAGAACTCAATAGAAAAGCAGTAGATCTGAACGTGCAGGTACACGGTATGTAGGTACGAGTGACACCTGCACTTAGTTTGAGCAGCTAATAGAACCAGTACAGAAGTTCATCACTCAGTAATACAGTAAGGTGGTCTGTACACAGTGACCTGATCTAATCTATCTAGAACTATCATGTACTACTATTTAGAAACATATGAAACTATCAGTTTTCTCTGAGAACTCTTTCTCTTCATCAGCTCCTGCATGTCTCTCCACTGTAGCTTCATCCACTCTTTCATTCTGTAGGTCATCCTGAGACAGCTGGTGGAGGCTACGATCACCATCCACTCTAAACGAGTCCTGCACCGCAACATTAAACCAGACAACATCCTGGTACCGACGGACCCTGAGGGTCCTCATGCGCGAGTGCTGGACTTCGGCTGTGGCTGCTTCGTGCAGGAAGACCCCCACACCAGCTACTGTGGTAGGAATTTAGAGGTTTATTAGTGTAAAACAACTGTTCACTAATATTTGATTTAGATTCTGAGACTTTTAGCTTCACGTTGATCAAAGAGTGGTCTTTGGTATGAAGATCAAGTTCTGATATTAAAAGGTTTGAATGCTGACGAGTTTCAAGATGCACTAATTTAGAAAGTTTCATTTCACAAATCAGTAATTAAGAATATTAATAATATGAAATGATGGAACACAATATATATACACATGTACCATAAACATAGTGTACATACAGTAATAACCTAATACACTCAAACAGAACCTTACATACTCCAGTGAAGTGTTCTAGACTCTAAAGAACCTTTATGCTTCCTGTATTAGTGAAAAGTTTGATTGTAAACTTTTGAACACTAGTGTTTATAGTAAAGTCCAGAAACGTCCACACATGTCCACTCACTGTGGTTACTGTACTTTAAAGGAACACCTGAGTTCACTCCTCCTGAGTGGTACCTGCAGTGGTCCCATGTGGCAGATTGGAGTCCTACTGATTGGACGATCAGCTGAGGAGCTGTTTGAACAAGTGGTCTCAGAGAAGACCCTTACTCCAGGACTTACTGTAGCACCCCTGGCTACAGTGACCCCCACTGTGCAGCAGATTTCATTTGAAGATCCTTGTTTTAATCCCCTCAGTACCTTCAGCCCCGTAATAATCTGTTACGTTAATTAAATAATGTTAATTTTTACTCTCTTCAGTAAATTAAACATGTACATATGATTTACATCATACTCTGTTTGTTCACTATGATGTTAGTGTTATTGTGATCACTATCATAGTTTTAGTCTTTATTACACGTACCACACTCATTTTTTGTCTTCTATCTATTCTCACATATCAAATCACTTCATTATAGAAAACAAATATAATAAGTATAAATAAATAAATGTACAAACAAACAATTAAATAGATAAATTAATAAATATGAAAGTGCACAAACAAATAAATGTCATGAAAAAGATCTTAAATTAGTGTCATAATAAAAATAAATAATAATAATATACATATATGCAAGAATAAATAATTAAATAGAGAAATATATAAATGAATAAAGAAATAAGTACACAAATAAATCATTAAATACATAAATATACAAATGAATAAATAAATAAGTGCACAAATAAATAATATAATAAATAAAGATTTAATAAATAAATACATTTTTGTCATGAAAAAGGACAAATTAATATCATGCATCTATTTCTATATGTCTATGCATCATCTCTTATTTAGACTGTGTTTCTACATTTATTTATTATTTATTTTTACATGTATTTCCATATTTCTAAATGCATTTATTTCTATATTTCTATATTTATTTCTATATATCTTCATTCCTGTATTTCCACAATTATTTATTTATGTATTTAGTTTAGTTCAGTACTGAACTGAAGTAAACTGTCCATATCAGTACGGAACTAAACCAAACCGTCCATATCAGTACTGAACTGAACTAAACCGTCAGCACTGAACTGAACTAAACCGTCAGCACTGAACTGTCTCAGGACACCCTTTTATTTCAGAAACATGATCAGTGTGCTGTCCGTGGTTCTGAACACAGATCTGAAGGCGCATGTGGTTGTTGTTGCAACTTTCTGTGTTGATAATGTTTGAACTACAATTGATATTGTGATTTCTGAGACAATTCTTTTTTATCGAGTGAACGTTGTAACAGAGAAAACCTGACTGCAAACCGAGTGTGAACAACAGAACCTGTTCAAGAAAAAAACAATTTATTCACAATTCTTTATTATCTTCCTAAAACACTCCAGATCCAGTCATACTGAATTAGGTGTTTTAATCAAAATTTTAAGCCTAGCAACTCCCTTAACCCTACGTGTCAATGGCTACTAATCCGTTCACATCCTCTTGATTTTAATGTTTTGCATGTGTGGGCCGAGACCCCAACAAAAAGATTCTTCAATTGGTTTCACCTAATATACAAAAATTGTTCTGGCTCACAGAAGCAGTAGGTCATCTTTATTTTGGTTTTCTATATCAGGTTGAGTATGTTTTTGAGTTGCCATGTGTTTTTTTTATATCACAAAGTTTGGTGTAGAAATCTGCTTTACAATACAGTCAGTGTGACCGTGTATCATCTCCAACAAGGAGGTGAGTGAGTGACAGGCTACGTGGTGGAGGAGGTGAGTGAGTGATGGACTACGTGGTGGAGGAGGTGAGTAAGTGATAGACTACGTGGTGGAGGAGGTGAGTGAGTGATGGACTACGTGGTGGAGGAGGTGAGTGAGTGATAGACTAGGTGGTGGAGGAGGTGAGTGAGTAATAGACTACATGTTAGAGGAGGTGAGTGAGTGATAGACTACGTGGTGGAGGAGGTAAGTGAGTGATAGACTACATGGTGGAGGAGGTAAGTGAGTGATAGACTATGTGTTAAGAGGAGGTGAGTAAGTGATAGGCTACGTGGTGGAGGAGGTGAGTGAGTGATAGACTATGTGTTAAGAGGAGGTGAGTAAGTGATAGGCTACGTGGTGGAGGAGGTGAGTGAGTGATGGACTACGTGGTGGAGGAGGTGAGTAAGTGATAGACTACGTGGAGGAGGTGAGTGAGTGATAGACTACGTGGTGGAGGAGGTGAGTGAGTGATAGACTACGTGGTGGAGGAGGTGAGTGAGTAATAGACTACATGTTAGAGGAGGTGAGTGAGTGATAGACTACGTGGTGGAGGAGGTAAGTGAGTGATAGACTACATGGTGGAGGAGGTGAGTGAGTGATAGACTACGTGGTGGAGGAGGTGAGTGAGTGATAGACTACCTGGTGGAGGAGGTGAGTGAGTGATAGACTACGTGGTGGAGGAGGTGAGTGAGTGATAGACTACGTGGTGGAGGAGGTGAGTAAGTGATAGACTACGTGGTGGAGGAGGTGAGTGAGAGATAGACTACCTGGCGGAGGAGGTGATTGAGTGATAGAATACGTGGTGGAGGAGGTGAGTAAGTGATTGAGACTGTTATTTAAATACAGGGATTTATTTTCGTGTCACTATGGAGACGCAGTTATATTTAAATCCTGCTCTGTAACTAGGGGGCGGAGTCAGCGGCGGATTTGGGAGGGTTGAGGGTCTGCTCTGACTGGGAGACTGAGCACTGGGAGTGTTGAGGGTCTGCTCTGACTGGGAGACTGAGCACTGGGAGTGTTGAGGGTCTGCTCTGACTGGGAGAGTGAGCACTGGGAGTGGTGTGGGATGGAGCTCCCGATAACCCCCGCTGCTCGCTGAGAACAGTACCTGAAGAACATGTGTGTTCACCTCAGAGTCTCCAAAAGTCTCCAGTAACTCCAGAAACAGTTGCTAGATTTGTTGCTAGTGGTTTAAAATAAAAAGTCGCTAAAGGGTCTGAAAAGTAGCTAAAAACAGCGACAAAGACGCTTCAGTTATATTATTCATATACTCTGTAAATCAGTACTCTTAAATCACGCAGCAGTTACTTTGTAGGACGTGTTTGAATTTTCCTGCTCCACCTTAAACTGAGCAGCAGTTACATTCTGGCTCCTCTTTGAATTTTCCTACTCCACCTTAAATTCTCCAGTGGTTGTTATAGCGACTGAAGCGTCAGACTGTAAGTGCTGCACTGTTTAAGGTGGACTGTAAAGTTGAAGAAGAAGCTGGAGGAACAGAAGGTGAGTTGAGCTTCATGGAGAGCTGGAAGAGGATGAAGAAGTTGTTCTGGCTCTGCTTTTCAGTGCGACTAGCCGATCAGAGCACTGACCACTAACTGACCACCGTTAGGAGCTTAACAAGTGGGCGCGGTTGGCGTCGCAGCAGCGACGGAGACTTTTCTCTTCTTCTCTTGTAGCTCCATTATCTATTGTTGCTGTTTTACTGTTTCACCTTTTCAAATCAGACTTTTCTTCCTAGTTCTCTTCATTATTGACAGAAGCGACTGATGAAGCTCATTTTCACTGTGAACTGAAAGAGACACTGACCTTAGCAAGCAGCTAACACTTCTGACATGGACTGAATTTATTTACTGATTATATAGTAATATAGCGATGAACGACCTGCATAACGCCTCAGTGTGTTCATATAAAATACTCGTGTTGACAAATATTAGACTTATTAATCATAGTTTTCTGGTTTTGAACAAAACTAGCAGCTGTTTGTCTAAAGTTAGCGTTAGCTACTCTTACAGAGCCAAGTTTTTCCCGCCGTTTATCTCATATTGTGATTATTTCTGTACGAGCCTGTTTACATACAGGAAGATTTACTCAGTTTATTAAATCACTGACATTTCGTTATCACATGTGTGTTTATTTGTCAGCTTCACAGGTTTGAAATGGACAGTGTGCGAGAGCTACAGACATTAGAGCAGGAGTTTCATAGGGAAGGATTCTCTCCTGGACAATGTTCTGCAGAGGTTAGTGCTTTTATTGAAGTTGTTATTAAAAGACGTTAAAGGACGAGGACGTCTGCAGACACTCTGACGTCCTGCTTTCATTTATTTAATACATTAAAATTCTGTTTCTCATGTGTGTTAGTTACATGTTGTTGTTTTTTTCAGATTTCTGGAGGTCTTCCTGAAACAGGAACTGAGTGACTGGACGTCTGAACAGAAGTAAACCTGCATGAAAATGAGGGAATGAATAGATGGAAATTTTACAAATCATATTTTAAAATATACTAGAGTTTATTCCACCCACTTAAAGGGGAAGTCCAGTGAATTTTCAGAATTTCTGCATGGTTCAGTTGGTAATTATGTAGAGTGCTGGTTAGATGTGAAATGTAGTAAGTAGAGTCCAGGTGTCTACAATCCAGCTCTGTTATCTACTGTAAACATTTTAAACATTATGAAATGATCCGAATATTTAATCAGCTGAAATCTGATATCAAGCAAGAATGAAAAACATTTCAGAACCACAGCAGCTTGTCTTCTCAGTTCCTAAAAGCTTACAGAGTGCTGTTAAAAAGATGGTGAACACAGTAGTGAACCTGAACCTGTCCCCACTCTTTCTGAAATGTGTACAGCTACACCAGGACGGGTTTATACTAACATTATGTATGACCTTACAGTAGCCAGAGTCTCGCTACACAAGTCTTTACAGCTGTGTCTCTGAAACACATTCAGTACTAGCGCACTGGTTGAAATTTAAGGTAATATTTTGTTATTACTGTTATACAAATAAATGTAGATAACACACTGATTCCCTCACTCGTACAGGGAGCTGCAGTCTGAGGTAAGTTAGTCCAGTTTACTGTTCTAAAAGCACATTCAGTGTGCTGTCCCTGCTGCTGAACACAGATCTGAAGTTGCAGTTCAGCACCAAGGACAATTACTGAGCAAGTAAAATTCACAAGTTGATATTAAGCACCCAAATACCCCCCATTACTGATTATCTCCATAATAAATACTCAACATGGAGTAACACTGAACAAGTAAAATTCACAAGTTGATATTAAATGACCAAATCCTCCAATCACTGATTATCCTGATCATAAATACTCAACATGGAGTAACACTGAACAAGTAAAATTCATAAGTTGATATGAAGTTCCCAAATACCCCTATAACTGATTATCTCCATAATAAATACTCAACATGGGGTAACACTGAACAAGTACAATTCATAAGTTCATATTAAATACCCAAATACTGATTATCCTGATCATAAATACTCAACATGGAGTAACACTGAACAAGTAAAATTCATAAGTTGATATTAAGTTCCCAAATACCCCTATAACTAATTATCTCTATGATAAATACTCAAAATGGAGTAACACTGAGTGAGTACAATTCATGAATTCATATTAAATAACCAAATACCTCCCAATTACTGATTATCTCCATCAAAAATACTGAATATGGAGTAACACTGAGCAAGTAAAATTCACAAGTTGAGATTAAATACCCAAATACCCCCCAATCACTGATTATCCTGATCATAAATACTCAACATGGAGTAACACTGATCAAGTACAATTCATAAGCTGATATTAAGTATCCAAATACCCCCCAATCACTGATTATCTCCATAATAAATACTCAACATGGAGTAACACTGAACAAGTACAATTCATAAGTTGATATTAAATACCCAAATACCCCCCAATCACTGATTATCTCTATAATAAATACTCAACATGGAGTAACACTGAATAAGTACAATTCATAAGTTTATATTAAATACCCAAATACCCCCAATCACTGATTATCCTAATCATAAATACTCAACATGGAGTAACACTGAGCAAGTAAAATTCACAAGTTGATATTAAATACCCAAATACCCCCAATCACTGATTATCCTGATCATAAATACTCAACATGGGGTAACACTGAGCAAATAAAATTCATAAGTTGATATTAAATACCCAAATACCCACCAATCACTGATTGTCCTGATCATAAATACTCAACATGGAGTAACACTGAACAAGTAAAATTCATAAGTTGATATTAAATATCCAAATACCCCCCAATCACTGATTATCTCCATAATAAGTACTCAACACGGAGTAACACTGATCAAGTACAATTCATAAGTTGACATTAAATACCCAAATACCTCCCAATCACTGATTATCTCTATAATAAATACTCAACATGGGGTAACATTGAGCAAGTAAAATTCATAAGTTGATATTAAGCACCCAAATACCCCCCATTACTGATTATCTCCATAATAAATACTCAACATGGAGTAACACTGAACAAGTAAAATTCACAAGTTGATATTAAATGACCAAATCCTCCAATCACTGATTATCCTGATCATAAATACTCAACATGGAGTAACACTGAACAAGTAAAATTCATAAGTTGATATGAAGTTCCCAAATACTGATTATCCTGATCATAAATACTCAACATGGAGTAACACTGAACAAGTAAAATTCATGAGTTGATATTAAGTTCCCAAATACCCCTATAACTAATTATCTCTATGATAAATACTCAAAATGGAGTAACACTGAGTGAGTACAATTCATGAATTCATATTAAATAACCAAATACCTCCCAATTACTGATTATCTCCATAATAAATACTCAACATGGAGTAACACTGAACAAGTACAATTCATAAGTTGATATTAAGTATCCAAATACCCCCCAATCACTGATTATCTCCATAATAAATACTCAACATGGAGTAACACTGAACAAGTACAATTCATAAGTTGATATTAAATACCGAAATACCCCCAATCACTGATTATCCTATAATAAATACTCAACATGGAGTAACACTGAATAAGTACAATTCATAAGTTTATATTAAATACCAAATACCCCCAATCACTGATTATCCTAATATAAATACTCAACATGGAGTAACACTGAGCAAGTAAAATTCACAAGTTGATATTAAATACCCAAATACCCCCAATCACTGATTATCCTATCATAAATACTCAACATGGAGTAACACTGAGCAAATAAATTCATAAGTTGATATTAAATACCCAAATACCCCCAATCACTGATTGTCCTGATCATAAATACTCAACATGGAGTAACACTGAACAAGTAAAATTCATAAGTTGATATTAAATATCCAAATACCCCCCAATCACTGATTATCTCCATATAAATACTCAACATGGGTAACATGAGCAAGTAAAATTCATAAGTTGATATTAAGCACCCAAATACCCCCAATCACTGATTTCTCCATAATAAATACTCAACATGGAGTAACACTGAACAAGTAAAATTCACAAGTTGATATTAAATACCAAATCCTCCAATCACTGATTATCCTGATCATAAATACTCAACATGGAGTAACACTGAACAAGTAAAATTCATAAGTTGATATAAGTTCCCAAATACCCCATACTGATTATCTCATAATAAATACTCAACATGGGTAACACTGAACAAGTAAAATTCATAAGTTCATATTAAATACCCAAATACTGATTATCCTGATCATAAATACTCATGGAGTAACACTGAACAAGTAAAATTCATGAGTTGATATTAAGTTCCCAAATACCCCTATAACTATTATCTCTATGATAAATACTCAAAATGGAGTAACACTGACTGAGTACAATTCATGAATTCATATTAAATACCAAATACCTCCCAATTACTGATTATCTCCATCAAAAATACTGAATATGGAGTAACACTGAGCAAGTAAAATTCACAAGTTGAGATTAAATACCCAAATACCCCCAATCACTGATTATCCTGATCATAAATACTCAACATGGAGTAACACTGATCAAGTACAATTCATAAGCTGATATTAAGTATCCAAATACCCCCCAATCACTGATTATCTCCATAATAAATACTCAACATGGAGTAACACTGAACAAGTACAATTCATAAGTTGATATTAAATACCGAAATACCCCCCAATCACTGATTATCTCTATAATAAATACTCAACATGGAGTAACACTGAATAAGTACAATTCATAAGTTTATATTAAATACCCAAATACCCCCAATCACTGATTATCCTAATCATAAATACTCAACATGGAGTAACACTGAGAAAGTAAAATTCACAAGTTGATATTAAATACCCAAATACCCCCAATCACTGATTATCCTGATCATAAATACTCAACATGGAGTAACACTGCAAATAAATTGATAAGTTGATATTAAATACCCAAATACCCCCAAATCACTGATTGTCCTGATCATAAATACTCAACATGGAGTAACACTGAACAAGTAAAATTCATAAGTTGATATTAAATACCCAAATACCCCCCAATCGCTGATTATCTCCATAATAAACACTCAACATGGAGTAACACTGAACAAGTAAAATTCACAAGTTGATATTAAATAACCAAATACCCCCAATCACTGATTATCCTGATCATAAATACTCAACATGGAGTAACACTGAACAAGTAAAATCACAAGTTGATATTAAGTTCCCAATACCCAATAACTGATGATCTCTATAATAAATACTCAACATGGAGGAACACTGAGTAAGTAAAATTCATAATTGATATTAAATACCAAATACCTCCCAATTACTGATTATCTCCATTAAAACATGAATATGGAGTAACACTGAGCAAGTAAAATTCATAAGTTAATATTAAATACCCAAATACCTCCAATCACTGATTATCCTGATCATAAATACTCAACATGGGTAAACTGAGCAAGTAAAATTCATAAGTTGATATTAAATACCCAAATACCCACCAATCACTGATTGCCCTGATCATAAATACTCAACATGGAGTAACACTGAGTAAGTAAAATTCATCAATTGATATTAAATAACCAAATACCTCCCAATTACTGATTATCTCCATTAAAAACACTGAATATGGAGTAACACTGAGCAAGTAAAATTCATAAGTTGATATTAAATACCCAAATACCCCCTAATCACTGATTATCTCCATAATAAGTACTCAACACGGAGTAACACTGATCAAGTACAATTCATAAGTTGATATTAAATACCCAAATACCCCCCAATCACTGATTATCTCTATAATAAATACCCAACATGGAGTAACACTGAGCAAGTACAATTCACAAGTTGATATTAAATACCCAAACACCCCCCAATCACTGATTATCTCCATAATAAACACTCAACATGGAGTAACACTGAGCAAGTACAATTCACAAGTTGATATTAAATGCCCAAATTCCCCCCAATCACTGATTATCTCCATAATAAACACTCAACATGGAGTAACACTGAGCAAGTATAATTCATAAGTTGATATTAAATACCCAAATACCCCCTAATCACTGATTATGTCCATAATAAATACTCAACATGGAGTAACACTGAACAAGTACAATTCATAACTTGATATTAAATACCCAAATACCCCCCAATCACTGATTATCTCCATAATAATACTCAACACGGAGTAACACTGATCAAGTACAATTCATAAGTTGATATTAAATACCCAAATACCCCCAATCACTGATTATCTCATAATAAATACTCAACATGGAGTAACACTGAGCAAGTACAATTCACAAGTTGATATTAAATGCCCAAATACCCCCCAATCACTGATTATCTCCATAATAAATACTCAACATGGAGTAACACTGAGCAAGTACAATTCATAAGTTGATATTAAATACCCAAATACCCCCAATCACTGATTATGTCCATAATAAATACTCAACATGGAGTAACACTGACAAGTACAATTCATAACTTGATATTAAATACCCAAATACCCCCCAATCACTGATTATCTCCATAATAAGTACTCAACACGGAGTAACACTGAGCAAGTACAATTCATAAGTTGATATTAAATACCCAAATACCCCCCAATCACTGATTATCTCCATAATAAGTACTCAACACGGAGTAACACTGATCAAGTACAATTCATAAGTTGATATTAAATACCCAAATACCCCCCAACACTGATTATCTCCATGATAAACACTCAACATGGAGTAACACTGAACAAGTACAATTCATAACTTGATATTAAATACCCAAATACCCCCCAATCACTGATTATCTCCATAATAAGTACTCAACACGGAGTAACACTGATCAAGTACAATTCATAAGTTGATATTAAATACCCAAATACCCCCCAATCACTGATTTTCTCTATAATAAATACTCAACATGGAGTAACACTGAGCAAGTACAATTCACAAGTTGATATTAAATGCCCAAATACCCCCCAATCACTGATTATCTCCATAATAAATACTCAACATGGAGTAACACTGAGCAAGTACAATTCACAAGTTCATATTAAATACCCAAATACCCCCCAATCACTGATTATCTCCATAATAAACACTCAACACGGAGTAACACTGAGCAAGTATAATTCATAAGTTGATATTAAATACCCAAATACCCCCCAATCACTGATTATGTCCATAATAAATACTCAACATGGAGTAACACTGAGCAAGTACAATTCATAAGTTGATATTAAATACCCAAATACCCCCCATCTTCCCAGAAAAGGGGTCAGGGGTGATATCACTAATTATCCTGATAATAAATACTCCATATGCTCCACTGCTGGTTTGTACAGTAAATGAAATTAATGTATTAGTGATGTACACGCTGTGACTCCTGGTTAGTGTCAGCTCCACTGTACACAACTCTGCAGTCAGTAAGTTTCTCTACAGTTAACCATTTCACACCAAACCACTCCGAGTGACTTTATTTACATCTCACTCTCTGATCTGTACACAAATGTTTCAATCAGTGGAACTCCCCTTTGACCTCACTCTTCCCATTATTCCACGGCACCCACGGAACCAATGTCCATTATGACATCATGACCAGGTAATGACATCATCACCAGGTCTGGTCATGTATAAGAGAGCAGAAGTGAACGTGAGGACAGATCACATTCAGTCTCTTCTAGGAGAAACGTTCAGCTCACACACTTCGTTCTACCTGTCGAACACCTGTGTTAGAAGCATGTTTGTGTATTGCCTGCGTTCCAGGAACGTCCTGAGTGAGTTTCTCTCTGAGCTGTGTTTCATCTCACACACTTCTTCTCCAAAATGAACTTAGAAGAGCTGATTACAGCGGAGGAAGCATCAACACATCATGTAGCTGTTCATTTAACAAAGAATCATGAAGCAGGTTTGATTCTGTGAGCAGCCAGGAGGGGAAACATGTGCTCATGTCTTCTAGTTACGAGTCAGATCAAGACAAATCAGACATTTAATCGGGAATCATTACTACAAGAACAAGATACGAGCAGAAAGGTGGAGTAGAGTTCTGTAGTTAAGAGAGAAATGTGTCATAGCTGGAGCTCCTGAACTGCTAGATCTGTATCTCAAATCACCCCCTGCTTCCTATACAGAGTGTGTAGGTAGAAGCTGCAGATACACATCATGATACGTGCTTAGGATCCAGTATGTTGTGATATGTTGTGATACTGACTGCAGGGTGATATCTCCCAATGTTCTAAATCTAGTTTTAGGAAAACTGTCATAATATAAAAAAGATTGATCATATCACTGCTGTCAGAACAAAACCTCAAATCTCCAACATGATAACTTTACAGGAGAATGAAAAAAACCTTTACTTTCAATGGAAGTCAAGGTAACCAGACGTTTACTTTGGTCCTTTAATCATGAAGTGAATACACAATATAAAGAACAACAGGCAATTTCAAATGACATCAGAAATAGAACTTTTATTACTACAGCAGCAGTAAGCATAGGTTAGCGTATGCTAACATTAGCTCTGCGCCCTTATGCTGCGTGTTGATCTTGTAGTGAAAGAGTGTACTGGCTGATGATTACAACACTGCTATCTAGTGGTGGGAGGTTTACAATCTCTAATATGAACTAGTAATGAAGATCTGATACTGTGTTTCTAAGAATAGACACAGAATCACAGACCATAATACTGACTTACTCAGGTGTACTGATACTTTCTTACACTCCTGGTGTACTGAACTACAGACAGCGAGCTGAATGTCCCATAAGGAGCCGTGCAGCCTGTGACTGAGACCCAGATGTTCTTCAGGACATTTTATTCACTGTTTGAAGACATATTGTGTGAACTGTTTACTCTGCAGGGACAACTCAGACAGGACAGCCCCCCAAGTGGACGAGAGCAGCAGCGTCCAGAGGGGGAAGAGAAAGAGCAGCAGCAGCAGCAGCCAGTCTGAGAGAAAGAGAAGGAGGACAGAGGAGGAGAAGGAGAAAGAGGAGCAGCAGGTTGTAAGAACCTCTGCAGATAGTGAGGGTCAGGAATGGAGCTCCTGCGAGTCGTCATGCTGTGTGTCCAGTGAGGATGTTTCATCCGAGGAGCAGAGCAGGACGACA
The DNA here is from genome assembly GCA_021613375.1 of Megaleporinus macrocephalus. Taxonomy (NCBI): domain Eukaryota; kingdom Metazoa; phylum Chordata; class Actinopteri; order Characiformes; family Anostomidae; genus Megaleporinus; species Megaleporinus macrocephalus. The sequence goes on along the minus strand of CM038724.1, from coordinate 11,837,005 downwards.
GACAGTGGAGCTGAGGAGTTGACTCCCCCTGTAGACGCGCTGCAGCAGAAGTATGTCCAGCAGGAGCGTCTGGGTGAAGGAGGTTACGGCTCTGTGTATGCCGGTTACCGCAGAGACGACCTGCTGGCGGTAATTAAAACACACACACCTCTACACCTTCTACACCCCTGTTTAACAATATTAAACTAATCAAAGACCACCTCAGTACTGGGACAGACTAACCCTGTTTAACAATATTGAACTAAACAAAGACCACCTTAGTACTGGGACAGTAAAGAGCAGACTAACCCTGTTTAACTACACTAAACTAAACAAAGACCACCTCAGTACTGGGACAGTAAAGAACAGACTAGCCCTGTTTAACAACACTAAACTAAACAAAGACCACCTCAGTAGTGGGACAGTAAAGAGCAGACTAACCCTGTTTAACAACACTAAACTAAACAAAGACCACCTCAGTAGTGGGACAGTAAAGAGCAGTGGTCAGTCGTTGGTTAAACTCAGTCAGTCACAACAGCAGTGTGTTAACTGCAGCTTGTGGTTTGTTCACAGGTGGCTATTAAACGCGTCCCCAAGCATGCAGTGAAGTTTATCACTGTGGTGAGTGAACACACACACACACACACACACACACACACACACACACACACACACACACACACACACACACTGTTCTTTCAGCCAGTCCTGTTTCTCTATTCACTGAACACCAGCCAAGTCAGGAGGAGCACTGTGGGTAATCATATACTCTCTTATAGGTCGTGAATGGGGAACAGAAGGAATTCCCACTGGAGGTGGCGCTCTTGTTGATGGCGGGGCGAGGCAAGGCCAGAGAGAGGCACTGCCTTTCCGTGGCGCTCCTGGACTGGTACGAGCTGCAACACGAGCTGGTGCTGGTGATGGAGCGCCCAGTGCCCTCCATGGACCTGATGCACCACATCGAGGCCAGAGGAGGGTTCCTTCAGGAGAGGAGGCCAAGGTAAGAGACTACTTAGGAGAACTCCTTCCTGATGATTGGACACAGTGAACTTGGTAGACTGGCATGTTCTACATTATGGAATGAAGTGAGGAGGAGGATCAGGAGATCTCACCTTTCTCAGCTGCAGTCTAGTGTTTGGAATGTAGTACAGTAGCTTGTACAAAGTACATCCTGAACCAAATATTAATGTCCTGCTAACCTGAACGTCCAGCTCTTCCTGTATTAACTCCATCCTCTCTTTCCTACTGTAGGTCATCCTGAGGCAGCTGGTGGAGGCTATGATCAGCCTGCTCTCTAAGGGAGTCCTGCACCGAGACATCAAGCCACATAACATCCTGGTACATACAGACACGGAGGGCCTGCGCATACGAATCCTGGACTTCGGTGTGGGGAGTGTTTTACGAGATGCCCCCCACACCAAGTTTGATGGTAGGGATTTGCAGTAAACACAGCTAAAACTTTGTAGTAGCTTTACTTTCTTTTCAAACTTGTCATTCACATTTTATAGTTTGGTTTAGTTTGAATTCAAGGTTTTAAACAGTTATTTACTAAACTTTAGGTTTGTTCTGCAGCTCTCAGCTTCATGTTTTTCAAAGTGTCTTGAAAACTCTTTAACTTGTAGAGTCTAGAGTCTTTACATTATTTTATATGAAGGTGCTTCAAACACTGCACTCCATCTTATTGGTAGGAAATGTTTGTTTACAGAGACACATCCACTGAAAGGTTCTTTAGGGTTCTTCACTCCAGAGAACCTGTTCTGATACCTTTTTAAAAGTGCACTACTGAAAAGTTCTGAACAGGAGTCTGCATCCAAAAACGTCCAGACGTGTCCCCTCACTGTCTCTGTTCTACTTTAAAGGATGGAGCGGGTTCACTCCTACCGAGTGCTGCCCGCAGGATTCTCAGCAGGCAGAGCCCTCAGTGATGTGGCAGATTGGAACGGTGCTGTACATCATGCTGCACGGAGAGCGCCCCTTCAACAACACCTGGGAAATGATCACGAAAGACCCCTCCATACGAGACCAGCTGTCCCAAGGTGAGTGTGGACACACAACAGTCTGCAGAGTCTCACACGTGTAGTTATCATCCAGATGTTCTGGAAGCAGATGAGACAGTCAGTCAAGAAGCTGAAGCTGAAAATCAGCATGAACTACTTCAGGAATGGAAAGCTGGAGCTTTTCACTGACTTGAACACATTGGAAATAATAAACATGCTAGAGGGTCCTGATTTTACTGAATTTTACTAGAAAGACCCCCAGTACTGAGTACACACACCACAATTACTCTCTACTGTGTCTCTGCAGAGTGCAAGGTTCTGCTGAACAGCTGTCTGGACAAGCAGGCTCGTAGCAGACCCTCTCTCCACGACGTGCTGCAGCACCCCTGGCTACGCTGAGCTCAGCAGCCAGAGAACGCAGCAACAACAGAACTCATGTAAGTAGAGAACGCTTGTCTGACCAGTGGAGCCCGTTAACCCTTCACAGTGTGATGTTCCATACATATCCAGATCAAACTGGTAGCTCTGGTTTACTTCTCCTGGTTTCATGTACATGTAACAGAAACGTCTCAAACATACACACTGAATCTAGAACAGATACAAAGAAGTGAATTGGATGTGCTGCTGAACTCCTCTTTCAGATCATGTGTTCATTTGTTGTTCTTTGTATGTGGTTTCAGGACTTTTGTTGCTGGACATGTTAGGAGGACATATAGGAGGAGAGACAGAGAGCTCCTGTGAAGAGAAGAAAGGAGGGAGGAAACAGAGAGCTCCTGTCGAGAGAGGAAAGGAGGGACAGAGAGCTGCTGTGGATAGAGGAAAGGAGGGAGAAGGAGGAGACAGAGAGCTACTGTCAAGAGGAAATGAGAGACAGAGTGGTCCTGTGAAGAGAGGAAAGGAGAGAGGGAGGAAAGAGAGCTGCTGTGGAGAGAGGAAAGGAGAGAGGGAGGAAAGAGAGCTGCTGTGGAGAGAGGATATGAGAGAGGGAGGCAAGAGAGCTGCTGTGGAGAGAGGAAAGAGAGGAAAAGAAGAGACAAACAGAAGGAGAAAGAGGAGAGGCAGGAGAGGAGAAAGTGCTGCGGTGGAGAGAACAAGGAGGGGGAGAGAAGAGAGAAATGGAGGAGAGGGGAGAGAGGAGGAGAAATGGAGGGAGAGAGGATAGAGGAAAGGAGGGAGTGGAGAAATGGAGGAAGAGAGGAGAGGAAAGGAGGAGAGGAGAGAGGAAAGGATGGAGAAATGATAGTGACTCTGGTTCAGTGCTGCAGAGGAAACTATTAAAGAAGACTTCAGTTGTTCCTCATTTGAAGGTAAAGCTAATAAAGTAAGAACTCAATAGAAAAGCAGTAGATCTGAACGTGCAGGTACACGGTATGTAGGTACGAGTGACACCTGCACTTAGTTTGAGCAGCTAATAGAACAGTACAGAAGTTCATCACTGAGTAATACAGTAAGGTGGTCTGTACACAGTGACCTGATCTAATCTATCTAGAACGTCATGTACTACTATTTAGAAACATATGAAACTATCAGTTTTCTCTGAGAACTCTTTCTCTTCATCAGCTCCTGCATGTCTCTCCACTGTAGCTTCATCCACTCTTTCATTCTGTAGGTCATCCTGAGACAGCTGGTGGAGGCTACGATCACCATCCACTCTAAACGAGTCCTGCACCGCGACATTAAACCAGACAACATCCTGGTACCGAGACGGACCCTGAGGGTCCTCATGCGCGAGTGCTGGACTTCGGCTGTGGCTGCTTCGTGCAGGAAGACCCCCACACCAGCTACTGTGGTAGGAATTTAGAGGTTTATTAGTGTAAAACAACTGTTCACTAATATTTGATTTAGATTCTGAGACTTTTAGCTTCACGTTGATCAAAGAGTGGTCTTTGGTATGAAGATCAAGTTCTGATATTAAAAGGTTTGAATGCTGACGAGTTTCAAGATGCACTAATTTAGAAAGTTTCATTTCACAAATCAGTAATTAAGAATATTAATAATATGAAATGATGGAACACAATATATATACACATGTACCCAAACATAGTGTACATACAGTAATAACCTAATACACAAACAGAACCTTACATACTCCAGTGAAGTGTTCTAGACTCTAAAGAACCTTTATGCTTCCTGTATTAGTGAAAAGTTTGATTGTAAACTTTTGAACACTAGTGTTTATAGTAAAGTCCAGAAACGTCCACACATGTCCACTCACTGTGGTTACTGTACTTTAAAGGAACACCTGAGTTCACTCCTCCAGAGTGGTACCTGCAGTGGTCCCATGTGGCAGATTGGAGTCCTACTGATTGGACGATCAGCTGAGGAGCTGTTTGAACAAGTGGTCTCAGAGAAGACCCTTACTCCAGGACTTACTGTAGCACCCCTGGCTACAGTGACCCCCACTGTGCAGCAGATTTCATTTGAAGATCCTTGTTTTAATCCCCTCAGTACCTTCAGCCCCGTTTACTATCCATAATCTGTTACGTTAATTAAATAATGTTAATTTTTACTCTCTTCAGTAAATTAAATATGTACATATGATTTTACATCATGACTCTGTTTGTTCACTATGATGTTAGTGTTATTGTGATCACTATCATAGTTTTAGTCTTTATTACACGTACCACACTCATTTTTTGTCTTCTATCTATTCTCACATATCAAATCACTTCATTATTGAAAACAAATATAATAAGTATAAATAAATAAATGTACAAACAAACAATTAAATAGATAAATTAATAAATATGAAAGTGCACAAACAAATAAATGTCATGATAATCTTAAATTAGTGTCATAATAAAAATAATAATAATAATAAAATGAATAAATACATATATGCAAGAATAAATAATTAAATAGAGAAATATATAAATGAATAAAGAAATAAGTGCATAAATAAATCATTAAATACATAAATATACAAATGAATAAATAAATAAGTGCACAAATAAATAATATAATAAATAAAGATTTAATAAATAAATACATTTTTGTCATGAAAAAGGACAAATTAATATCATGCATCTATTTCTATATGTCTATGCATCAGCTCTAATTTAGACTGTTTCTACATTTATTTATTATTTATTCATACATGTATTTCCATATTTCTAAATGTATTTATTTCTATATTTCTATATTTATTTCTATATTTCTTCATTCCTGTATTTCCACAATTATTTCTTTCTGTATTTAGTTTAGTTCAGTACTGAACTAAAGTAAACTGTCCATATCAGTACGGAACTAAACCAAACCGTCCATATCAGTACTGAACTGAACTAAACCGTCAGCACTGAACTGAAATAAACCGTCAGCACTGAACTGTCTCAGGACACCCTTTTATTTCAGAAACATGATCAGTCTGCTGTCCGTGGTTCTGAACACAGATCTGAAGGCGCATGTGGTTGTTGTTGCAACTTTCTGTGTTGATAATGTTTGAACTACAATTGATATTGTGATTTCTGAGACAATTCTTTTTTTATCGAGTGAACGTTGTAACAGAGAAAACCTGAGTGCAAACCGAGTGTGAACAACAGAGCCTGTTCAAGAAAAAAACAATTTATTCACAATTCTTTATTATCTTCCTAAAACGCTCCAGATCCAGTCATACTGAATTAGGTGTTTTAATCAAAATTTTAAGCCTAGCACTCCCTTAAACCCTACGTGTCAGTAATGCTAATAATCCGTTCACATTCTCTTGATTTTAATGTTTTACATGTGTGGGCCAAGACCCCAACGAAAAGATTCTTCAATTGGTTTCACCTAATATACAAAAATTGTTCTGGCTCACAGAATTAGTAGGTCATCTTTATTTTGGTTTTCTATATCAGGTTGAGTATGTTTTTGAGTTGCCATGTGTTTTTTTTATATCACAAAGTTTGGTGTAGAAATCTGCTTTACAATACAGTCAGTGTGACCGTGTATCATCTCCAACAAGGAGGTGAGTGAGTGACAGGCTACGTGCTGAAGGAGGTGAGTGAGTGATAGACTACGTGTTAAGAGGAGGTGAGTAAGTGATAGGCTACCTGGTGGAGGAGGTGAGTGAGTGATGGACTACGTGGTGGAGGAGGTGAGTAAGTGATAGACTACATGGAGGAGGAGGTGAGTGAGTGATAGACTACGTGGAGGAGGAGGTGAGTAAGTGATAGGCTACGTGGTGGAGGAGGTGAGTGAGTGATGGACTATGTGGAGGAGGAGGTGAGTGAGTGATAGACTACGTGGTGGAGGAGGTGAGTGAGTGATGGACTACGTGGTGGAGGAGGTGAGTGAGTGAAAGACTACGTGTTAAGAGGAGGTGAGTAAGTGATAGGCTATGTGGTGGAGGAGGTGAGTGAGTGATGGACTACGTGTTAAGAGGAGGTGAGTAAGTGATAGGCTATGTGGTGGAGGAGGTGAGTGAGTGATGGACTACGTGGTGGAGGAGGTGAGTAAGTGATAGACTACGTGGAGGAGGAGGTGAGTGAGTGATAGACTTCGTGGTGGAGGAGGTGAGTGAGTAATAGACTACGTGTTAGAGGACGTGAGTGAGTGATAGACTAGGTGGTGGAGAAGGTGAGTAAGTGATAGGCTACGTGGTGGAGGAGGTGAGTGAGTGATAGACTACGCGTTAGAGGAGGTGAGTGAGTGATAGACTACGTGGTGGAGGAGGTGAGTGAGAGATAGACTACTTGGTGGAGGAGGTGAGTGAGTGATAGACTACTTGGTGGAGGAGGTGAGTGAGTGATAGACTACGTGGTGGAGGAGGTGAGTGAGTGATAGACTACGTGGTGGAGGAGGTGAGTGAGTGATAGACTACGTGGTGGAGGAGGTGAGTGAGTGATAGACTACGTGGTGGAGGAGGTGAGTAAGTGATTGAGACTTTAAGTTAAATACAGGGATTTATTTTCGTGACACTATGGAGACGCAGTTATATTTACATCCTGCTCTGTAACTAGGGGGCGGAGTCAGCGGTGGATTTGGGAGGGTTGGGGGTCTGCTCTGACTGGGAGACTGAGCACTGGGAGTGTTGAGGGTCTGCTCTGACTGGGAGAGTGAGCACTGGGGAGTGGTGTGGGATGGAGCTCCCGATAGCCCCCGCTGCTCGCTGAGGACAGTACCTGAAGAACATGTGTGTTCACCTCAGAGTCTCCAAAAGTCTCCAGTAACTCCAGAAACAGTTGCTAGATTTGTTGCTAGTGGTTTAAAATAAAAAGTCACTAGAGGGTCTGAAAAGTAGCTAAATACAGCGACAAAGACGCTTCAGTTATATTATTCATATACTCTGTAAATCAGTACTCTTAAATCACGCAGCAGTTACTTTGTAGGACGTGTTTGAATTTTCATGTTCCACCTTAAACTGAGCAGCAGTTACATTCTGGCTCCTCTTTGAATTTTCCTACTCCACCTTAAATTCTCCAGTGGTTGTTATAGCGACTGAAGCGTCAGACTGTAAGTGCTGCACTGTTTAAGGTGGACTGTAAAGTTGAAGAGAAGCTGGAGGAACAGAAGGTGAGTGAGCTTCATGGAGAGGCTGGGAAGAGGATGAAGAAGTTGTTCTGGCTCTGCTTTTCAGTGCGACTAGCCGATCAGAGCACTGACCACTAACTGACCACCGTTAGAGAGCTAAACAACGTGGGCGCGGTTGGCGTCGCAGCAGCGACGGAGACTTTTCTCTTCTTCTCTTGTAGCTCCATTATCTATTGTTGCTGTTTTACTGTTTCACCTTTTCAAATCAGACTTTTCTTCCTAGTTCTCTTCATTATTGACAGAAGCGACTGATGAACCTCATTTTCACTGTGAACTGAAAGAGACACTGACTTTAGCAAGCAGCTAACACTTCTGACATGGACTGAATTTATTTACTGATTATATAGTAATATAGCGATAAACGACCTCCATAACGCCTCAGTGTGTTCATATAAAATACTCGTGTTGACAAATATTAGACTTATTAATCATAGTTTTCTGGTTTTGAACAAAACTAGCAGCTGTTTGTCTAAAGTTAGCGTTAGCTAGTCTTACTGGTACAGAGCCAAGTTTTTCCCGCCTTTTATCTCCTATTGCGATTATTTCTGTACGAGTCTGTTTACATACAGGAATATTTACTCAGTTTATTAAATCACTGACATTTCGTTATCACATGTGTGTTTATTTGTCAGCTTTACAGGTTTGAAATGGACAGTGTGCGAGAGCTACAGGCATTAGAGCAGGAGTTTCATAGGGAAGAATTCTCTCCTGGACAATGTTCTGCAGAGGTTAGTGCTTTTATTGAAGTTGTTATTAAAAGACGTTAAAGGACGAGGACGTCTGCAGACACTCTGACGTCCTGCTTTCATTTATTTAATACATTAAAATTCTGTTTCTCATGTGTGTTAGTTACATTGTTGTTGTTTTTTTCAGATCAGGTGGATTTCTGGAGGTCTTCCTGAAACAGGAACTGAGCGACTGGATGTCTGAACGGAAGTAAACCTGCATGAAAATGAGGGAATGAATAGATGGAAATTTTACAAATCATATTTTTAAATATACTAGAGTTTATTCCACCCACTTAAAGGGAAAGTCCAGTGATTTTTCAGAATTTCTGCATGGTTCAGTTGGTAATTATGTAGAGTGCGGGTTAGATGTGAAATGCTCTGTTCTGGGGAAACTTACTGAGTCAGAATGTTACACGATGCCAGACGGTTTGTTTTCCTGTAGTTTTGAGACAGAAAATGAAGGATTTTGGTGTAAATTATTTTTAACTGGCTTAGAGGTACTTGCAGAGTGTCACTCATCAGAGTGTCAGATCAATAACTACTTTTTCTCAGTTATTATATAGTGCAGTGCAGGACCCTGTGTTTGGTCTGAGGCTGAAGTTAAAGTCACACCTGAAACAGGTAAAGAGGTAAATCAGCTGAACTTCCTGTTTTATATGTATGTTGCTGGGTGTAAATCTTGGTTCTGATCTATTTGTCCTTCGAGTAGAACATAAAGTACATACAGTCCTACAGAGTAAACCCGTGTGCTGAAGCTGTTTTGGTCTGACAAGCAAATTAAGTGTTTAGTTATTACGAGTTTTCCTACATTCACTTGATACTTTTCAGCAGCTTTCTTTCTTTCTTCTTTCACGTTAGTACTTAAAAAGAGTTCAGAGACTGTGGAGAAGAAGCTGACGGTCACGCTGGCCAAGGAGAGGTGCCGGAGGAAATAGGACCACGAAGGGGGCAGACGCAGGCGCAGATTTGACGAGATACTTTAATGAGAACAAAACAAACAATAAACACTAAGAAAGTAGACAAACAAGAAGTATAAACGTTTGGCAAACTCACAGGGTCCACACGTAACACAACCAAAGAAAACAGACCACAAAGGAGAGGGCAAAACAGGCAGACTATATACACAGGATAACGAGAGGAACACAGCTGGTGACAATGGGAGGTGACAAGGATGGGAACCAGGTGGAGGGCGGAGACAAAGATCACATGACTAACAGACAGAACCACATGGTGAAAGACGTAAACAAACACAAGCACATGACTACAAACAGGAACGTAAACAAACAGGCAAGGACGAGGGAAACAGGGCAGGATGTGACACTGACATTGCAAGAGCAGCAAGTTGATGCTTTACAGAATTTTAGACTTGAAACATTGTTCAGTATGTGTACACACACACACACACACACACACACACACAAGCTTTCAGCCATATTATTAGACATAGCTACCATATATGTGTTCATGTTTGAACAACAGAGCAAACAGAGCAGCAAATGTCTAGTGAAGTTGTGTAAAAAACACCTGGTGGAACATCTCACAGCTAATTAGTTTAACTGGTAACAGGTCACTAACATGATTGAATATAAAAGAGAGTTTTTCAGAACTTAAGATGGGTAGAGTTATATCACTGTGTGAAAGACTGCACAGGTACGTAGTGGAACAATTAGAAAATAATTTTTATTTCATGGTATTGTCGTGTATGTCACATGACATCAGTAACAAATTCAGAAAATCTGGAGAAATCTCTGTACAATATTGGATGGTGGTGCTCGTCGGGTTCTCAGACAGCACTGCATTAAAAACAGTACAGTTCTGTAGTCAGATCACTGCATGTGCTCAGAAACACTTCCTAAACCAACATCTGTGAACACAGTGTATCACTGCTCCACAAATGCAAGTTAAAGCTCTACCATACAAATAAGAAACCTGACCATCAAGCTTGCTATCAGCGCACGGTTCATGATGGTGGTGCTTCCTCCAAGCCAGCCTCTGTGATGCTATTGGTGGGCATTAGTTTAGTTAGTGCACATGCTCTGGGTGAGCTGTACATCTGTGAAGCTCCATTAATGATGAATAATATATATACAGGGTTTGGAACGACATATACTGCTGATAGATAATAAAAAACCCTATGCACGTATTACAACAGGATGGCTCCGTAGTAAGTAGAGTCCAAGTGTCTACAATCCACCTCTGTTATCTACTGTAAACATTTTAAACATTATGAAATGACCCGAATATTTAATCAGCTGAAATCTGATATCAAGCAAGAATGAAATACATTTCAGAACTACAGCAGCTTGTCTTCTCAGTTCCTAAAAGCTTAACAGAGTGCTGTTAAAAGAAAAAGATGGTGAACACAGTAGTGAACCTGAACCTGTCCCCACTCTTTCTGAAATGCAGCTACACCAGGACGGGTTTATACTAACATTATGTACGACCTTACAGTAGCCAGAGTCTCGCTACACATGTCTTTACACATTCAGTACTAGCGAACTGGTTGAAATTTAAGGTAGTATTTTGTTATTACTGTTATACAAATAAATCTAGATAACACAACGCACAAACACACTGATTCCCTCAGCACTCGTACATGGAGCTGCAGTCTGAGGTAAGTTAGTCCAGTTTACTGTTCTAGAAGCATGTTCAGTGTGCTGTCCCTGCTGCTGAACACAGATCTGAAGTTGCAGTTCAGCACCAAGGACAGTTACTGAGCAAGTACAATTCATAAGTTGATATTAAGTACCCAAATACCCCCCATTACTGATTATCTCCATAATAAATACTCAACATGGAGTAACACTGAACAAGTCAAGTCAAGTCAAGTCAAGTTTATTTGTATAGCGCTTTTTACAACGATGTTGTCACAAAGCAGCTTTACAGGAATTTTAAAAACATGAAAAACATGAAATCACAGCTGTTTATCCCCCTGTGAGCAAGCCAGAGGCAACAGTGGCAAGGAAAAACTCCCTCAACTGGAGGAAGAAACCTTGGGAGGAACCAGATTCACAAGGGGAGACCCATCCTCCTCAGGTCGAACAGTATTTACAGTTTATAAACTAAAGCTGAGTCTGATGGTAGAAGCTTTAGAAGCTGTACGGGTGCTACATCAGGTGGATGATACAGTGCTGCAGTCAAGGATGGAGCAAATGGCACAAATGGAGAGGAGAACTGGTTGGTGCCAAGTGCTGGGGGGGCCCTGGTGGTCAGTCCTTTACAGTATTCGGCGGGACAGGTGGGCGGTTTTTTCCTCGGAAAGAGAAAAGAAAGAGTTAGTTCTGGTTGGGGTTAGTACAGAGACAGAGTTAGTTCTGGTTTAGGTTAATACAGAGACAG
>CM038724.1:11782465-11824454 GCA_021613375.1 Megaleporinus macrocephalus | reverse complement strand
ATCCTGGCCCAGAGGTTGTCTGCTTGTTCTCCAAAGACTGGAGGTTGGCTAGTAGGATATTAGGCAGGGGTGCTCGGTGTGCTCAAGCCCTCAGCCCTCGCTTTACTTGGGGCGGACACTTTACGTTGCATCCTTTGTTCTTCTTTAGGATCTCACTCGACAAAAAAACGACAGATGGTGCTGTGTAGACTAATAGAAATGAGAGTGTTCCTATCATAGCTAATGTGAGCTGTGGTGAAAAAAAAGAGCGAGTGAATGAAAGAGTGGAAAATAAATAGAAAATCCACCTCACTGACGCCTATGTGTGTGTATGTGTGTATGTGTGCACACTCACACTGGACACTGAGTGCACTCATATGAAGGCCTGTCTGGATACATTTGGACATATAGTGTATTACCATTTCTGATATATCTTAAAAACGTAGATGAGTTGCTGACTGCATAAACTCCAAGGACTTGAAAAGCTTGAACAGCTTACACCAACTTTCTTTTAGTTTGCGGTTGAGCCCACATTCAGACTCTGCTCTAGTGAACATTTCCTGTATGAGTAGCTGATGTTGTGCAAATCAGTGAGTGGAGGTTATAGGATTAGTTTCATGTGGGTTTAATTCATACATGGTCTTATATTGTTTCCTAAAACAGAATGATTTTACTTTTTATCTTGGTTTTAAAATAAAAGCCCTGCTGGTGAAACTGGCTCTAGACTTTATTACAGTATATAGTTTTAAAATGACAGAACAGAAAGTAATCAGGTAGCATCACTTTGTTAGTAACTCTTTTATATTACAGTTTATGTGTAACAGCTAGTCAGTTCATTTGTCAAGTAAGACCCCCGGCCCTGCTGACTGGATGTGATAGTTCATACTTGGTAGAGTAAGTAGACTCTTTCACTTTTACACAAGTGTAAACACCAGAGGAAATGCCAGAGGAAGCATCACCAAGGCAACGCACCCAAAAGTCTGAGTGAGCTAGTTAAAATAAAAAACCTGTAGAACTATGTAAACATAGAGACATCTATAGAGACAATACAGACACAGCAGAGTTTAGAATCACTGTTCTGCTATAAAGATTCAGGAGGCCGGAGTGAAGGAGGGTCATTTTCATCCTAGAGATGATAAAAGAATGTGAGAGACACAATTATTTATTTGGTCTTTGGTCCAGGTCTTTGCTTATCCTACTGGATCTGGCAGGGGTGGAGGCACCCACAAAGAAAATGAAACAGAAATACCGACCAGAGAAGTCTTTACCTGAATCAATAGTCTGAAAACAAACAGAAGATTTATTAAGAGAGCTCATATCAGAGGATTGCAGTGAGGAGTTCTTGTGGTGAAGCAGATTAAAGTGTAGATCCAGTGTATAAACTGCTGCTGTACAGAAGGACTGTGCATACAGAAACTCAGGCCTTAAGATCTTTGTGTTTGATGCAGTTATGGAAAGCTTGCAGGGTGCACATATCAGTTTAGAGCTTTGGTCCCTTTGCATTCACATATCATTTTACATTACATTCACTCCATTACGACCACAGACCCCCACATTCAACATTCTCACTTAAGGCCACAGACACCCACATGCACCATTCTCCCTTAAAGCCACAGACCCCCACATGCACCATTCTCGCTTGAGGCCACAGGCCCCCAAGTGAAGTTGGCCTGTGGTTTAAGGTTTACCAAGGCAGTCAGCTGCTTTACTTTCCTCGTTGATTCAACATAAGCGCGCCATCTACTGGATGAAATAAATAAAACTCATGACCCTAAAGACTGAGTGTTGAGTAGAAGCTCAAATTAACTGAAAGTCATATTAATAAAAATATATTTACTGACAGACTTTCATACTATTTACAAACAAGTGAATGTTCCAGCTTCATTTAGTTTTTTATAACAAAAGGGAAATCTTGTAGTACTTGTATTTTTTCTATTTTCAAAGAGACACAGGCTAGTTTCTAATTTCTTAACACATCTGTTAAAGATTCATGACTTATTTAGCTATTTATCTCTGAAGGATAGAGTAGCTGAACAGGTCTTCTTAACAAAGTCCCATAAGAAGAGCAGACCGTGTAAGTCCATCTCTTCCTGGGAATTATTCCTCAATTTTTCCCATCTTTCACATTTATCTCACCACTTTATCTTTCTAGTAAACACTTTGTCTCCTTTCAGCACATTAGAAGTACATGTGCCACACTGATCAGCAGATCTTAAATCCACCATGTAGAGCTTTTTCAGCACTTCTAAAAGCTAGTCAGAATTCATGTCATAGAAATGCCTTTGGAGGAGGAGAGGTGTGTCTTTGACCAATCAAGAAGTGAGCAGGGGTCAAATGTTGAGGATCATCTAGTCCATTGTGTAGAGGTCCTAGAATTTATAAGAGCCTCTAATTCTGACAATATGGTGGCACCTCAAACTTCAGTCAGGCCTTTTCAAGCCCTCTCTAGGTAAGGGTGCGGTGTCTTCTTGAAATGACTTCACCTTCAACCTTTTGCTGATGTTACACCTTTGATATTACATTATTTGTTTCACTAGCTGCCTGCCACTCACCCCATATCTTTCTCTCACCTGTACTAATGCATCCCTTGCATTACATGCATTCAAGACATTGCTGCAACAACAGCTCTGGGTATTTGTTTTGTGGGCAAGACCCATGAACACTGTTCTCGAAAACAGCTTCAGAAGTCTTCCTCCAATATGTAGCAACTTGTGTTCATCAAAGAACGGTTTCAGTTCATCTTTGAGTCCTCGTTTATGGGTTGTCCTGACTTCAGAAGACGTGAGGTCTTTGCTGAAGCTCTGTTGGTGATTCTTATCTAGTATTTTTCAGCTGAAAACAACTCTTCAGCAGTGAGGTCTCCCTTATTCTTTGTTTAGTTCAGGCGTTATTAATAAATCTCATTACCGTCTACAGCCTGCTGTATTGATCTAGCTCTAACAGTGGATCAGTTTCTTTCCCACTAGTACTGAGCTGAACAGTGAACTGAAACATGGCCCTTAATTCTGTATTGACCTCATCAACTGGAATGTCTTGGGTGTGCTGTAGTTGATGCAGTGACCGCAGGAATAAAGCCACAACTGCTGATGTATAAGGCTACTTGTAGATATTCCTCTAGTTGGAAGGTCAGCAGGGTTTGTCTGCCCATCATAATGTGACCATGACTCCGGCCAGGTAAGACTTTGAATCTCAGTCGATTTGCAACAATGGGTTTTCATTTCTGAGCTGAATTCATGACAGCAGATCTCAGCCTGACACCCAACGATCTTTATGCTTTGATAAAGTATGCTTTGGTTATAAGTAGTGTAAGACACTAAATCAATAAAAAGTCCAACCTTGATTATGAATTTGCAGTCTCCATTAATTACTTTGTTGAGAGGAGAGAACCTGTTTGCTGCAGTATGCTACCAGACGACAGGAGAGATGGACTGAAGTTATCGCTCGGCATCCTCAGGTGAACAGAGCAGAGTCAGCTTGACACCGTGTAAAACCTTCAACGAAGCTGGAAACGCCCAGTTTATTCATCATCTTCCATACCTCTGAGAAAGCTTTCCTTCTCTTTGTAGTTTCGGGGCTGAAATCAAGAAAAAAATAGGATAGTGTTTTTAACGTGTTGTATGCGCTGTGCAGCACTGGCTTCTTTTAGAATGGCTTGCCTATCTGTGTAATCCAGCTGTGGACGGCCTGTGAGTTTCTTCTCTTCTGCTTCTGTCCTCCATATCAACCACTTTGGAGGTAAGTTCGCTAAGTTTGAGCTGTAGGTCGCTGGTTTGAGCTTGGTTGTTCTGCGCTGCTACTTGTGGAGCGTGGAGTTTTGACTGGAGCTGTTGGAAAGATTTCTTTAACCGCTCTCTACGACCAAGAGTTAGTGTCACTGCCTTGGTGGAATTTTTCGTCTGTGGAATACTGCAAGATTCTTAAATTTCTTCTAAAATACTGTTGCTACTGGTTGACATTTTAGATGATTTGACGTAGTTCAGCAATCTTTGCCATCAAAATACCACAAAGAAGCGAGTGGCGACCAGAGCTCCACTACAAGCTACACTTGCACCGTCATGAATGGGTCTTTGCTATATTTCCTGAGATATCAAATTGATTACAGATTTTATCCTTCACAACTACTTGACACAAGGTTATATGTAAAATGCATGGTCTCAGAAAGCCTACCAGAAATCATTGTGTGTAAACACAGTTTGCTGTGTAAGCCACAAATGAAAGCTAAAGCTTTATAATGCAAAGAACAAGTCGCAGGTCAACACAATCCAGAAACGCCGCCGTCTTCTTTGGGCCAAAGATCATTTTAATGTAGGCAAATGGAAAACTGTTCTGTGGTCAGATTAATCAAAATTTGAGATTCTTTTTGGAAACCACAGACGCCGTGTTCTGCAAACTCAAAAGTAGAGAGACTGTCCAGCTGGTTATCAGCACACAGTTTAAAATCTTGTGTCTCTGATGGTGTGGGGTTGCATTAGTGCCTTTATGGTGGTTAGCTTATGGAAGAGGTTAAGATTTAACGATAGAAATTCAAAGATGTTCAATGCGGTGAAGCTGTTCTGAAATAAAAGTAGTTCTCTGGGTGAATCATAGGATAGCATAGTGTGCTGCTACTGAAAAATGACATCAGTAGGTTTATTCGGGTATTGCTCAATGACTACTGAGTATTCTGACAAACAAGACATGCTCACCTACTGAATTCGCCTACTGAGTAGTCAACAAGTAGGTGACTTTGGTTGCGCAGTTTGTGCTTCAAACTCGTTTTCACATTTCTTTCTTTTCAGGCCATTTACACATACAGGAAATACACATACACCTGGAAAGACACTATCAATGCTCCAACAACATATGCTCCCTCCAGACATTAGCTCTTTCAGGAAGACCTTGCATATCTCAGCAAGACAATGTCAAACCACATACTGCATCCATCACAACAGCATGGCTTCACAGAAGAGAAGAGTCTGGGTGTTGAAATGACCTGCCTGCAGTCCAGACCTTCACCAATAAAACATTTGGTGCCTCATGAAACTAAAAATCAGTTAAAGATGATTAGGTTTGCATTCTAGGGTTAGGGTTAGGTTAGGGTTAGGGTTAGGTTGGGATTGTACATAAGTAACCGTATAAACTGCATGAACAGAAAATCCATTTTCTTTATTAACTTTTATCCTGCATATTGAAACATTAACTTCTTTTTAATCCACTAACCCAACCTAGGTTTGTATCTATAGGCGAGTAAAACAGAAATACTTGATCAGTTATATGACTTTATTGTGTTCATGTTTACAGTATTTATTCTGCAGATCTGATTATATTACAATTTATTATATTTGTATGTAACTAAGCAGCTTTTATTTGCAGTTGTATTTGATTTGCTGTTTTCATAGTCATTTTATTTCATGTCAATGAACCAAATATGCATAAAGTTCTAGAAACCTAGCTTTTATTCTCATGAACGATACATATAGCCCCCCCCCCGTGAAGAATCTTCAGCATGCATGAGCCTCACAATGCAACAGAAGACATCTTAAGAAGTCAGAAAGTTTTGAAAATAAGAAATAAAGGTCTTGATTTTGAGTTTAGATAAACAGTGTAGATTAGGTTGTATGACATTAATCAGCTTTTAGAATTTTAGTCTTTGATTATCTTATTCAGCTAATTATACAGAATAATTACAGTACAATTAACTGTTTTTGAGAGATCTAAGTTTTAAAGCTTCACAATTAAACAAACTTCAAAACTCTTTAATTACTATTTCAAGAATTTGACTGATTAGAAGTTCAACTCTTCAGTTTTGAAACTTCCACACTTTTCAATCCAGCTGATTCATGTACGCTGCTCGTCTTAAAGCAAACAGATCTTACTTTACACATTACCAAGTTTTAAGTCTAGTATTAAATGTGAAGCTTGTTTTAAACAGTTTCATCTTGAATCAAGTGAGTTTTTTTGCTCATATTTTTGAAAATAATTTGAAAATTTGAAAATAATTCAAAGATTTTGAGATCATTTGTTGCACAAAAAAGTTTTTTCTTCTATTTGCTCCTTCTTGACATAATAAAAATAATAAAAAGACATAAGGATAGAAAGATGGTTGTTTTGTATCTATACATGTATATATTTATACAGTCTGTATCTCCTATCAACAGAAAGTCAGAAGATATCATCAGATCACAGATCAATATTAATTAAAGAAGAGCAATTCTAAAATTAACACTTATACAGAAATTTTACTAAATACTCTCTTCTCACAGATCCAACCATGCCGTTCACTACAGTAATTATTATCCCAGTTCAGTACAGGATCAGATCAAGAACCAGTTACAGCACAACTTTCATAACCGCTGGGTTTCCCACTTTTCCAGAACCTGAAAGAGAGAATCAGAGTATTACGTTCATTCACAAATACAACAAATCACTCACACACTGATATATTTAACACACTCGTTTTGATCTGTTTGGACTGAACATCATGATAAAGCTTCTACCTGCTGCTGTTGAGAACAGAAGAGAAAAGACCACCTTTTAACTAATTTAACTAGAACTGAACAGCAGCTCTGTTTCTGAGAACTTTAGTTTTCATTGTTTCTTTAGATTCCTTTCTTCTAATAGCCAATCAGAGCTTTACTCAATGGGTATTTAATATGCAGACGCTAATTTGGCTGTTGATTCTGATTGGTTCTTGTCCAGAATACAGGAAATGCTACAGTGTTAAAGATTCACCTAAACAGTGACTTTATGAACAGCTCCTATTTACATGCCCAGTTACTGCATCATTACCACAGTTCAGTGGTCTCTTACCCAGTGGTCAGTACTTGACCGTCCACCCATCTCCAGATTCTTTCTTTGTATGTGTAAGTCAGACCAATCCAAGCTGTCTGATCTCTTCTCAGTGTTTTAATAAAGTCCTGTTGAAGTGAGATTACATTATAACACATTAGCACATACACACAGGCCCTCATGTTTCATTTAACAACTCCCCATTATATCAACAACAACAGCAGCATAGCCTAATCTAAACAGGGGCATTTCACTGTCGGGGGGACGTCCCACCAATAATGGAAATGGGTGCATTTGTCTCACCCAGAAATTACACTATTTCATGCTATGTTGTGTGTTGGGTGGTGAAGGGTCTTCTTTTAGCTTTGGTTAAGGTACCTGTTCAAAAATAGAGTTTGTTCCCTAAATATCTCACTGTGAACAGCAAATCACAGTCGCTCCTGTCTGGCATGACGACAACTGAGCTAACGTGTATATATATATATATTACCCTTTTTTAGTCCAGTTTTCTTACTTTTACTTTAACTTTAACGTTAATTGTTTTATCATGTCAGTTTAACTCTACTAAATTAATAAATAAAACCATCACAGAACACGTTATTACTGAGGGTTTGGGCTTTGATTCATAGTATATTTGGGATCATATCATATAAAACTTCTTAATAAAAGAGTTTAATGTAGTTCATGAACCTGGTCAAATAAAAAAAACCATACCTTTATTTTCAGTTCATACAGTCTATATACGATAATTAATACAGGAAATATTTAGTACTTCACTCATATTAAGACTTGTAAAATTTATTTACACTCTTTATCAACAAGATCTATTAATATGCTGAACTGGAAGGTATGACATTATTAACTTACTTGTGTAAATGTTTCTTGATTTTTACTTTTACCCTCACCTGTTCTTCTCTGCTGTTTATGATCACCAGGTCTGCTCCTCTCTCTCTGCAGTACTGTCTGCTCTCATTCCAGCTCTTCTTCTCAGTGGAGATGTAATAAAAACTGGAGTTGAAGTTTCTCCATCCTAGATGTTTAATGAGTTTCTCTGTTAAGACAATATTATGAGGTCATGACACATTCATAACAATATTGTTAAGAACTAAAAACTAATCTCGTGCAGTGAACATGATTTATTTAAATTAGACACACTTCAGTTAATGTGAGCAGTCCTGCTACTGGTGAGTTTGTTTGATATCGATGTGAGGTTTTAGATACATCAAAATAGAAGTATGATAACTTCATACACTTCAGCCCAAAACTATAAACGAGGCAGAGACTCATCCAGCAAGACTGCTGCACAAGCACTCCACAGTAATGTCTGGTTCACTCACTGAGGTTTTGGTGACCTCTTGTGTCCACACGTATTAATAACTTACACCACTGTTTACATGTAAATATGTAATTCTCTGGGTCGTATCAGGAACATCATGAACCACCAACTGCAAATATGAGTCAAACAAGAGCTGCAACAAGATGGTAACAAGATCTGCTGGTGTTGATCACAATGGCATGAGAGGCTTAAATGCAGATGATCATTATTCTAGCATAGAAGTTATAAGATATGTGTGCTGATAATTAACTTTATATTCAGTGACTAATAGAAAGAGGTAGCAGAAGTACACAAGTTTCTTACTGAAGTAAAAGTACTTGTAATGTAGTTAGTGTGGAAGGTTGAGTCTTTTCACAGATCGGAGGTACTCTAAGGGCATTTTCACACCTGTAGTTTGTTGTACTGCTCTGGATTAGTTAACGAGTTTGTTTACATGGAGCATTTCCCCCCTTGGTTAAGTTTGTTTCCACACAGGCAAAAACTGAAATGCACCCACGTGAGCTCAAAGTCTCCTCTGATTGGTCAGAGCTATCTGGCGTACAAGCTAGAAAGTAAACACAGGGAGAAGATCTGGTTTTCCCAAACTATTGTACATTTCTTGTACAGCGTAGCACGGAGCAGCGGCAGAGACAGCATTTGTTCATAGCTGTAATAGTAATCTGATAATATACCAAACTACAGTCCACCTACAGAACACCCAGCTCACTCCAAACATCAAGTAGACAACGTCCCTCAATAGAGACCTCGGTTCATTGTCCTCGCCCTCTTAGCTGCTACAGTTATCCAGTTCTCTGTTTACGCCATCTGCTGCATCCCATAATGCAAAGCACACCTGGGAAGAGATATTTAGATCAAACTTGTAGAGTACACCTAATACTTGGGTCGGATTGAGGTTGGATCATGTTCTCACCACAAATGAATTGCTCCGGAGTTCGCTAGGAACCGGACGAAGACCACTTCCTACAGAGTCCGAGAGTCCATTTTAACCAGACTAACTAGTGCTGTGTGAAAACGCCCTAAGTTACGGTGGTCAGTGAGGACCAAAAATGGGTGATGGGCACCTTCGAGTCAGTGGCGCCTCCTTGAAGGCCAGTTTCAAGGCCAACACTTCTTTATCCCTGATGCTGGAGTGGACTTATGGGAAAAAATGCAATCGGGTGTAATTTACTGGGAGTACCTACACAATCCTGACAGCCTCATCGGAAGTATAAACCTGAAAGATTGTGATGGGTCAGGGTGTTTCAGAACAGGGGCAATAATGAATGCTTTCTTTAGGGATTCAAAGACTGACTGAGCTTGAGAGGACCAGATGATTCTCTTAGCATTACCCCTGACCAGAATAATAAGAGGAGCGGCAATTTTAATATATAATCTGATCTAAACTGCCGGTAGAAGTTTGGAAAGCCCAAGACACTTTGAAATTCTTTGATAGAGGTGGAAATTGGCCACTCAGTCATTGTCTTAATCTTCTTGTCATCCATGACAGCCCCCTGGAGCACTAATGACATAAACTAGGAACAAGTCTTAAGGGACATGTTTCATGTCTGTTCATCACACTTTTCACCTTTCACATATAATTGGTTTCTAAGGGAACATTTCAAAACTGAACGAACATTTTAAGGTTAACAAACTTTTAAGTGAGTTTCTAGGTCGGGTGAATATATTAGAATACCATTTATGTAGGTGATCACTCAGTGACATATCTCTGAGGACTGGAAATCTGACAGACCATTTCGGAGATGAATCTCATCATCTGGTATGCATAGGGCCCTCTAGGGAGAAATGCTGTTTTCCATTCATCTCCTTCTCTTATTCTAATGAGATGGTAGGCACTATGGAGATCTAATTTGGTAAAGACATAGGCCCCACAAAGCTGTGGACACCACTGGGACCAAGGGTAACGGTAAGTGTAGGGCTTGGTGATTTGATTTAGACCTCTAAAGTCTATGTAAGGTCTAAGCCCTCCATCGTTTTTCTTTATAAATAAATGTGGATTCCTCTTGGACATAATCCTCCAAAGCCTTCTCCTTAGCCTGGGTGAGAGAATAAACTGTAGATTTTATGTGAACTGAACCTTCTAACAACTCTATGACACAATCATTGTCTCTGTGAGGAGGGAGCTTGGTGACCTTGGCTTTACGGAATACCTTGGTAAGGTCTAGGTACTCAGGAGGGAAATATAGGTTTATCTAAACCAGGACTTTCTACGGAGGTGGAAGACAGCTTCACACAACGGCTGTAACAATACCTGGACCAGGACATATTTCCTTATCGGACCAGAAAATACCAACCTGGACAAAATTGCTGGTAACCTTCTGTCAACGAAAGAAAAACCCACAAAGGTCACTAAAATACATTTAAACTGTTTCAACAGAATAATTAAAAAAAATAATGAAACTGGCCTGGACAAAAATGATGGTAGCCTTAATATTTTGTTGCCGAACCTTTTGAGGCAATCACTGCAACCATGCGATTTCTGTAACTCTCAGTAAGACTTCTGCACCAGTTCACAGGTATTTTGGCTCCACTCCTCATGAGCAAACTGCTTCAGCAGTCTAAGGCTTGAGCAGGGTGCTTCTCCAGACTGCATGATTTAGCTCCTTTCATAGATATTCAATAGGATTTAGATCAGGGCTCATAGAAGGCCACTCCAGAAAAATCCAGTCCAACTGATATATGCCTATAACGTGACACCCACTCAACCACAGGTTGTTCTATGTATCACTTACTGTTTGGATTTGAGCCCCACTTGCCAGTAGATGCACTTCTAGGAAGATATAAAACCTCGTGACAAGAAAACCGACTCGCTGGCTGCACACCAGGCCTAACCTGTGAAGCCTATGTTAGAGCAAAACAGTATTCAGAACTGAAGGCCGCTGAACAAACTGCCTCATAGACGTGATCAGGAGTAATTCTGGTTGTCTAGTGAGAATATAAAATGTAAACCCGCTAAAACAAATCTCTCAGCAGCAACCTGTGATTGTCACTTGGGAATGAATCGATTCTCATTTTATAGACACAGATTAGCACACAGCTTTTATGGACACCAGCAGCAAGTAGGCTTTTGTAAGCAGTAATTATGAAGTCATATTTAGGGGTCTTCTGAAACGTCAAACTTTTTAAAGAGGTTTATGCTTCTTTCATTCCAGTTCTTACCATCTTTTAAGGTATAATTAACTGTAGTGGCAGCCAGACCACTATCCCAGAGACATTTAATAGTATGTAAAAAGATAAAGTAGTAAACACACTTTCACCAAAAATAGTAATGAATTGTATTTCTGTTCTCTGCTGAACAGCATCTTGAAATACACTGATCATATGGGAAATAAGGAGGATGGCCCACATATTACTAATCTGATTATTCTAACTGTCTTGCACACTGACGTGGCTAGCTAAGCCATTAACAGATAACTCACATCCTCAGATTTTTTACACTACAAACATGGCTTTTAACACTAGTACACACATACATTGATCATATTTTTTTATTAAAACACAAAAAAATGTGACAATGACAATTCCTATTATTCTGTTGGATCTAACTACTCACTATGTGGCCACAGACTCCGCTTTAGCATTCATAGTATGGCACTTCATGTAGTGGATATCTAAACTTGATTTGGAGAAGGACTTGCTCTATGTGTCCAAAAGTTACACCTGCTCATGCAGTGTTTCTTCTGAAATCTTCTGGTCCGTTTTGGCTGATGAGAGGTCTATATGCTGGAAGTGAGCATCACAGAGATGTGATCGGAGAAGCTGTAGTTGGGGCGGGGCTCGGTCCTGTACGCACCGGAGATGTTTGTGTAAACAAGATTGAGCACGTTAGCCCCTCGGATTTTAATCAGATTAGCATGATAAAAAAAAATCTCCCAGCATCAATAAACAGGTCCGTCTGGGTTGTGTGTTTTGGAGATCGCTGACGGCACTGTACAACTCGTTCAGTGGGGAGTTAGCATTAGCATTAGCGCCATATTCAGCTATCTCGGGAGATAAAATGGCTTTACTCTATCTTTTTACTTTACTTGCGCAGTGTTTCTACATCGTTCAGTGTGGATGTACACACACAGGCCCCCACCTCGAGTCTTACCGCACAGCTCAGCATCTCTGTCCGCATAGAAGCACAACAGGAGTGGAGCTAGTCATCCATGTCTCCGTAAATACGAAAACACAGCAATGTCTGAACTCCTGCTGGGAGTTTTCATTTCTGAGCTGAACTCCAAATCCATGCAACACGATCACTGTATCTGTCCAAATGTTCAGCTGATCCTTTTCCATTTTTAGGGATTTCAGTTGTTGGTTCTCCAATCTAGCACCAATTAATGCTCCCATTAACTGTAGTTGTGGTAAAGTCATTTTCTTCATTGAGGCTTTCAGGACTTTAAAGCTACCAGACTGATAGCTACCTCCCCAGCTGCCACATGTCCTCAAACATTAAGAACTACAGGGACTTTTATGACTCTTCCATGAAGGACCTTGAAGATAACCAAATGAGTGTTAATTCCTGGAGGGAAGTAGCAGTCAACCCAGCAAAAGGTGAATCAGTGTGCAGGAAGGAAATTTGCAAGACAGAAAAAGAGGTTGAACTGGGGATCCAGGGAGAGACAAAACCCATCCACTGATTCTGAAGGACTTTATCAAATACAGATAAACTCATTCAAGCATTGAAGATGAGGTAAGTCACTACTATTCAGATTTTTGAGCTAGCTAGACTACAAACTGGGCTAAACTTGATACATTGAGTACTGCGCTAATTATGATGCATGACACATGACACATTAATATTCGCTGCACAAACTGCAGAAAGAAGCGGAGTAAAACAATTGTTTATCAGAATAAAAGAGGAGCTGTTCTGTTTGCTGCTACTTGAAGAAAATAGAGGAGGAGCTGGTCTGTATGAACAGTTTACAATGGAAGGAGAGAGAAGAGAAAGTACAACCTTCTTGTAATGCCAACGTGACACACTGACGATGAATCGCATTTCAATGATTTTGGACTCTAGTGCCCACTGCATCCCTGTCAGACTGTCATATGGAGAGTTTTAGCCTCTAGAAGTATTCAAGTGTAGCTAAAAGCTATAAACTAGGATCTACCACAGCATCTCTAACTGCTTCTGAGATCTCCAAGGCTCTTTGGGATGGAGGGCAGTGCTTTAACCCTCTACACCAGGGGTCACTAATAGGCAGACTGCGGTTCGAATCTGGACCCAGACGTTGTCCAATACAGACCCAAACTGTTTAAACTATTGAGAATGATTTAATGTTTACAGTGTTTATTTTAAGCGGAAGAGCTTTTGTCGTCTTTATGGTATACAGGCTTTATGGCGCAGTGAACTCAGAGACCACTGAAGGCACTCCTGACACTATTTTACTACTACAGTACTATTTAGTACTTGTAAAGCTTTTTAGAGTATGAGAGCTGACAGAATCAGCTTAATTCTCGCTGTGATCTTAGTGATCTCACATCAGTATTTCTACTCTGAGAAACTTGTTAACATTACTGAACATTTCCCTTTAAAACAAAACTAGATGTGTTTTTCCTTTCAGTCTTAATCTGCTTTTAGAAACTAAGTCTATAATCATCTCATTCAGCTAATTATACAGAAGCAATACAATGAAATTAACTGTTTTGAAAGAACTAAAAAAAAATCCACAATAAAAAAAACTGAAAAGATCCGCAATAAAAAGTTCACATTTCTTGAACATTCCAAAGCGCTGCATTACTTAAATGAGTAAAGTATTTTAAACATTACAGTTTATTAAAGGTAAAGTCTCATCTCAAGAAAATTAGGTTTTTGGTAACCACTGAATTAATTTAATCAAAATAAGCTGGGGCAGGTGTACAAGGCAACATAAAAAATAAGATATTGACATTTTAATTGAAGAGATTCTCACTTGCGCTGGCAAAAGTAATGTAGTCTAACATTGCAAATCAGATTTAACTTTTTGACTGAACTTGTTAAAATTAGACTGCCTGGTACTTGACAGTAAACGTGTGATCTTGATGCCCGGATAAGTGAAAAAAGAAACGTAAGAAAGATTAGCTGGAGGTGAGTCAAGTCAAGTCAAGTCAAGTTTATTTGTATAGCGCTTTTTACAACAGTGTTGTCACAAAGCAGCTTTACAGGAATTTTAAAGCATGAAAAACATAAAATCACACACTTTATCCCTTGTGAGCAAGCCAGAGGCAACAGTGGCAAGAAAAACTCCCTCAACTGGAGGAAGAAACCTTGGGAGGAACCAGACTCACAAGGGGAGACCCATCGTCCTCTGGTCGAACAGTACTTGAAGTATAACTAAAGCTGAGTTTGAAGGTAAAAGCTTTAAAAGCTGTACAGGTGCTACATCAGGTGGGTGATACTGTGATGCAGTCAAGGTGGAGCAAATGGCACAAATGGAGAGGGGCGTTGGTCTGTCTTTTACAGTTTTCGGCGGGACAGGTGGGTGGTTATTACCTCAGAGAGAGAGAGAGAGAGAGAGAGAGAAAAACGAAAAACAAAGTTAGTTCTGGTTTGGGTTAGTACAGAGGAGTCGAGGTGTAGCAGAGAGAGGAGAGCTGTTTGGTGCCAGGTGATGAGGAGGCCCTGGCAGTCGGACCTCCAACAGCATTCGACGGGACCGGTGGGGGGGTTATTACCTCAGAGAGAGAAAAACAGACTTAGTTCTGGTTTGTGTTAGTACAGAGACAGTTAGTTCTGGTTTGTGTTAGTACAGAGTCTGAGTTAGTTCTGGTTTGGGTTAGTACAGAGGATATGGAGTGTTTAGAGTGCAGCTGGTGACTGACAGATCTGATTATAAACAGAATGAACTAAAAGGAGAGAAGCTGCACACGTGCTACATTTGGATGATACAGTAATGCAATCAAGGTGCAGCAGATGACAGATGAAGAGGTTACAAGGTAACAAGGGGGTACTGGTGGTCAGTCCTCCAACAGTATTCGGCAGGACAGGTGGGCAGTTATTACCTCAGAAAGAAGGAGAAAGAAAAACAAGGTTAGTTCAGGTTTGGAGTAATACAGTGGATGAGAAGCATAGCTCAGTCTCCAAAAGCTAAACTGAACAAGTATGTTTTTAGTCTGGACTTAAAGCTTGAGACTGTGTCAGAGTCCCGAACATTAACTGGGAGATTATTCCACAATTTGGGGGCTTTGTAGGAAAAAGCTCTTCCCCCATTGTAGTCTTCTGAATTTTTGGAACTATTAGAAAACCAGCATCCTGTGATCTGAGTGAACGTGGCGGTTCATAATAGGAGATTAGATCTTGTAGGTACTCCGGTGTGAGACCGTGCAGGGTTTTATACGTCAGTAAAAGAATTTTATAGTCGATACGGAATTTAACAGGAAGCCAGTGTAGCGCTGATAAAACTGGACTGATGTGATCAAATTTCCTGGTTTTAGTTAGTACTCTAGCTGCAGCGTTCTGAACTAACTGGAGTTTATTCAGGTTCCTGCTGGAGCATCCTGACAATAATGCATTGCAATAATCTAGCCTTGAGGTTATAAAGGCATGTATCAAGGCTTTTCAGCATCAGACACAGATAACACATTTCTTAACTTTGAAATGTTTCGTAGGTGAAGAAACGCTGTTCTTGTAATATTACCTATGTGTTGATTAAATGTCAGATCTGAGTCAATTGTTAAGATTTTTGGCTACTGAACCAGAAACTACAGAGAAGTCAGCAAGATTTAACATTAAATCTGAACATTTAGTCCGAGCAGCCTTTGGGCCGAGGAGGAGAACTTCCGTTTTATCTGGGTTTAAAAGAAGGAAGTTCTGTAGCATCCAAAGTCTAATATCTCTTACACAATCTTCTATCTTCTTTAATCTGGATTTATCATCTGGTTTGGCTGATATGTACAGCTGTGTATC
Source organism: Megaleporinus macrocephalus (assembly GCA_021613375.1). NCBI lineage: Eukaryota > Metazoa > Chordata > Actinopteri > Characiformes > Anostomidae > Megaleporinus > Megaleporinus macrocephalus. The sequence goes on along the minus strand of CM038724.1, from coordinate 11,808,507 downwards.
ATCGGCATAACAGTGGAAACTAATTCCATGTCTATTTATAACTGAGCCTAATGGTAGCATATATAGTGTAAATAACAGAGGACCTAAAACAGAACCTTGTGGAACTCCATATTTCACTCTTGTATAATTAGATGATACATTATTTATCTTTACAAACCGAAAGCGATCACTAAGGTAAGATGTGAACCAGGATAACGCTGTTCCTGTGATTCCAACCACATTTTCTAGCCTGTCCAAGAGAATAGTGTGATCTATAGTGTCAAAAGCTGCACTTAGATCTAGTAGCACCAGTAGAGATACGTGGCCCTGATCAGAGGCAAGAAGAAGATCATTTGTTATCTTAACTAAAGCTGTCTCTGTACTGTGGTGTGGCCTAAAACCAGATTGGGAATTTTTCATATATGTTGTTCTTATGTAGATGAGAACAGAGTTGTCGAGCTACAGCCTTTTCTAAAATCTTAGAGATAAAAGGTAAATTGGAAATGGGTCTATAACTGGACAGTTCTCTGGGGTCAAGATTTGGTTTCTTTATCAAGGGTTTTATCACAGCTAGTTTAAAAGACTTAGGTACATGACCCAGACTAAGAGAAGAGTTGATGATAGTTGAGATGGGTTTAATAATAGCTGGTAATACTTGTTTCAATAGGCTTGTTGGAATCATATCAAGTGTGCATGTAGCAGAATTTGAAGAAGAGATAAGTTTTTCTAATTCTGACTGCTGAAGTGGACAGAATGTTTCTAGTCTTTCTTCTAAAATCACATTTTGTGCTGTGTCAGCCAAACCAGATGAAGGATAGGTTACTGGTGTCAGTTGAACATGTTGTCTAATATTCTCGATTTTGCTATTGAAAAAGTCCATGAAATAATTGCTGCTGTAGTTGGCGGGTATCTGAGGTTCCGTTCCTGCCTGATTTTTGGTAAGTTTTGCGATTGTGCTAAATAAAACTCTAGGATTGTTTTTGTTGTGTTCGATGAGTGTGGACAGGTATGCTGAGCGTGTTTTAATAAGTGTCTTTCTATACCTGCTAAGGCTGTCCTTCCAAGCAGAGTGAAATACCTCCAGCTTGGTCACTCTCCATTTGCGTTCTAATTTCCGTACTGTCTGTCTTAAGGTGCGTATTTCATTGTTGTACCACGGAGCGAGCTTTTTCTGTTGCGTCCTTTTAGCTTTTATAGGTGCAACAATGTCTAAAGTTAATCGGAGCTTATTTTCTACACAGTCAGTTAGTCTGTCTAGCTCTGTTGGGTCTGAAGGAGAAGCTATAGTTGATAAATCTGGAAGAGTTTCAATAAAGTGTTGGGCTGTATTGGGCATTATCGAACGTTTCATGCAATAACGGGGTGTACATACATTTTTACTAAGACTTAATTCATATGAAATTAGGTAGTGATCTGAAACTACTGAAGTCTGTGAACGAACAGTAAGATTATGTATATCAACACCTAAAGTCAAAACTAGATCTAGTGTGTGATTACAGGAATGTGTAGGTCCTATTACATTCTGAGTGAGACCAACAGAGTCTAAGATAGATGAGAAAGCCTTTTTTAATGGATCTGCTGAGTTTTCAAAGTGAATATTAAAATCTCCTACGATTATTAGTTTCTCAGCGCTCACTGCTAGATCTGCAACAAAGTCACTGAATTCTTTTAAGAACTCTGAATAAGGTCCTGGTGGTCTATAAATGCTGACTAGAGTGAGTACACTTCTGTTAGTGGTCGGGTTGGTGATGTTTATGTAAAGACATTCAAAAGAATTTAAAGTGAGACTGTGTTTCTTAATGATGTCTAATGAATTTTTATGAATGACACATATACCCCCTCCTTTACCGGACAGTCTGGGGCTGTGTACATAATTATAACCTACAGGAGTGGCTTCATTTAATGCCAAATATTCCTCAAGTTTAACCCATGTTTCTACGAGACATAATACATCAAATTTTTGATACGTTATTGTATCATTTACAATAAGAGCCTTGGAGTTGAGGGATCTTATATTAAACAAACCAAACTTTAGTTCAGAGATGCTGCAGCTGGATACTGGGTCTGATATTTTAATATTAATTAGATTATCTGGACAAGCTGTTTGAGAGTTTCTGAGTCTGCGTTTAATTCGGGGCAATGACACAGTCTCAATATATCTGTTTCTAGGTAACGACTTTGTGTTGGCAATGGTTACAGTGTTGGTATATCTGTATCTAAGTAACGACTCTCTGTCGGTAACGGTTACAGTCTCACTATTACTATATCTCGGTAATGACTGTTTATCGTCGCTACTTACGTGGCCTCCGTTGTGCAGTCAGCGGACAGCCCTCTCGATGTTCCGTGAGAGGACGAACGCTCCGCGGTGGCTGGGGTGCAGGCCATCCCTCCGGGTAGAGCGCTGGCTGCTCCCAGAACGAAGCCCAGTTGTCCACGTAGCCGAGACCGTTGATGGCACACCAACCGCGGAGCCAGGACTGCAGCGCGAAGAGCCTGCTGAAACCGCTCCGATCCTCTCCTGTAGGTGGCCAGGGGGCCGGAGATGACGATCCTGGCATCGGTCGCCTTCCTCGCGGTGTCCAGCAGCGAACGGTAGTGCTCCTTCAGGACCTTGCTACGCCGGGCAGAGATGTCGTTGGTCCCGACGTGGATGACCACGGTCTCGAAGGCGTTTCGTCTGAGGGCCAAGAGTAGACGCCTAGCGATGTCCAGGACACGAGCTCCTGGAAAACATGACACACTGGCGCGAGGTAGTTTAACGTGGCGGACTATGGAGCTACCAATAACAAATACCTGTCCGGAGGGCTGAGACGCAGCTGCGGGAGCCGAGGCCTGCGGCGCTGCGGCGGGAGCCGAGGTCCGACGCGCTGGGGCGGGAGCCGAGGCCTGCGGCGCTGGGGCGGACGACGGGGTCCGAGACGCCGGTGTGCGCGGTGAGCTGAGGACTGAGAACCGGTTGAAGGAGGTGAAGATGGGCTGGGGTGGCGGTGAGGGCCTGCTGGGCCTTTGGCGTTGCCGCTCCCAGACTCCGTGCGGCGGGGGGGCTGGCGTGGAGCTGGCGACCGCTGGGATGCGGCGGGACGAGGCCGGAGCGATCGCCGCCAGTGAGGCCTCCAGGGAGGACTCGAGCTGCGACTTCTGCCAGAGGAGATGTTCCTGTCTCCTCACGAGGGCGAGGATCTGGCGGTCCAACCGAAACAGCTCCGTGCTCAGCGACTGGAGAGCACGTTGTTCCGGGGATGCCATGATGCTGGTTCTGAGACAGAGGGAGCGGAGAAAACAGAAAAATAGAAGAGAAGTGAAGAGAGAAGAAAAGCGTGAGATGTGTCAAGTTAGTAATACGCTAATTTGCTAGTTCAGGTGGAGTTTCAGGTGTTGCTCGCTCTGTCGCTTGTTCTGGGAGAGAGGGAGAAAAGAAAAACAGAGAGAAAACGTGAGATGAGTCGAGGTTAACAAAAATGGAGGAAAATCGAGGTTAGCGAAAATAGAGGTTAGCAGTCCGCTAATTTGCTAGTTCAGTTGGCGTTTCAGACGCTGCTGCTCGCTCTGACGCTGCTGCTCGCTCTGACGCTGCTGCTCGCTCTGACGCTGCTGCTCGCTCTGACCTGAGCATTGTTTACTGATATCATTTAATGGAAAGAATGATGTCATCTGCAGATAATGAGATATAGTGGTGCGAGTCTCCTATTGTTATAGGAGAAATGACTTGGCTTTGCCTTAGAGCCTGAGCTAGGGGTTCTAAAGAGATTGTGAAAAGTAAGGGGGATAAGGGACAACCTTGCCTTTCAAAATAGCGGCTGTAGGTTGACTGTATAGTGTTTGGATGTACTGGATAAATTTTGGACCGAATTGTGGGTTTCTTTTAGCATTAAGGGGTTCATCAAGGAGATCTCTAGCTGAGGCAGTTAATTTGGGGAGGTTCCAAGTTTTAAGAAAGTTTTTACAGGAATTTCTGTCATACGCAAGAAGAATATAGTCTGGAATAAAATAACCTGAATACATTTTTATTAGCACTAGGTTCATACACTCTCTCATATTGTCACGAAGGGAGCAAGGAGACAGACGAGGAAACAGGCAGGACGAAGGGGGGCGGACGCAGACGCAAGATTTAACAAAATATATTTTGTTAACAAACAAAATGAACACAAAACACAAAAGCAAACAAACCGGAATAGAAATACAAACAAATCGAGAGGTAAACAAACAGTAAACGGCCTGGAACATGGAATCACAGAAATACAGGAATCACAGAAATCACAGAAACCACGGAAAACGAACCATAAAACAGGGAGCAAAACAAAGGCAATATTTACACAGGATAACAAGAGGGAACAAGAAACACCCAAGAACAATAGGCGGGGTCACAGATGGAAAACAGGTGAGGGGTGGAGACAAGGGAGCACATGTCCAAAACAAACAGAACCACATGGTGAAAAACGTAAACACAAGCACATGGAACAGACAAGAGAATGTAAACAAAGACGGACAGGCAGGAAAACAGAGCAGGACGTGACACATATCATTTCTAAATGCGTCAATAGATGCTTTGGATTCAGCTTTTCTTAGTTTAAGAGCATGAAGGTAATTCAAGTCAAGTCAGGTCAAGTTTATTTGTATAAAGTGTACAGACTTGCTAGCCAGAAGATCATCTGTGTTAAATCCTCTTCCTGTTAGCAGTATCTAGATTTTGATTGGTGTGTATTTGTGTTCAACAGATTCAGGTTTATTCAGATTCCTGATTTTTATTGAACGGCTCTGACTTTTTTGGGTTTTATTCCAGATTTATGCTAATCAGTGTGGGGCTGTTTTTTTAGTATTTTAAGGGTAGTATATTTTTAAAAAACGAATGGGATTGGTTTTTTTTGGCTTTTTCAGTGTGCACATTTTATTCATGGCTGTCTATTGTGACTTGTGGAATTAAATAATACATTTATACAACTAATAAGTTAGGTGTCTTCCATTTTCACAACAGTGGTAATTTCTCTGCTGGTTATTTGGGACCTCACACTTCGTGTGACATTTCTGTTTTAAGTGGCGTAGTCGGGCAGGATACCAGCTCCACTGTTGGAAAATGGAAGAACAGGGCAGTAGTAATCCACCTATTACAGCTCAGTTTGTTATGCCATGGTTTATGGGGGCTGCTTGGATCCCAAAATTTGATGGGGATAAAACTATGTTTTTGGAATGGAGGGGTCAGGTGGAGGCCATGCTGAGGGCTCAAGGATTAAATTCACAGCAACAGGGGGACTTCCTGTAAGGGAAGGGGAGGCCAAGTGGGAATTACAGCTTGTGGAATATGAATTTAAGAACACTGGATAGAAAGTATTGGACAAGCTGCAAAAATTGTATTCTAAACCAATTCTAAGGCACAATTAAGGGCACATTTTTTAATTGTAGACAACGAACTGAAGAAAATGTGAATGCTTTTATATTAAGGTTGAGAGAGTTATTTTCTAGATGGCGAGAGCGAGATGTAGGTGGCACTGAAGAGGGAGATGATCTCCTATTGGACCAGCTGATGGTAGGCTTGTGTGCGGGGCCTCTTAAGCAAGAGTTGAGTCTACAGATACGGCGGAATGAGCATATGACCTTTGCTGCTGTCTGTAAAGAAGCACGGGCCTTGGAGCATGAGCTGCAGGACGGAGAAGATGCCATCCTTTCCCGGAGAGTTACAGCCCCAATCCCCAGAGACACTACAGTTGACTTTGAGACTTTAAAGGGCCAGGTTCAAGCGGAAGTGTGGATCGGCTTCAGAAACGCAAAACGAATGTCTTAAAATCCAAACAAACCTGAGAGGAAATTAATACAAATACACGGAAACAGGCGTGTGACTTGATCCACAAATGCAGATTCAACACTATATAAATAAATGTAAAACTTAAGACAGCATCTTTTCAGAAACAAGTAATGAAAATATAGACAAATTTAATAGACAAAGTTAATGTTTGGGACTCTGACACAGTCTCAATATTTAAGTCTAGACTGAAAACATACTTGTTTAGTGTAGCTTTTGGTAATTAATCTTCTCTTTTAGATAAAGGCAGGAGATCTGGGGGTTCTTGGACACAGAGGTTTATGGTAAACTGAGATGTTGGTGCTGTTGTTCCACCACTTCACGCGATCACACAGGTTTGTTGACGGTGGAGTGGGGGGATCCCAGTCTCTCAGGGTGCTCTCATGTCCATGTTACCTTCTGGTTCTCTCCTTTTAGTTTAGGCTGTTATAGTTAGATCTGCTGGAGTCACCAGCCTCACTCTAAAATTCTGAAAATTCATATTCTTTACAGTCTTACTCCCGAGCCCAACTAACTCTCTCTCTTTGCTCTTACTGAGGTAATGACTGTCCTCCCGTCTGTTGAACGCTGTTGAAGGACTGATCATCGGGCCATCACCCCACCATCACCAGCCAGCTCACCTGTCCATTTACTGCTACACCCTCAGTTACATCACTGTGCCATCCAGATGTACCAGCATTGAGATAGGATGGGACTGTTTCAGCTCACGCCCACTTTACATAAAGACTCAGTCATAGACTGCCTCAGCCAGAGACTGCCTCAGTCATACACTGCCTCTATCTGTGCAGCTTCTAAAGCTTTGCTCTCCAGATTTCAAACAGAGGCTCCTTTCTTCGGTATTTAGTTTAAAATGTAAATACTGTTTGATCAGAGGAGGATGGGTCTCCCCTTGTGAGTCTGGTTCCTGCCAAGGTTTCTTCCTCCAGTTGAGGGAGTTTTTCCTTGCCACTGTTGCCTCTGGCTTGCTCACTGGGGGATATATGTTATAACTGTCTGTTTTCAAAACTCTGTAAAGCTGCTTTGAGACAACATCGTTGTAAAAAGCGCTATATAAATAAACTTGACTTGACAAATGTGTTGATTTTCAGATATATATTATAACTTATCTATGAAAACCAAAAAGATGTATTCATAAGTGTAACAGAATTTGTACAAACGGCAAGCTGTGAGACACAGACTGGGATATATTTATCTGTGAACAGTGAAACTCATTTGTGATGAGTGTGCAATTGGTGAATTATCTTTTACACATTTGTCAGGTGTTTTGAAACTATCTCTCCATATCAGGCCTCTTTGGGGTGAATGCTGACAGGGTTCCAGGAAGTTGTTTTACAATCTCATTCTCATTTTTCAACACAGTTCTCATTATTACACATATATTCAATTTAAAGACTGAACTATGCAGAAATTGAAAACTTGGTGGAATTCTCCTAATTTTCTTATCTATAAGATACTGAGACTCGACTCCACTTGTCTGTTGACTGCCAGGTTTAGTGGGTGTGTTTGAGTAGAGAAACTACTAAACTGTGCTGCACACCATGCAGCCCCCCAGAATCGTGAATCGTGACCGCTATATCGCGATACGTATTGTATCGCCAGGTTCTTGCCAATACACAGCCCTACTTTCCATATAGGAACACTTTGTAGTTCTACACTTACAGACTGTAGGTTATCTGATTCTCTGTTTACTTAGTTATCCTGTTCTTTAATGGTGAGGACCCCACAAGACCTGCAGGTATTATATGGTGGTGTGTTAGTGTGTATTGTGCTGGTGTGAGTAGATCAGACACTTTCATAATTTCATTGTACCAGCACAAAACACACTGCCACCATGTCAGCATCACTGCCATGCTGAGAATGACCCACCACCCAAATAATACCTGCTCTGTGATGGTCCTGTGGGGGGTCCCGACCATAAAGAGTGTAGATACAAGGACATAAACATAGTAAAGTGAGCAGTTAGTGTGTATATTATATGGATCATATATACAGTCAGTGGTTCAGCTTCTCCATGATTGTAGTCTCTCGCTCTCATGCTGCTCGTCTTGTTCTGAAGGGAACTGGAAGTTTACACTTTGCTGGTGCTTTTGTTAGTTTGCTGCTTGTTTGATATACTAGTGATTCTCTGGTGAACACGGTGCAGTGTGATCTGCTGAAAGTGTCCTCTGGTGCTAAAGTTACTGATATTAACAGTATTGCTGGTATTAGTGATGAGATACTTTAAACTCAACACACTTGAGTCATGAACAGATTTCCAGTGGCAGCAAATATAATAAATGTTTAAATAAACAGTGCTATCAGTAGAACTTTCTATTTAACAGCTGTATTAGAACGAGAGAGCTACAATCATACAGAGACATTTTTAATACTCAGTAACATCTCGCTGCTGCTGTTTTGTTTGTTAATATTTTTATTGTGTTTAACATAAATTATTTTTTATTCTATACATCAACAAGCCAAATATACAGGACAATATAGAAACTCATCTACTGATATAAAACTGTTCTTTCATTGATAGCGCCCCCCTGTGGAGAATCACCAGCCACTCGACACTGCAACATATAAAAACTTAACAAGCAGAAAGTCTTCAAAATGAACAACAGTTTTTTAGTTTAGATGAACACACTGAGGAAATAAACTGTTTTAATGAGAACTGAAAAGTTTTACTGCTCAACATAAGAGGAAAGAGAAAGTTTAAATGTTCATTTTAATGGTGAAGAGAATTTTTTTTAATTCACTGATTATTAGGGATGTAGCGATACACTCTACTAACGATGCAGTGTGATGCACGATGCTGGCCTCAAAATATATAACAAAACTACAAAATGCTGTATTTAGCATGTCTTTTCTTTTCTTGCTGTTGAAAAAACTCTGGGGGACAGAGGTGGCTGGTATGGATACGTAACATTTTCTTTCCACTGCTTGAGCGGACAGCCTGTGAGGGAAATGGACGTTTCAGTTCTGTACATATCCACTTCAGCCTCAATCCCACTGATTGGTTCTACTGGTTCTGGTTCAGCTAAAGTTCCTCCAAAGAGATCTTCCAGTGCTGTTTTCTTGGGGGGAGATTGTTTCAGTTCAGTTTCTGCCAGTCCATCCGGTCAACATGCTGCTCTGCTGCAATTGTCTGGCCACTGCTACCTGCTCCCCTGCCTCCTCCACAGTGAAACACAAAAGACAAAGAAACAAAAAGTAACTTCATCACGGAAGCAACACTCTAGTTTTATTATTCTGATTATTGTTTTATTTCATTAGCAAAATCTGTATATTAGCATGTTTAGAAAAAAAAGCATATGCCATACAAACCAAGTCGTTTAGAAAGTTAATACACACATTAAGAAAAACAGAGTAAAATAAATAACTTGTGCAACTGCATAGGTTTCACATCATGGCGCTGGTCACCCTCTAGATGAGGTAGAGCTCGAAATCTGGGATCTAATGCAGTGCATTCCAGCAGGAATTTATATTCTGTAGAGTATCTGCCTACAAGGTTGTTGAGTACGACACTTCATGTAGCTCACGGTGAGAAAATCATCCCTCTCAGTGGAGATGGCATGGGCTATGAGATAACTCTGAGTTACCCTGGAGGTCCAGTGGCCATTGTAATCGAGGGTCTGAATCACCTTTAGTTTAGTTTCTTGGTAAAGCGCTGATATTACAGTCTGGCTAGAGTGGTGGTGTGATGTAATGCAGTATTTAGGCTCCAGTGTGTTGACCAATAGCTGAAATCCTTCATTATCAACTATGGAAAATGGCCTCATATCTGTTGCTGTGAAAATATCAATGCTCCTCGTAATTTCTTTGGCTCTTGCGCTTGTTTGGGCGAGCGGTCTGGTCAGCATGGTTTGAGCTTTTAGCAGTGTTTTTCTCTCAGGCGGTGTTGAGCGGAGCTTCTCACTGTGGTGCTTGGATACATGCTGCATCATGTTTGTTGTGCTATTTGTGTAGTTCAGTGTCCTCCTGCAGTTTTTTCACACTGTTTTTGTATTGTCTGGTTTTCTGTCTGGAGGAAGCCAAACTGCTGCCACAGCTCCAATTGGAAATAGGATGGGGCCTCCTCATGTTCAACGTCTTAATTTTTGTATTGCAATCAACTAACGAGATGTAATGGCTTCAAACAAGCGAAGTAGACAGCGCCTGCGCCCTCTGCTGTTTATATGTCTATTCATTTTACATCTCAATCGATTTCAGTCGTGGCATCAATTATTAATGCAAGGCATTGTTACATCCCTACTGATTAGTCTCTTACATGCAGACCTAGTCTGGTCCCCCATCTTAAACAAAAATGTTTATTTCAAGACATTTTGTATTAAATAAGGGTTTTGGGAAAATTTATGTGCCAATTTTTATATTTAGATTTTATTATATTGTATAAAATTATTGTTTAATAAATTAGACATGATACCGTAAACACTCACATGCAATTTATGTAAATATTTTCTTCTCACAGATCCAAACGTTCTGATAATTACAGTCCTGTCCAGTATAAGACCAGTAGCTAGTTACTGCACAATAACCATAACTGCTGGATTGTCCAGGAGTCCAGACCCTGAAACAGAGAATCAGAGTATTTACTGTGTTTATCAGAGCAGTGAGAAGTGATGCTGTGTTCACATGTTTGCAGCAGATGGACGACTGATACTCTATTGTTTTCAGTGAAGCTGTAACAACAATAAATTCTTCTACTGTAAGTGTGAACAACTCTCAGCAGTGAGCAGTTCTGAAGAGTTCAGGTGTCTCAGCTCTGTTGACTGCAGAATAAACTGAATGCTGATTTACAAAGCCAGTTTTACATTAACAGTCTCGTCCTCCTCCTGTCTTTCTCTGCTGTTAAGCTCTGATAATAATTCTTTTTCTCTCTCACTAAGTCAGCGTTTGTGTGGAGTCATGTTTCTGTTGACCGTTTACCGCTATGAGGTGCAAAATTACATTTGTTTAACACAAACATGTAAACACAGCATAAAAGCTAGTAAGTGTATCACTAACCAGTAACCAGTTCAGTGGTCTCTTACCAAGTCTCTACTGCTGAACCGTCCACCCATCTCCAGTCTCTCTCTGTGTTGCTGTAATTCAGACCAATCCAAGCTGTCTGATCTCTTCCCAACACTTTAATAAAGTCCTGTTAAAGTGAGATGATACTGTAACACATTACCACATACACACGTTCACTCATATCACATTTAACTGAACGTTATAACAGCAGCAGCAGCAGCAGCAGTACAGCCCAGTCTAACCAGGTGTTCACACCACTACACACAGACGTCTGGGGTGACTGGTGACTGCGTGTGTTCCAGTGACTCTAATTCTCCTCCAATGAGAGAAGAGAGATTATATTCTCACACAAAGTCTCCACTGATCTTCTTAAAGCTGCTCTGATTTGGTGTTGAAGAGAAAAGTCTCTCCACGCTGCACACATTCCTACTTAAAGCTCTCATATCCTGTAAAAGTGTTTAATAAAAGAGTTTAATGTGGTTTATGAACCTGATAAAGTTTAAAATCTACCTTCACTCTCCAGTTCTTACAGTCCATATATGAACATTAATACACAACAGCCTGTTTACAATTTCATATCTGCTCCTACAGCAGTTTAGCCCCGCCCACTCACACTGAACTTATAGTGTTTCAGCAGAACAGAACTTTATAAACTTTATGTGTAAAAGTATACAGATTTTTACTTTTACCCCCCACAAGACCCTCACCTGTTCTTCTCTGCTGTTTATGATCAGCAGGTCTGCTCCTCTCTCTCTGCAGTACCGTCTGCTCTCATTCCAGCTCTTCTTCTCCTCAGTGGAGATGTAGTAAATACTGGAGTTGAAGTAGATCCATCCTGGTTGTTTAAGGAGTGTCTCTGTTGGGATGGAATGATATGTGTGTTATTCACAACAGTACTGCATTATACGTACATCACATTTATTCATGAATTGTCATGCCTGCCCATCCACATGCCTCTGTTTACGTCCTGTCCATGTGGGTTTGTCTGGTTATGTGCTCCCCTCGTTCTCTGCTCCGCCCTTGCCCCGCCTGTCTCGACTGTTTGTCATTTTATCATTAGTTCTGTCAGCTGTCTCTGATTCCCCCTTGTTCCCGTTTGCTATATATACCCTGTGTGTTCAGGCAGTCTTTGCCGCTCATTGTTGATTATCTTGTGGTGTAGTGTGGTGTTTTCTGTTTGTTTCTTTATTAAATCCTTATTTTTGACTAAAAGTTTGTGAGTGTGTCTGCTCCTGCCTTCCCCTGCTCCTGCTCCAGCTACACTGTAACAATTAATGAACTAAAAAGCAGGAGTGAAATAACAAAAAAAGTGACATGCCTTGGCCTGTTGGTGGAGCTATGACGCTGCAAAACATGTTTGATCTCCTGAAGAAGATTTTTTATACACAAAATCTATTTTTCCCTGATTCTTTGGCTCGAGACAAATCACTTTGTAATTTGGAACTCCATCTACTTGGATTTTTTGCTAATTTGCATAAATTTGCATCCTACTTTTGTGAACTAGTCTGAGGATTTGTGCCCAAAAATTCTGAAAACAATATACAAAAAACTCACAAAACCCTGAACGTGAATAATTATCAAAAAAACTTTTACTTTATAAACAATGTGAATGTTATATCTCACTTGATGCTTTAGCTTTTTATGATTCCCAATTACAGGTAGAATCACAGTCAGTGCAGGTGAGAGTTATGCCCTCAGAAGACTGTCAGTGGAGAAGGTAACATGGGAATTTATAAAGCAGACAGACTTTACCCAGAGGTAGGAACAGCTGGTTTCTGGTAATCTACCCAAATTGTAAAAAGCAGACTCCACTCATAGTGGGTATTTTAAGAAGGCGGAATGGGGAAGTATGTTAAGTATAAATGCAAGAAAAGTGAAAAGAGCAGTCTCAGTCAATTTAAAAATGGGAAAAATACAAATGAAATAGTCTCTCTCTCTTGGCTTGAGGAAAATAAAAAAATAAAACAGAAATAGCAAATATAGCTTTTCTAGTCAATACAGCAAGTTAGTGCTTTACAACAACATATAATGAAAAAATAGTACAAAGTTCTTGTTTCCCACAGTTAACAGTACCTTGTCACAAGAATGAAAACTAGTTTTTACACAACAGCACTCGTTTAACAATCAGAACAAGTACAAGTCCATTTTAACACTGTTATTCTTTTTTTTAATTCTTCGTGTTCGTATTTATGTAATGTTTTTCTCAATGTTCCTCCTTTTCGTTCTGTTTTTTTAATGTCTGAAAGTGTTCTTCACTACCCAGGTAGACTTATTTCTTATGTGTGTGGTGGTCAGTGTTTCTCTTTTATCTGTGTCGTTCGGTTGTGTTGGTCTGAGGCATGCGCACCCGACGTCACTCGCACGGCCCGCTGGGAACTGTAGAAGCCATCGTGGACTCGTAAAGCTTGAGGTTTTAACCCGTCTTTAAAACAACCTGTGCAATGCAGCACTTCGTTCAACACACTGTACTCGAAGCATAATTAACTCAAAATAAAGGCTAGACCCATATTTAACAGCTCTTCAGACTTATAAGCCTGTATTAGTGCCTGTAACTATGATGCTAACGCTCACAGGCATGCTAACACACCAGCTAATAGCTGCGTGACTCTCTTAATCATCAAATATACTCATTATACTCCGGTTGTTTTTTATTCCACACACTTTTATTCAACTCATAAACACTTTGGGCACCTCACACATATGTATTTACACTTTAATCCTTATCTCACTTCTTAAAATCACCCCAGAGTTTCTTCTCTTTACACCTAAACAAAACACCGATGTCAGGGTAAACTAAGCTTGAGGTAAAGCTCAAGAATACAGCACCATAGGTGATTTTATGCTTAGATTAGCGAATATTAGCCAATTTTAACTAATATTAACAGCACACGTTTCTCTGCCAGACAACGTGCACACACACCGACGGAGGGAGAGAGCAAGAGAGAAAAAAAGAGGAGGAAGAGAAAAAAACACTGCGCAGGCTCAGTAGCTATATAAATATAGCGTGCTTGTTTTGAACAGGGGTTACATCCAGTTTTATTATTTGTTATGTAAAAATAGAGTGCCGAGTCTGATTCCAAGTCCAAGTCAGTAAAGTAAAAGTCAAGTCGCAAGTCTTTAGTAATATTGTCAAGTCAAGTCATCAGTTTAGTGACTCGAGTCCACACGTTTGAATGAAGGCACATTTGCCTCGCTAACTAAGCTCTACTGTTAGCCAAAACGCTACAGCCCCAGACACCACAGAATAGGTTGGGTTGTGGCTTTCTGTCACTCCACACCACATCCCTCACTGCTTTATGAACCTTTAACACAGTCACAGCACACAGTGGTCGCTTCTTAGCAAGCCCTTTTCACTTCTTACACAGCTGCTACAAACACAATGCTCACAATCAACCAAACTGCATGTGGAGGCCCGCAGCCTCAAACACTCCTTAAGTTCCAAATCTGTGTATCCTTTACATTCTTTAATCATATCAAGGATTAAGATTACCTTTCTACACTCCTGTCTCCTGAGTCTTTATGCTAGAAATTATGTTCACTTACCCAGTTCTGAAAGCCTCTTCTCAAATCCATCTCTCTCTTTCTGTAACTGGACTCTCTCTTTAGTCAGGTTGGTGTAACTGGTCTGTAACTGGTCTCTCTCTATAGTCAGGTTGGTGTTACTGGTCTGTAACTGGTCTCTCTCTATAGTCAGGTTGCTGAACTTGATCCGCAGCACTGTGATGACAGCCAGCAGGAGAACACACAGCAGCCCCAGACACCCTGCAGTCAGTCTGTAGCCTCTACTTCCTGCAGTGTAAAATTAGACATTGACTACATTGACATCTTTCATTGCGTCGGCCTCAATACAGACTCTACATATTGAGAGTAACGTTACTCAGAACAAATGTTTTCCAATCAGTACAACACTGGCATGACTAGCTAGACGTATTGTACTGGTGTTACTTGATAAATCAATACTAATAAACATTAATGCGTAGAAAGGATTTTTGTTTTGCTACCTGGATGCTGAGTTTGTACGACCCTCTTGGTGCTGCTGTCCTCCATCTCTGTGTTCACGGCCTCACGGCCTCTAAAAATGTCTGCACTCTCATAGATCGCCACCACCATCTCCACTCGCTCTCCTCTGTCCTGCTCCTCATTACTGATGAGCCTCATAAACATTGTCAGTCATCTTGAATCTATGAAAGACTCACTAATACAGAATTACTGCGTCTCTGTTTGTAAGAACACTAACCTCTTAGCTCGTACGGCTGCTTATGAATAGTCTAAACTTAGTGGCTTTAGTTAAGGAAGTCACTGAGCTCTCGTTTTAAGGACTTCCTGTGTGAGGCTAAGATGTGAGTACAGCAGTGCTTGTGCACTTAGTATCTTTTCTTATAGTACACATAGAGTACTACATATATATATATATATATATATATATATATATATATATATATATATATATATATATATATATATACTGATGCAGAGATGATGACATCCACACAAGAGTTCTCTTTGAATCTCTTTGAATTTCCACAGTCATTAGATTAATCTGCTCAACCCACATTACAACATATTCTGCATGATACATGCAATCATTCATTTCCACCAGAGAGGTGCACTGTCATTTTTAGAAACCTGCCCCCAAAAGTGAGGATAGCCCCCGTATGAATATGTAGCATTAGCCTACAGTATAACCACTGCAGCTTCCTAGTATTGGAGGAAGCTCCATCACTCCAGTGAACACAGCACACTGCTGGTGGGCTTTATACCCCTCTAGCTGTTACTTGGCATTGAGCACGATGGAACTCATGTGCTGCTGCTCCAGAGTGTCCCCTTCTATTGGTCAGTGCTTTTCTGTTGGGATTATAGAAGCTGTGAGCAGCTGTATGAGAGATATGGACACTCATAAGAAGGCCCGTCTGGATAATTGTGGGTATATAGTGTATTCCAATTGCTGATATATCCTATGATATGATTATTGCCCTGATTATATAAATACATACATGCTCCCCAGGCCCACACTTCCTTTGTGTTTTAGGTTAGTGGTCTTGCCCACATCCCACCTCTCAGTGAACACTACTTGTATGAGCAGCCAGTGTTGTGTGAATCAGTGAGTGGAGGTCATATGGGTTTAATTCATACATGGTCTCTGTCACAAATATTACATAATCAGCTAATTACTTGGCATGATCACAGTTAATTAAGACTACAATGACTTTTCACATTGGTTAGATTTCTGTAAAAAGCAGAATGTTTAGTGGGTGTGGTTAGCTGGGTGTGCTAAGACGTCAAACGTGCTGACATGTTTAGAGGGCAGCGCTGAGTTGTGTTGGTGTATTAGTTGTGTAGCTACAATAGTTTTGTGTATCACTTTGACTGTTTTAACTATTAATCAATCATAGCTAATCCGGCTTGTACTTCTATAGCTCCATGCAGTGAACAATGAACACGCTAATGGCAGTTATTTCCCTGACTATTAAGTGTCAGCTAAAATTTTATAATGGTCACAGGCCACAGTGACAGAAGAGCACATGGGGTAGGATCTATAGAGCGAACACGATGATCCAGGTGGGCCCACAGATGCTTAATTGATTTAAGTCTGGAGAATTAGGGTCCAGCGTAGTAGTTGGAGGTCTTGGTCAGCTTTTCCAATCAATGTGGGACATTTCTAGCCGTGAGATGTGTTGCATTGCCTTGCTGGAAGATCCCATCCACTGCAGTGAAGACAATCAGCATGTATGGCAATGCAGTATGCGATTTGTAAGGATGGATTCGTAATCAGTTGAGCGTGTCTTCCACATGAATGAGTGGGCCCAGTGAATGCCACAAAAACATTCCCCAGACCATATTGCTGCCACCCACACACTGTTGCCGTCAAAAATAGGAAATGGTCATAATAATGTGACTCATATACACAAGATGAACAAGATCTACTTTTTCATATAACTCATGCTGGTGGTCTTCCTCAAAGTAACAGCCAATCTTAGGGCTGTGCAAACCAGCTGGAGCCACTAAAGGAGGGCAGAGAGCTTCTCCAGCAATTAGGGCAAGCAGCATCACCTGTGACCAGCCTATTTATGGGGGGAACCTCATACTGCTCAATCTTGACTCGCTGTGTGCTCAGTGTTACTGTTTAAAAGTGAAATAGATCAATAAAAACACAGAATCTTTCTTTCTCTTTTTCTTTCTTGTGCTCTTAAAATCGTGGTCCTTCTTTCTTTTATTCTTTTTGGGTGTGAGGAGTGGGAACTCCTGACCTCTCACTCCAGGGCCCTGGTGTTCACCTCCAAGTTAAGCATCTTGAGGATAGGCAGTTTTTAAGCCACTCCTTGAGTTTGTTTGAGATTTTTTTATGTTCTTGGGTTCCTCTTTCTTTACATGGAGTTGCTTGCTAAGTGAGGTCTGTTTCTCTGTACCCGGGGGGCTTCATGTGATCCCACTCTGAGGTCCCCTGTTAAAAGATACATGGGGGGCTTTTTGTTTTGATAATGTATTTAATGGTATATTCAGTGGTGACTAATGTTATGCAGGCAGAGAAGAAACTAGCCACTGTAAATGAGATTGTATTGATGTGTTAATGATAAATTATCCTGTAAGGTTTGATGATGTAATAGCTGATTATTGATCTGCTGCTCACATACAGGCCAGTTATTTTCTCCCATATATTGTGTCTTTTCCTCCTCCTAGACGCTGAACTGTGATGGTGAATCTACTTAGGTTCAGCAGTTAGTGGTATATATGCATTATCATGATACCTAAGATCAGCACCACAAAGCAGTTTCTGACTCTGACGAGTTAACACAAGCCGGCAGTCACACATCAAATAGTGTCTGGAGTCTGAAGAAGACCTGGATGTAGTTTGAGCACATTAAAGGGTTTTGGGCATGTACTGTATGTAAAGAGAACTTTTGGGTGACTGTTGACTTTTATTGACTTTATGAACAGCGCTAGTTTCTAATTGGACTCAACTGATCATTCATTCCTGAAATCATTCCATTTACTGTATTATGGCATCATTCTGTTTACTGTTCCTGGCAAACTTACAGCTGACCCCTGTCATCTTGGACATCACATCATCCAGACACTTCCCTCTGGCAGAAGACTCAGAACCATTAAAACCGCATAACCAGACATGCTAACAGCTTTTTCCCCAGAGCTGTTACTCTCAATAACCACAGTGGTCACCCTGCACTTTAAATTCAAACTAATAATTGAACTGGATCTCACTGTATTACAGAAATTCCTTTGTAACATGAAGCTTATTTACACAGCTGTACAAATTCTGTAAATAATATCTCTTATACGTCTACTCACTTATGTGTAGAATATCTTACACATATAAGCACAGATACTCAAATATCTCATAAGCATAGTTCCTTCTTATTACTCTTATTCTTTATTCTGTTATTGTATCATATCATAACTTATTGTAATATTGTTCTTGTTACATGTCATACACGTGTGGCTAACCAAGACAAATTCCTTGTATGTGTGACATACTTGGGGAAATAAATGATTCTGATTCTAAAGAGAGGTCTAGGTCCACTCATGGTCTGCAGGGTCTGCAATCAGAGTGAGGACTCTGGGATTAACAGGAAGTATTTTCTTGTTTTTGTTCGCTGGACTTTGGTGCCTCATTCAGGATTTATTGAGAAGAAAAATAAACTAGTTAATTATCTAATTAACAAACAACCAAACAAAGTTTGTGAACCTCTTAAACTAGCAATAATCCAGCAAATGACCAATCCAGTGCTAAATGAATAATGCTTTAGTAGCATTTACTTCTAAAGACTAATTCTACTACAGTCCAACGTTACTTTCTGTTTTGCTTGTTTTTAATAATTATACGTTTGCTCTGAACATGCAAATCACTAAACAACAAGAAGTTCCTCAAAGACTTTTCATTTTAGAAAAAGCCTAAAAATAAAATCTGGACCTAGTGTGTTGGAGGTCTCATGTCGTATTTCAGTTTTTCCAAACCTTGCTGCACTGTGAATATCAAAATCCATGGCTAATTTAAAACCTTGGATGTTTGATGTTGAGAATGTTGTTGCAATATTGACTGTTGGCTATGTAGAGTGTTCCTAAAACTCCAGAGAGGATACAGGGAAAAGTCCATACAGGATACAGGGAAAAGATGGATAATTCAAGATGGCCGCGCGCGGTGGTGCAGCAGCTTCTCACGCTCCCAGCGAAAACCCAGCTTCTAGTTATTTTTACGTCGGTTCTGATAGCGACTTCACGCGCCTTAAGCCTGTGAGTTACAGCCGAACCGAACTTTTTATGATTAAGGACAGCTCTGCCACAAAAGTAGCAACTATGGACAGTAGTTTCAGAGCCAAGCTGGGCAGACTACAACTTCTCCGGACACCGGCGTGGCGGGTCAGAGCGGTACGAACAAAGGGCAAAAGGAAGCGATGCAGGGCGAAGACTGAAGAGAGGGAAGCGGGCCGGCGTGCTAGCCAGGCTCAAGGCTAACGCCGACAGACCCCCGATTCCATCTCTCTTCCTGTCCAACGTTCGCTCTTTGGACAACAAGCTGGACCTTCTGCGGCTGAGGATGAGTGTTTCTGATGAGATGAGGAACTGCGCTGTGATCTGTCTCACGGAAACATGGCTAAACGACAGCATGCCGGACTCAGCCTTCCAGCTCGCCGGCCGGCAGCTCTTCCGCGCGGCCCGCAACCAGCTGTCCGGAAAAGCACGAGGGGGCGGCTTATGCGTCTACATAAACAAAGGTTGGTGCACAAACTGTGTGATGGTAAACGCCCTATGCTCCGAGGCAACAGAACAGCTGACCGTGAAGTGTCGGCCACACTATCTGCCTCGGGAGTTTACAGCTGTGTTCGTCATTGCCGTTTACATAGCACCGGATGCTAATGCTAACAACGCACTGAAGGAGCTACATGACAACATCAGCTCGCTTCAGAACAAGCATCCGGAGGTGTTTTACGTGGTGGCGGGGGATTTTAACCACGTGAACCTGACGAACATTTTGCCGAGGTTTTACCAACACATAGACATTCCAACACGGGGAGACAACACACTCGACCGTGTTTACACCAACATCAGAGACGCGTACAGAGCCGTCCCCCACCCCCACCTCGGGCTCTCCGACCACATCTCCATTATGCTGGTCCCTGCATACCACCCCCCGCTGCGACGCTCCAGACCCACACAGAAGACCATCACTGTGTGGCCCGGTGACGCAGACGCTGTGCTGCAGGACTGTTTCGGCTGCACAGACTGGCATGTCTTTAGGGAGGCTGCTGAGAGTGAGGGGGAGCTGGATCTGGAGGATTACACATCTGCTGTCCTCGGGTACATCAGCAAGTGTGTGGAGGATGTCACCACCACAAAGACAGTGACCTGCTACCCGAACCAGAAACCCTGGCTGAATGGAGAGGTGCGTGCTCTACTGAAAGCCAGGGATGCTGCCTTCAGGTCTGGCGACGCACAGGAACTCAGGAGGGCTAGAAGAGAGCTGACCGCAGGTGTTAAGAGGGCCAAAGCTGCATATGCTCTGAAAATCCAGGGACACTTCTCCTCCCAGGATCCTAGGAGCATGTGGAGGGGAATTAAGTGCATCACAGACTATAAAACCAGAGATGCACAATGTTCCAAAGACCCCTCCCTGCCCGAGGCTCTCAACAAATTCTATGCCCGCTTTGAGGACCCTGACACCCCGCCCAGCATAAGACTCACCCCTCCACCTGGAGAAGTACCCCTCTGTGTGACACCAGCAGAGGTAAGGAGGACCCTCAGGAGGATCAACCCCCGGAAAAGTGCTGGTCCGGATAATATACCCGGACGAGTACTACGGGAGTGCGCTGATCAGATCTCCGAGGTCCTGGCAGACATTTTCAATGTCTCCCTCACCCAGGCAGCTGTTCCCACCTGCCTGAAGACCGCCACCCCCCAAGAGCTCCACAGTGACAGGTCTGAATGACTACCGGCCGATAGCTCTCACGCCGATAGTCACTAAATGCTTTGAAAGACTGGTTATGACCCACATCAAAGCCACCATCGACGTCACTGTGGACCCACACCAGTACGCCTACAGGAGGAACCGATCCACAGACGATGCCATTTCCTCTGTGGTCCACACTGCCCTCACCCACCTGGAGCAGAAGGACTCTTATGTCCGTATGCTCTTTGTGGACTTCACTTCCGCCTTTAACACCATGATACCCCAGACACTGACAGATAAGCTCTCCTCACTTGGTCTGCGCTCTTCTCTTTGCAACTGGGTCCTGGACTTCCTGACCAACAGGCCGCAGTCTGTGAGGATCCACAACCTCTCCTCCTCCACCACAATCCTCAGCACTGGCTCCCCTCAGGGCTGTGTGTTGAGCCCCCTTTTGTTCACGCTGCTCACATATGACTGCTCACCCATCCACCCAGGCTGTCATATTGTGAAGTTTGCGGACGACACAGCAGTGGTCGGATGCATCACAAACAGTGATGAGTCTGGCTACAGACGGGAGGTAGAACACCTGGAGGGTTGGTGCAGAAAGAACAACCTCTGCATCAACATAAAGAAGACGAAGGAGATGGATTGTGGACTTCAGAAGGGGCAGACATGCCCACCTCACCCCTGCATGTCGGAGGGTCTGCGGTGGAAGTGGTCTCCAGCTACAGGTACTTGGGTGTTCACCTGAGCAACAACCTCACCTGGAGCAACAACACTTCCAGCCTGGTCAGGAAGGCACATCAGCGTCTCTACTTCCTCAGGCGGTTGAGGCGAGCTGGGCTCGGGAGCTCGGTCCTCACCTCCTTCTACAGATGTGGGTGGAGAGCGTTCTATGCTCCAGCATCAACGTGTGGCACGGAAGGCTGCTCTGCTGCAGACAGGAAAGCTCTGCAGAGGGTGGTGAAGGCTGCACAGAGGTCTGTCGGAGTCAGCCCTCCCCACCACCACGGACATATACACCTCCAGATGCAGGAAGAGGGCCACCTGCATCATGAAGGACCCCACTCATCCAGCACACTCACTGTTTGTCCCGCTCCCCTCAGGCAGGAGGGCTGCGGAGCGTAAAGTGTAGAACGAACAGACTGAGGAACAGCTTCATTCCGGAAGCTGTAAGACTTTTAAACGCCACTTAGTGGAACCACTGCACTGACACTTTTACTGCACTGACACTTTTACGACACCAGTCACTTTAATACACTCTGCTGCTACCTTCTCCATTCCTGTTTATTTTATTTTCATATATTTTATTTATTTAAGTACTGCTGTCTGGGTAAAACTGGGTCCTTGGGTACCACAATTTCGTTCCACCCCATGTACCACATGTGATGCGAATGACAATAAAGTCTCCTTGAATCCTTGAATCCTTGAGAAGAGGAATGGAGCTATATCCAGTTGTGAAGATGAGGATTTCTTCAAAGGTCACTGCCTCTAGGTCAACTCAAATGTACATACAATATTTTGAGTTACAGGAAATACAATTGATGTTAATAAAGATCAACAATATTCAGAGAAGATTTTATGCTCTGTATCTTAAGTGTGTCACTGTGCATCAAACCTGTTGCTCTCATCCAACATGCACTTGAAGAGGAGCTTAACAGCTGCCCATGGAATAGCAGTTTTCATGATCACCTGTAGAAACCCTTCTGGGTTTTTCTGAAGTGCGTCCAAGACACCCAAGCTTTGAAGACAATCACAGAAACTAAAGTTAATACCAAAGCAGAACAGAAGAGAGTTTCTTATCAGTGTCACAAATAAACATATTTATCAGGAATTACAAAGAAGCCCCAAACTAAACCTATAAATTAATCAGTATTTAATATGTTCACCCTGTTACCACTTTAACTCTTTCATCCTTCCCACCTCCAACTAGCAGCTGTGTCCTCCCAACAATAGCTGTTCCCAGAAAAATCACTAACATTAATGTTCCCTTTCAAAGAGACACTAACATTTACAAACTCACCTTAGCTGCCGTGACAACGTCTCTCAAATGCTTAAAAAAATATCTATAAATGAAAAGTTTTTGAGAAAATAAGATATGTGCTGCCTGCATAAGAAGGAAACATTCAAAACAAAGTAGGTGAAAAAGAGGGAGTTTCCAAAACTGGAATTCAGCAACAATTACAAGCTCCAGAGGAAATGGGACTCCTAGCAACCACCTGCAAGACCTGGTTCTTCAAGGGTTCTACAGGGAGAGTCAAAAGTCTCAGGACACCCTTTTATTTCAGAAATGAAAAGCCAAGGCTTTGGAAAGACGACTTCACGTTTCAGCCTCGCCGAAAAACGACCCTGGCCTTGCTAACCCTAAACCCTAAAGCAGTAGGCAAACTCCCTTAGCTGGGCTGAAATTATGGAGACGGAATCCCCCCTACCTCCACTATTCGATGAGGCATTCACAGAGGGCTTGAAGGAGGAAGATGAGGATTAAGAGACGCTTACGCGCCTTCTTCAGATGACCCCGAGGATGAGGACGCCATCCTCCCCTCTGCTAAGTCATCCAGGCCAGCTAGCTCCCAGGGCGGCGAGCCGAACTCCCTCCCTGACTGGGACCTGCTAAAGGTCTGTAAAAGGGCAGCAGCTAAGCTTAACATCGAGGTGGCCCGCATCCCACGGTTTTGGGATAAACCCTCTCCCACCGCACCACCCGTCAAGGGCTTTTCGCTGCTGGATATCAAGGACATGGGGAGCTTGGGCTCTCAAGTCCCCCTGTGGTGGAACAGTCGGTGGCTCACCACCTACATCCGAGCAGGAAAACTTCCCTCTCTCTTAACCTCTCTCTCCCTGGAAAATTGGGAGCGCTTCACAAGCCTCCAAGTACCAGAAAAGGTATAAGTCCTCTGCTTTAGCAGTGAGAGCACTTAATGCTACCTCACTCTTTAACGGCTTACCAGGCGGAACTACTGAGGAGATGGGAAAACAACTGGACGGCTGGCATTCCTAACCCAACATTATGGGAAGAGATCTGTGTCATTCCAGACCTTAACCTGCCCACGTCAACGTGGTGCTGTCCAGAGCTGTGGTTGCACAATGGGCTTAGCAGTAGCGGGAGAGAGATCTCTCTGGCTGAACTTATCCAGCCTAAGTGATAGAGAGAAAGCGGACCTCCTCGATGCTCGAGTGGACCCTAAAAAGGTTGGAGTCATAAATGCGACCTCCACAAGAAAGCAGGAGAAGCATTTGATGTCTGTCTCCTCCGCAAACCTGAACCCCGCCCGACCCCTGCTACGTACCCACCCAGACCCACCCCCGTCGCCTGTACAAGGGTTTCGTCAAGGGAATATAACAGCACCGGGCCGCGGTTCTGAGCATGTGAACATTCCTTAGACCACGCCATCCGGTGCCAGAACAATGTGGGAAAATGTTGTTCCCGCAGCCACCGCTAGGCGCCGGCCGATCCCCACGGTAGCAAGAAGCCTCACAGCTCCTAGGGGACCCCCCCAACCCCTAAAGAGGAGCAGCCAGCCTTTAGAGTTCTCTGGTATGCTCCTCAACGAGTTCAATGCACCCCCTCCGTTCAAGAAGGGAAAGTTCTGTGCATCAAACAACCCCACCTGTGTTTTGGCGTTCAGTTCTCCAAACACACAGGAATGTTCCAAAGTGTTTTATTGCAAAAAGAATACAGACACCGTGTCACATCTGGGCTACAGGCCGAGGGCGCAGATTGTATTCTGTACAACAGAAAAAATTGTTCTCTGCGCAACCCACGGGGGAACGCCAGGGGACCAGTCTCTCGCTGTTTGTTCAGAGGCCTGGTGCGCATGTGCAGTACATTAATGGGTGTTTACCACAGTTACCAAGGGTTACAGACTCAAGTTCGCAGCAAAGTCCCCACCCTTAGAGGAATCGAATTGTCTCAAGCATCGGAGAGTCAGCTCATGCCCTGGAGACAGAAATTTTTTTTTAAGTTTTGCTGAACTTTTTATAGGTGCCTCAGTTCAGGACATTTGTGCAGCTGCCAGCTGGGCTTCCCCGCACACTTTTGTCGGATTTTACCAACTTGACATCACTGCAGCACCGGTGGCACATTCTGTGCTCAGTGTAACAAAGTAGAGGATTGACAGTGCTGACCATGCACAAGCCAGCGTGATGTCACTTATCCAGGTCTAGGCAGATAGCATGGCATGGGTTCTAGAAGCAGATGAGACAGTCAGCCAAGAAGCTGAAGCTGAAAATCAGCATGAACTACTTCAGGAATGGAAAGCTGGAGCTTTTCACTGACTTGAACATCATTAGAAATCTGGGTGGTTAATCTTAAACATGCTAGAGGGTCCTGATTTTACTGAATTTGAGGGGATCTGTAAAGAATAGTGGGTGAAAATTCCTAAAACAGGACTAGAAAGACCCCCAGTACTGAATACACACACCACAATTACTCACTACCTTGTACCTTGCAGAGTGTAAGTTTCTGCTGAACAGCTGTCTGGACAAGCAGGCTCGTAGCAGACCCTCTCTCCACGACGTGCTGCAGCACCTCTGGCTACGCTGAGCTCAACAGCCAGAGAACACAGCAACAACAAAACTCATGTAAGTAGAGAACGCTTGTCTGACCAGTGGAGCCCGTTAACCCTTCACAGTATAATGTTCCATATGTAGCCGGTAGAGACCTAGGGCCATGTCTAATTCATGTCGAATAGGCATTGGTTAAATTTTCCTGGGTTAGTCTCGGACCGGCAGATGTTTATTTTTAGCACTCGTTTCATAGACCGGTGAAATGCAGCGTAGCTCATCGTTGTGATTTTATAACTAGACTAGAACTGAGGCACTGTATGGATCAGTGTGTGCCGGCGTGAGCGTGCTGCCGCACCAGGGAATGATGCTGCGGGGGTATTGAGAACGCAAAAGTTTCTAAAAGGTATGGTTGCTTAATCTCCGGCCTCCGCTGGTTATTGTTGCTGTTTGCCCAGTAATGCAGCTATTTTAGTCAAGAACTGCGGCACGTTGGTGTAACAAAGTGGACTGGAAGAACGTTAGAGACGTACTGCCTGTGATCGGGGTATGTATGATAATCTGTGTTCACCTGATTAATGTGGGCTGGAAGCCTTTTTATTTAATTTTTTTACTGCAATGGTGCTGTTCTTATAAATTAAGCTTGTAACCTGCTCAGGTCCTTAATTATTGGAACTATGATCTGTGACCTATATTTAATAAAGAACTTGCATCTTTTCTACCAAAGTAATTGGTGTAATTGTATTCATTCAGAGCTCCTCTTTGCTCTTGGAATAAACCAAGGGTAGTCGGTTTTGACACTAGACAGTTGGGATACCCGTGCCACATATTTATATGTATTTTTGTTGGGGTGAGCAGAGCAGTTTATTT
>CM038724.1:11587620-11781467 GCA_021613375.1 Megaleporinus macrocephalus | reverse complement strand
CATTATTGGTCAGGACTTTACCAGAATGTTAAAGATTATTGCAAATCGTGTCCAGAATGACAATTAAGGAAGCAAAGCAATAGCTCCTGTACCACTTACTCATTTACCTGTTGTGGACCCCCTTTTTATAGGACTGGAGTGGATGTAGTAGGGCCACTGGTAAGTCAGGGAACTGATTTATATTGGCAGTATGTGACTATACCACTAGATACCCTGACACATTCCCCATCCATGAGCTTACAGCCAAGTAGGTAGCTGGTGCGTTGCTGCAGCTTTTCTCTATGGTAGACATACCATAGAGGTTTTAACAGATCAGGTTCCTAATATTATGAGCCAAATTTTATGTAAGGTCTATCAGGTGCTCGGTTTTAAGCGAGTCTGAACCACCACATACCATCCTCAGACAGGTGGCCTTGTTAATAGGTAATTCCTTTTGTTTGCATATCATGAAGTGCCCCAGTCCTTAACTGGATTCCCTCCCTCTCAACTGCTTTTGCCCATTATGTCAGAGGACCTGAAAGAGATCTCTCTGAAAGAGAGTTGGCAGGGTGACTCCTTTTCATGAAAGAAGAATATCTTTCCCTACGTTCTCAAGATGTGGGACAAACCAGTACCGACAGCAGTTTCAACAGAAGAGACCCTTCCAGCACCTTAAGTGTGGCAGAACTAGGACTATCAGGACTCTTATCATTATGTTAATGTTGAATAGATATACTAATGTTAAATCAGGACCATCATCATTATGTTAATGTTGAATAGATATACTAATGTTAAATCAGTATTATCATCATTATGTTAATATTAAATAGATATATTAATGTTAAATCAGGATTATCATCATTATGTTAATATTAAATAGATATATTAATGTTAAATCAGGATTATCATCATTATGTTAATGTTGAACAGATATACTAATGTTAAATCATTATGTTAAGTCATTATTGTGTTAATCTTGCATATAATTTCCTGTGTTGAATCAGGACTAACATCATTGTGTTGGTATTGGTTAGATTTACTAATGTTGAATCAGGACTATCATCATTGTGTTAATATTGGTTAGATTTACTAAATGTTGAATCAGGACTAACATCATTGTGTTGATATTGGTTAGATTTACTAATGTTGAATCAGGACTATCATCATTGTGTTGATATTGGTTAGATTTACTAATGTTGAATTAGGACTATCATCATTGTGTTGATATTGGTTAGATTTACTAATGTTGAATCAGGACTATCATCATTGTGTTGATATTGGTTAGGTTTACTAATGTTGAATCATTATGTTGAGTCATTATTGTGTTAATATTGCATATAATTTCCTGTGTTGAATCAGGACTAACAAAAATTATGTTGATCCTGTATGTTGAATACAGATGTTGAATCAGTACCACAGCTGGGGAGCAAAGTTTAATGCATTTTTAATACTGCATTATTTATAAAATTAAACATATTGCACATTTCTCAGCAAATAATAACTATCCAGTATTTAACCATACCAGAGTATGAAGAGTATTTCTGGGGAAATCTGGGGGCCAACTGATAAAATGATTGTAATTATCTGTAACTAATCAGGTGCTTTGCTTTAAGTTAGTCTGTAGAGCAAAACATATTGATAGATTGATTGATAAATATTGTTTGTTTATAACTTATTCTGTTCTGTATAGATCTACTTATTTTTGGCAAATATATTGAGTAAACTGTTTTAAGGAGGGGGGATTGTAGTGGGAGCAGTGGTCTCAAGTGTGACTGTGTGGCAGCTGCTAATGGTTTACAAGGCTCACAGTAAAGCTCAAGGGCCTCTTTGTAGAATTTAGCTTAGGGCTCCAGGAAGATCAAGACTGGCTTACAGTACTTACTAGTGCTGGTCTGTTTAGAATGTTAGATATTATACATGTGTGACTCGTGTGATAGTCTAGTGAGAATATTTCCAGTTATAGAGAATCTAAATTGTCAGCAGTGACCTGTGATGTTCACCTGGTAATTTTTATGGACATGAATTTCAACAGTAATGACCAGAATTTCTCATGTGGTATTGATGAAGTCACACTGATAGAACCTCTGAAGCACTGACCTTTCTTGAGAGGTAGCTCATCTGTTCAATTAAGTAGTCTTAATATGTTACATTTGTTTAGCGAAACCTAACCTCACCCAAAACCTAATCCTAACCCTCACTATGGTCCTAATCCTGACACTAACCTCAACCCAAAAACTAATCCTAACCCCAACTCTGGGCCTAACACTAACCTCAAACCTAAATCTAATCTTAACCCTGACCCTAACTTTAATCGTATCCAAACCATAATCCTAACTATCAAACTTAAATTCATCCCAAAACCTAACCCCAACCCTCAGCCTGGACCTAATCCTTACCTTAACATAAAAACCCAAAACCAAATCCTAACCCTCAGGCTGTCCATGATCTTGACTTTAACCTAAACCAAACCTAATGTTGAGTCTGTATTCTATGTGTTACATGTTAAGTGATTTCTTGGATTAATTTCTACAGTCGTGAACTCGGACCATCGAAATAAAGTGAAAAACTTCTGAATTCAGTGAATTATTATTAAATCTTATTTACAAAGTTAATTAAAAGTCTCTTGATAATATACTAAGTGCCTGAATCATAAATGAGGTGTATAGTAAATGAAAGTTGTATGTACTGTAATGAGCTGCACAAATGCTTTACTTCTTTTTAAATTGCTACACTAAAATCTATTTCCTGCTAGCAAATACCAGCAAATATCAGCATATTTGTTGTGATTTGGATGCTGATACACTACTAAACCTGTATGACCAGCGTTAATCAGCATAGACTAGCTTAGATCAGAATGAAATGAATGATCGTCTGTTTTTCTGCAAGGTTGAGGTTGGAAGTGCACCTTTAGGCTGTTGCTAAATATATAACCAACACTGAAGAAATTAAACTTTTATGAAATAAAATAAAGAAATATTGATGCATTTTGAAGTAGTTTAGTGAGGATACCAGGCACATGCTGATGATAGCAGACTGTTTCAGGAAAAGTAAATTAATATTGATGCACTGACATAAAGACCATGTTCATAGATCACTTACCCAGTTCAGAAAGCCTCTTTTCAAATCCATCTCTCTCTTTCTGTAGTTGGTCCCTCTCTGTAGTCAGGCTGGTGTAGCTGGTCTGTAACTGGTCTCTCTCTATAGTCAGGTTGGTGTATTTGGTCTGTAACTGGTCTCTCTCTGGAGTTAACATGAACAATGGCACTGTGATGGTAGTCAGCAGAAGAACACACAGCAGTCCCAGATGCAGCCCAGTCAGTCTGTAGCATCTGCTTCCTGCAGAGTTACTCTCTATGGAGAAAGCACATAGAGGTGCATGTGCTTTAGAAATAATCAATAAAGATTACTTTAGCACAGATAAACACTGACCAGCCCTCTCAACACATTTGACCACAACTGAACCACCTTCATATCCCTCTGACCCTCCTGCTGTCATTATGGTCTTCTTACAGTTTACACTTATATGGTAGAAAGTGATAACAGGCCTGTTACTAATTGGGCCAGCATGATAAAGTATTTGTGGAGTAATGGTGGAGAAACCTAAGTTGACATGGCCAGAACTAGCGAAGTAAACAGGAAGTCACTTAGTTGACTGCTGAAGTAAAATGGTGGCAGCCATTACGTGAAGAAGGATAAAGCCACCAAACACAATTAACCAGACCAAAACTGTCCTGAACTTCCAACAATGCATCCCATACAGTACAATACAAATCCAACTACAGAACAGTTACTCACTAGTTGTGAACCATGAAGTAAAACAGTGTTTATCCTACCTGTCTGTAAGACTGTCTCCGAGCTGGCATCCTCCATCTCTGTGTTGGGGTCACGGCCTCTAGCAGAATCTACACATTCATATATAACTACCACCATCTCGTCTTGATCTGCCCAGTTCAGCTTCTCAAACCAGATCAGATCATCATGACCGTTCTGAGACATCACTAATCTATAAAATACTCACTGAACTGCTGTGTTTCTGTCTGTAGCAGCACTACTGCAGTGCTGCACTCTGTGGCTAGTTTAACTATTAGTGGTGTTAATAAAGGAAGTGACCAAACATTTAGTTCTACCTTTAAATATCCTTCCTGTGTACTGGGGGAGGTGTGAACACAGCAGAGTTGTCTTGCTCTTTCTTTCATCTTACCCTCATTATTACATTTATAAAATATTATAATAGAATTTGAGTTTAGTTTTCTATGTACTGCATGTCTATATATGTGGTTTTTGGTCATATGGTATTGAGTGGCCACTTCTTCAAGTCATTACACATTTCTTATTAGAGTTTTTATCTCACTGTTCACAGCCTGATCAGTAGGAGCAGTTTGATTCAGTGTCCATCTCATAAATTAACTGAGAACACCTTCTTGTAATCGGCATAGTGAGCTAAACATGCAAGAAATGGTTCTAAAACCAGATACTGTGAGCTTATGTGTGTAGATTATGTTGCACTGTTTTGCCACTAGAGGGCAGTACAATCATATATGTGCCTGCTTGGAGACGCTGTAAGCTGAGTTATATGGACAACATAACAATCTAGTTTTAAACAAGGCCATGAAATACTGTTCAGTCAGAACAATGTGAGTGACCTCTAGGCCCAATTCAACCTACATTAAGAACACCCATTTACAGATTCTTCAAACTGTAAAGTGTTCAACCACATACAACTGTAACAAATGGTCAGTTAATATAAGAGGAGATGACAGTCCTTCTGGGTTCAGTGTGGGGTGAAGAGCCTAATGCCCAGCTTGGCCAATCAAATTAGACCCTGCAAGCTGTGAGCCAGTCATATCTGACCGTTAATGGTCGTTGTGAGATCCCTTTTGTGGGTTACTGCCTTTAATACTGTCTGCTACAAGCTGTTGTTTAGTGTGAACTTAGTAAATTAACTAAAAGAGCAGAGCTGGGATTTTTTCGGACTTGCCACTTAAGTGTGGGTTACTTTGCACTAATTAAGCTCCTTTTTCTAATAAAACAATGGAAATCAAAAATGCTGAGTGGACATCAATGAGCCCAGTTTGGCTCAAAGAATCAACACACAACACACTTTTTAAAGTTCACGCTACTGTTTAACTGAACAGTATACAGACATTTCTCCAGATACGTGTAAAAAAGGTTTTCAAGATGAAACTGGGGAAACTGTCAGAAATGGACTACATGCTCGTCTATGGATGAGCTGTAGATAAGAATGTTGTCCTGATAGACCATCTATCTGTAATTGGCCAGGTTCTCTCATTGGACCTTTCTAAAGAAACACTGAGAGATGGTGGGAATATTCATTGAAACAAAGGGCATTACAAGGTACTCATATTAGCCCATCATGTTGATAAAGGCCCTCTTCCATTCATCACCGCGCCACACCAAGATAAGGTTGTAGGTACAGCCCTGGTCTAGTTTGGTAAAAACTGAGACTTGCTGCAGTGCCTCGAAGGCCGTGTTTATAAGAGGCAATGGATAACAGACTCTGTTATTTAGGTTGTGATAATCAGTGCAGGGGCCAAAGCTACCATCCCTTTTTCCCCACAAAGAAGAAACCAGACCCAGCTGCAGAGGTGCATGTTCAAATGCATCACAACATCAGTGCTTTCCTGATATATTCATCCACAGCCACTTTCTCAGGACTGGAAAGAGAAAACAATGTCCCTCTAGTAGGAGAGGTGCCCAGAAGGAGATCAATAGCTGTAAGCCCTGCCCCTCAGTGCCCCACAGGGCGCACTCTTCCTTTACCTCTTCGCTTACGATCACCTACACCTGCCGGTGATTAGTGATTAGAGCACACCACTAAATAACTATATATATAACTATATAACACTATATAACACACGCTGCCCTCAGTGCCCCACAGGGCGCACTCTTCCCTTTACCTCTTCGCTTACGATCACCTACACCTGCCGGTGATTAGTGATTAGAGCACACCACTATATAACTCAGCCACACGCTGCCCTCAGTGCGTGGCGTTGTTTGTGTTTCTGTTTTCAGTTACTCTACTGTGAGGATCAGAGCATACCTGTCCGTGGTTTCTGGGCCAGCATCTACAGAGTCCTTTCCCAGGTTCATCCAAGCTTGGCTTTCCCATAGCGGGGCACTGTCAGTCCCCCTGGGACCCAAGAAAACCAGGTTCACATCAGGTTCGTTTTCCCAGCTCCCGCCGATCCCTTTAAAGACTGTTTCGTTTCCACTGCGCCGACCATTGAAGAAGCCACCTTCAGCAAAGGTGCACTGCTCTAATCTGTCCATGCAGGACTGGATCTGGACTCCCTCGCCTTAGCAAGTTGATTGAACTGTTTCTGTTTATTTATCACTGCTCAAACGTATTAAAACCTCACGAATGGATCGTATGTCTCCTCTCGAGTCTGATTCCTTATAATAGCACAGTCATATGACCTGCTTGGAGGGATGCTGACATAGTGGTAGTGTGTTAGTGTGTGTTGTACAGGTGTGAGTAGATCAGACACTCTCATTATTTCACTGTAGAAGCACAACACATGCTAACACATCACCACCGTATCACTGCTGAGAATGACCCACCACCCAACCAATACCTGCTCTGTAGTGGTCTTGTGAGGGGTCCTGACCATAAAGAGTGTAGATACAAAGACATGAACATAGTAAAGTGAGCAGTTAGTGTATGTATTATATGGATCGTATATACAGTCAGTGATTCAGCTTCTCCATGATTGTAGTCTCTCGCTCTCATGCTGCTCTGTTATGTCTTGTTCTGAAGGGAACTGGAAGTTCACACTTTGCTGGTGCTTTTGTTACTTTGCTG
The DNA here is from genome assembly GCA_021613375.1 of Megaleporinus macrocephalus. Taxonomy (NCBI): domain Eukaryota; kingdom Metazoa; phylum Chordata; class Actinopteri; order Characiformes; family Anostomidae; genus Megaleporinus; species Megaleporinus macrocephalus. Next base: position 11,774,665 of record CM038724.1, on the reverse strand, counting down.
CTTGTTGATTTACTAGTGATTCTCTGTTGAACATGGTGCAGTGTGATCTGATGAAAGTGTCCTCTGGGGTTTCAGGATGGAACTGTGATTGGTTATGACTTGTGTTGAAATGACAATAGAAAACACATATTTACAAATTTGAGAGCCTTTAAATAAAAATATATGTTCTTATTATACAGTGATTTGTTTCAGTCAGACTGATTGTGACATATTTTAACAGTAGGTCTCGTTTTGAGGAAGTTTAGTGGTGGATTGTTTGGACTCATGCTTGTTGAGTTTAAGGCATAGCTGTGTGTCACTAGTTTATACTAAACTGTGTTAAACTGCATTAACATCCTCAAACAATAAATACATTAAATATATAAAATCTACAGCAATTTACAGAGTGAACTTTTCCAGCCAGCTGTTGAATTAAATTCAGTGAATAACTGAAATATTCTAAATCAGTTCAGTTAATGATTTCTATCAGTTCTGTACAGGAGAATAAAGTCTTTACATCACGTTCAGAAACACTTCTGAGAAATCTGTTACTCGTTTGCAGAGAAATCTTTAATACACAGTAACGTCTCGCTGCTGCTCTTTTGTTTAACATGACTGTTTAATGTATTGTGTGGAACATTTATATTCTATATCATAACATGTTAAATACACATAATATAGAAACTCAGCTACTGATATAAAGCACTGTTCTTATTAAAGATACTGATAGCGCCCCCTGTGGAGAATCTTCAGCCTGCATTAACTCCACACTGCATAAAATCTTAACAAGCAGAAAGTCTTGAAAATGAATAACAGATCTTGTTTTTAGGTTACATGAACAGATTAAGGAAATAAACTTTTTAATGAAAACTGAAAAGTTTTACAGCTCAACAGTGAAAGAGGACAGTCCAACTTCATTTAAAACACTGCATTTCTTTAATAAGAAGAGTTTAAATGTCTAATTTTTATAGTGAAGATAGAACTTTTTAAATTCACTGATTAGTCTCTTGCATGCAGATCTAGTCTGGTCCCTTCATCTTAAACTAATACGTTTATCTCAAGACATTTGGTACTAAATGGGGTTTTAAGGAAATTTATGTACCAATTTTTACATTTAGATTTTATTAAATAGTATAAAATTATTGTTTAGTAAATTATACATGATACTGTAAACACTCACATGCAGCAACTTTTGTAAATATTCTCTTCTCACAAATCCAAACATACTGACTACTACAGTCCTGTCCAGTATTAGACCAGTAGCTAGTTAATGCACATAGATAATATCTGCTGGGTTCTCCAGGAGTCCAGAACCTGAAACAGAGAATCAGAGTATCTACTGTGTTTATCAGAGCAGTGAGAAGTGATGCTGTGTTCACATGTTTGCTGCAGACGATCGACTGATACTCTATTGTTTTCAGTGAAGCTGTAACAATAATAAATTCTTCCACTGTGAGTGTGAACAACCCGCAGCAGTGAGCAGTTCTGAAGAGTTCAGGTATCTCAGTTTTTATTGTTGACTGCAGAATAAACAGAATGCAGATTTACAGTCAGTTTTACATTAACAGTAAAAGAATTTCGTAAGTACTGCTGTCTTTCTCTGCTATTAGGCTCTGATAATAATTCTTATTAATAAGAAAGAACTATGTCAGTGTTTGTGTGGATTCATGTCACTGTTGACTGTTTACCACTACAAGGTACAGAATGGTGATTTTTTTCAACACAAACATGTAAACACAGCAAGTGAGATGATACTGTAACGCATTACCACATACACACGTTCACTCATATCACATTTAACTGAACGTTATAACAGCAGCAGCAGCAGCAGCAGTACAGCCCAGTCTAACCAGGTGTTCACACCACTACACACAGACGTCTGGGGTGACTGGTGACTGTGTGTGTTCCAGTAACTCTAAATCTCCTCCAATGAGAGAAGAGAGATTATATTCACAGAATTTCATATATGCACCTACAGCAGTTTAGCCCCGCCCACTCACACCGAAGTTATAAAGAGTGTTTCAGCCTGAACTGTTTTCTGAATGAGACAAATATAAATCTAACAGCCAATCAGAACAGAGGTCATTTGCATATAGCAGTCTTAAAGTCACAGTAACAGCTTGTTTCATTTTAAGATATAAAGAGAGATAAAATAATCATGTAAACATGAACTATGAACATTTATTTTTTAAACATTATCTATTCATATGCCAGCAAAACAGAAAAATATAAACTTCATGTGTAAAAGTATACAGATTTTTACTTTTACCCCCCACAAGACCCTCACCTGTTCTTCTCTGCTGTTTATGATCAGTAGGTCTGCTCCTCTCTCTTTGCAGTACTGTCTGCTGTCAGTCCAGGTCTTCTTCTCATTGGAGATGTAGTAAATACTGGAGTTGAAGTATCTTCATCCTGGTTGGTTAAGTAATGTCTCTGTTGGGATGGAATGATATGTGTATTATTCACAGCAGTACTGCATTATAGGTACAACACATTTAATCATTAATAACTTAAAACAGCTAATCTCGTACAGTGAACATGACTTATTTAAATTAGACTCACTCCTGTTAATGTGAGCGGTGCTGCTATTGATGTGTTTTTTATCACTGTAGTGTTTTTTAATTATGTAAATAGTTTAGTCCTCATGTGAGCTGCTACCATATTATAAAAAAGATTATGACCACTAAGACAGGTGACATTATGAGTCCTTTAAACAGTTTACCAGTGACCTGTAACTTGGTGAACTGGGCCTGGTAGTAGTGCTAATCCAGAATCCAGAATCCATTATGAGGACTCCACAGTAACTGATCACTCCTTATAGTACGCCTCTGTAGTAGAGTTCACTCTTTATGCAGTTACATTCTGCTGCTGGAGCACTATTAAGGTATTCGCTGCATCACTTAAGACACACCTGAAAAGTCAAATAAGCTGTCCAATAAGAAGCCAACAAGATCACATCTAATCTTTTAATATTGTAAAACACACTAGTTAATTGTGTGCTTGTCTAGTCTGTTTAGTAAGTTGTATGTCATACATGTATGCAAGCTCAAGATTACAACCAGAGCTGTCAGTGAGATAGCAGCCATAACAGCCGTAACTGAATAAAGTAAAGAAACAGTTTTCTAGCAGCAGATACTGTAGAAATGTGAAAAATAGACAGATATATAAATTATATCATATGCAGTATCTCAGTTTGAAATGCAGTCATTATATTTTTGTATATTTAGGTGATAATTAGATCCTATCAGTTTTGCCTGCATTAATCTAAAACATTGATAGGGTCCTGTACCTATAAGACCACTATAGGGGCAACATTTCACAGAGTACAGACAGAGTGGGTGTGTTCAGAGAAACCAAAAGGAGCTGGTTAGAGCTGCTGAGTGACAGCTGTCAGAGAAGAATACTCATACTTTAGTTGCAGATTACAGGACTTAAATTAAATACCACCAACTTTGTGAAGAAGAGCGCCGAGTACACGCTTCTGCTCCATTCTGTGCCAACCAGTGTAAAATAAAATTTGTCTGCATGTATTCACGTTTTTTGCATTGGCTACAAATACAGAGGCTACAAATACAGAGGCTACGAATGGAGTCTAAGCTTATTCACAATGAATCTAATCAGAACAACACTGATATATACTGCTAGTAGTACTACAGCACTATGTTACTTTATAAATCAACACTGTTTCTAAAAATAAAAAATTTGTTTTGCTACCTGGATGCTGTGATTGTAGGACCCTCTTGGTGCTGCTGTCCTCTATGTCTGTGTTCGACTTACGGCCTCTACAAATGTCTGCACTCTCATAGATATCCACCACCATCTCCACTCGCTCTCCTCTGCTCTGCTCCTCATTACTGATAACATCATAAACACTGTCAGTCATCTCTAATCTATAAAACTGAATTACTGCGTCTCTGACGGTAAGTACTCTGCTGCACAGCTACACCTCTTAGCTTGAATGACTATAATTAGCCTTATGGTTTTAGTTAAGGAAGTGACCAAGTGTTGACCAAGACTGAAAATTGCTTCCTGTGTGGTTGAAACATGGACACATCACAACTCAGTGTCTTTGCTTGCAGCAGTTTCTTAAAGTATGTTTAAATTGTTAGAACTGAAATAGCAATTTTGAATAAGCTCAGAATAGAAGATCAATTTAAAGACTTACATGCAACATCATCATTACATTATTTACATTATATTACAAAAATACATAACGCACTTACATCCTCGGAAGATCTTATGCCATGTTTTGACTGGGTTTTCTTTACAGTGCAAACAGCTTTTAACACTTGTACACACATACAGTGAATTTCAGAAAATATGTTTTAGTAGTGACAGTTAAAAGGATCTAACTGTTCATTATGTGGCCATAGTCTGCACTCTGCTACTGCAGGACCCCCGGCACCCCCACTAACTGTGTCCCTGTCCACTTTAGCAGTCATAGTATGGCATGCTATAGTCTAGATGTCAGACACTTGAGTCTGAGAAGGACTTGCAGTATGTGTCCAAAAGTTAGTAGACACCTGCTCATTCAGTGTTTCTTTTGAAACCAGGGCATTAATTCATTAAACAGAATGTGTTCCCTCTTTGTTGCAGTAACAGCCTCTACTCCTCTAGGAATGCCTTACACTAGATGTTGGATGCTGGTCCATCAGTTTCCCAACAAATCCCACAACCACTTCCAAAAACACAGTCATGTTATCGGAGCTGCATTGGAACATGTCCCAGTCTGCATCATGCATGGCGGCCACCGGTTGGTCCATCGAAGGCTTAACCTCCCTCTGAATCGGAACCTCCTGTTTCAGCCTGTGTTTATATTTTTTCATCAGGAAGATGGCTGCATGGTCCGGCTTTCCAAAAGGTGGATGAGATTGTGCCTTACAGCTGTCCTTGAATGGGGTGTAGCAGTGGTCCAGTGTCCTGTCACCCCTGATGGGGCAGGTTATGTGAAAGTTAGACACTACTATGACCAGAGTAAAGTCCTGAGGAAGGTAAAAAGGACAAAACTTGAGGATGAGCAGCTCCAGGTTAGGTGTGCAGGAGCATTGCGAGAGTTACAACGCTGGCATTGGAGCATCAGCTGCTGTTCAGCATCACACACACTGTAGCTCCCCTCGACTCCCCCAACTCCACTGTCCTATCCATGCAGTAGAAGAACTTGGTCTGAATGGTGTGGCTCGGTACCACTGGACACAGCCATGACTTTGTGAAGCAGAGGAGATTGCAGTCCCGACTGCCTCTGGAATTGGATCCTGGCCCAGAGGTTGTCTGCTTGTTCTCCAAAGACTGGAGGTTGGCTAGTAGGATATTAGGCAGGGGTGCTCGGTGTGCTCAAGCCCTCAGCCCTCGCTTTACTTGGGGCGGACACTTTACGTTGCATCCTTTGTTCTTCTTTAGGATCTCACTCAACAAAAAAAACGACAGATGGTGCTGTGTAGACTAGTAGAAACAAGAGTGTTCCTATCATAGCTAATGTGAGCTGTGGTGAAAAGAAAAAGAGGCCGAGGTGAATGAAAGAGTGGAAAATAAATAGAAAGTCCACCTCACTGACGCCTATGTGTGTGTATGTGTGTATGTGTGCACACTCACACTGGACACTGAGTGCACTCATATGAAGGCCTGTCTGGATACATTTGGACATATAGTGTATTACCATTTCTGATATATCTTAAAAACGTAGATGAGTTGCTGACTGCATAAACTCCAAGGACTTGAAAAGCTTGAACAGCTTACACCAACTTTCTTTTAGTTTGCGGTTGAGCCCACATTCAGACTCTGCTCTAGTGAACATTTCCTGTATGAGTAGCTGATGTTGTGCAAATCAGTGAGTGGAGGTTATAGGATTAGTTTCATGTGGGTTTAATTCATACATGGTCTTATATTGTTTCCTAAAACAGAATGATTTTACTTTTTATCTTGGTTTTAAAATAAAAGCCCTGCTGGTGAAACTGGCTCTAGACTTTATTACAGTATATAGTTTTAAAATGACAGAACAGAAAGTAATCAGGTAGCATCACTTTGTTAGTAACTCTTTTATATTACAGTTTATGTGTAACAGCTAGTCAGTTCATTTGTCAAGTAAGACCCCCGGCCCTGCTGACTGGATGTGATAGTTCATACTTGGTAGAGTAAGTAGACTCTTTCACTTTTACACAAGTGTAAACACCAGAGGAAATGCCAGAGGAAGCATCACCAAGGCAACGCACCCAAAAGTCTGAGTGAGCTAGTTAAAATAAAAAACCTGTAGAACTATGTAAACATAGAGACATCTATAGAGACAATACAGACACAGCAGAGTTTAGAATCACTGTTCTGCTATAAAGATTCAGGAGGCCGGAGTGAAGGAGGGTCATTTTCATCCTAGAGATGATAAAAGAATGTGAGAGACACAATTATTTATTTGGTCTTTGGTCCAGGTCTTTGCTTATCCTACTGGATCTGGCAGGGGTGGAGGCACCCACAAAGAAAATGAAACAGAAATACCGACCAGAGAAGTCTTTACCTGAATCAATAGTCTGAAAACAAACAGAAGATTTATTAAGAGAGCTCATATCAGAGGATTGCAGTGAGGAGTTCTTGTGGTGAAGCAGATTAAAGTGTAGATCCAGTGTATAAACTGCTGCTGTACAGAAGGACTGTGCATACAGAAACTCAGGCTTTAAGACCATTGTGTTTGATGCAGTTATGGAAAGCTTGCAGGGTGCACATATCAGTTTAGAGCTTTGGTCCCTTTGCATTCACATATCATTTTACATTACATTCACTCCATTACGACCACAGACCCCCACATTCAACATTCTCACTTAAGGCCACAGACACCCACATGCACCATTCTCCCTTAAAGCCACAGACCCCCACATGCACCATTCTCGCTTGAGGCCACAGGCCCCCAAGTGAAGTTGGCCTGTGGTTTAAGGTTTACCAAGGCAGTCAGCTGCTTTACTTTCCTTGTTGATTCAACATAAGCGCGCCATCTACTGGATGAAATAAATAAAACTCATGACCCTAAAGACTGAGTGTTGAGTAGAAGCTCAAAATTAACTGAAAGTCATATTAATAAAAATATATTTACTGACAGATTTTCATACTATTTACAAACAAGTGAATGTTCCAGCTTCATTTAGTTTTTTATAACAAAAGGGAAATCTTGTAGTACTTGTATTTTTTCTATTTTCAAAGAGACACAGGCTAGTTTCTAATTTCTTAACACATCTGTTAAAGATTCATGACTTATTTAGCTATTTATCTCTGAAGGATAGAGTAGCTGAACAGGTCTTCTTAACAAAGTCCCATAAGAAGAGCAGACCGTGTAAGTCCATCTCTTCCTGGGAATTATTCCTCAATTTTTCCCATCTTTCACATTTATCTCACCACTTTATCTTTCTAGTAAACACTTTGTCTCCTTTCAGCACATTAGAAGTACATGTGCCACACTGATCAGCAGATCTTAAATCCACCATGTAGAGCTTTTTCAGCACTTCTAAAAGCTAGTCAGAATTCATGTCATAGAAATGCCTTTGGAGGAGGAGAGGTGTGTCTTTGACCAATCAAGAAGTGAGCAGGGGTCAAATGTTGAGGATCATCTAGTCCATTGTGTAGAGGTCCTAGAATTTATAAGAGCCTCTAATTCTGACAATATGGTGGCACCTCAAACTTCAGTCAGGCCTTTTCAAGCCCTCTCTAGGTAAGGGTGCGGTGTCTTCTTGAAATGACTTCACCTTCAACCTTTTGCTGATGTTACACCTTTGATATTACATTATTTGTTTCACTAGCTGCCTGCCACTCACCCCATATCTTTCTCTCACCTGTACTAATGCATCCCTTGCATTACATGCATTCAAGACATTGCTGCAACAACAGCTCTGGGTATTTGTTTTGTGGGCAAGACCCATGAACACTGTTCTCGAAAACAGCTTCAGAAGTCTTCCTCCAATATGTAGCAACTTGTGTTCATCAAAGAACGGTTTCAGTTCATCTTTGAGTCCTCGTTTATGGGTTGTCCTGACTTCAGAAGACGTGAGGTCTTTGCTGAAGCTCTGTTGGTGATTCTTATCTAGTATTTTTCAGCTGAAAACAACTCTTCAGCAGTGAGGTCTCCCTTATTCTTTGTTTAGTTCAGGCGTTATTAATAAATCTCATTACCGTCTACAGCCTGCTGTATTGATCTAGCTCTAACAGTGGATCAGTTTCTTTCCCACTAGTACTGAGCTGAACAGTGAACTGAAACATGGCCCTTAATTCTGTATTGACCTCATCAACTGGAATGTCTTGGGTGTGCTGTAGTTGATGCAGTGACCGCAGGAATAAAGCCACAACTGCTGATGTATAAGGCTACTTGTAGATATTCCTCTAGTTGGAAGGTCAGCAGGGTTTGTCTGCCCATCATAATGTGACCATGACTCCGGCCAGGTAAGACTTTGAATCTCAGTCGATTTGCAACAATGGGTTTTCATTTCTGAGCTGAATTCATGACAGCAGATCTCAGCCTGACACTCAACGATCTTTATGCTTTGATAAAGTATGCTTTGGTTATAAGTAGTGTAAGACACTAAATCAATAAAAAGTCCAACCTTGATTATGAATTTGCAGTCTCCATTAATTACTTTGTTGAGAGGAGAGAACCTGTTTGCTGCAGTATGCTACCAGACGACAGGAGAGATGGACTGAAGTTATCGCTCGGCATCCTCAGGTGAACAGAGCAGAGTCAGCTTGACACCGTGTAAAACCTTCAACGAAGCTGGAAACGCCCAGTTTATTCATCATCTTCCATACCTCTGAGAAAGCTTTCCTTCTCTTTGTAGTTTCGGGGCTGAAATCAAGAAAAAAATAGGATAGTGTTTTTAACGTGTTGTATGCGCTGTGCAGCACTGGCTTCTTTTAGAATGGCTTGCCTATCTGTGTAATCCAGCTGTGGACGGCCTGTGAGTTTCTTCTCTTCTGCTTCTGTCCTCCATATCAACCACTTTGGAGGTAAGTTCGCTAAGTTTGAGCTGTAGGTCGCTGGTTTGAGCTTGGTTGTTCTGCGCTGCTACTTGTGGAGCGTGGAGTTTTGACTGGAGCTGTTGGAAAGATTTCTTTAACCGCTCTCTACGACCAAGAGTTAGTGTCACTGCCTTGGTGGAATTTTTCGTCTGTGGAATACTGCAAGATTCTTAAATTTCTTCTAAAATACTGTTGCTACTGGTTGACATTTTAGATGATTTGACGTAGTTCAGCAATCTTTGCCATCAAAATACCACAAAGAAGCGAGTGGCGACCAGAGCTCCACTACAAGCTACACTTGCACCGTCATGAATGGGTCTTTGCTATATTTCCTGAGATATCAAATTGATTACAGATTTTATCCTTCACAACTACTTGACACAAGGTTATATGTAAAATGCATGGTCTCAGAAAGCCTACCAGAAATCATTGTGTGTAAACACAGTTTGCTGTGTAAGCCACAAATGAAAGCTAAAGCTTTATAATGCAAAGAACAAGTCGCAGGTCAACACAATCCAGAAACGCCGCCGTCTTCTTTGGGCCAAAGATCATTTTAATGTAGGCAAAATGGAAAACTGTTCTGTGGTCAGATGAATCAAAATTTGAGATTCTTTTTGGAAACCACAGACGCCGTGTTCTGCAAACTCAAAAGTAGAGAGACTGTCCAGCTGGTTATCAGCACACAGTTTAAAATCTTGTGTCTCTGATGGTGTGGGGTTGCATTAGTGCCTCTATGGTGGTTAGCTTATGGAAGAGGTTAAGATTTAACGATAGAAATTCAAAGATGTTCAATGCGGTGAAGCTGTTCTGAAATAAAAGTAGTTCTCTGGGTGAATCATAGGATAGCATAGTGTGCTGCTACTGAAAAATGACATCAGTAGGTTTATTCGGGTATTGCTCAATGACTACTGAGTATTCTGACAAACAAGACATGCTCACCTACTGAATTCGCCTACTGAGTAGTCAACAAGTAGGTGACTTTGGTTGCGCAGTTTGTGCTTCAAACTCGTTTTCACATTTCTTTCTTTTCAGGCCATTTACACATACAGGAAATACACATACACCTGGAAAGACACTATCAATGCTCCAACAACATATGCTCCCTCCAGACATTAGCTCTTTCAGGGAAGACCTTGCATATCTCAGCAAGACAATGTCAAACCACATACTGCATCCATCACAACAGCATGGCTTCACAGAAGAGAAGAGTCTGGGTGTTGAAATGACCTGCCTGCAGTCCAGACCTTCACCAATAAAACATTTGGTGCCTCATGAAACTAAAAATCAGTTAAAGATGATTAGGTTTGCATTCTAGGGTTAGGGTTAGGTTAGGGTTAGGGTTAGGTTGGGATTGTACATAAGTAACCGTATAAACTGCATGAACAGAAAATCCATTTTCTTTATTAACTTTTATCCTGCATATTGAAACATTAACTTCTTTTTAATCCACTAACCCAACCTAGGTTTGTATCTATAGGCGAGTAAAACAGAAATACTTGATCAGTTATATGACTTTATTGTGTTCATGTTTACAGTATTTATTCTGCAGATCTGATTATATTACAATTTATTATATTTGTATGTAACTAAGCAGCTTTTATTTGCAGTTGTATTTGATTTGCTGTTTTCATAGTCATTTTATTTCATGTCAATGAACCAAATATGCATAAAGTTCTAGAAACCTAGCTTTTATTCTCATGAACGATACATATAGCCCCCCCCCCCGTGAAGAATCTTCAGCATGCATGAGCCTCACAATGCAACAGAAGACATCTTAAGAAGTCAGAAAGTTTTGAAAATAAGAAATAAAGGTCTTGATTTTGAGTTTAGATAAACAGTGTAGATTAGGTTGTATGACATTAATCAGCTTTTAGAATTTTAGTCTTTGATTATCTTATTCAGCTAATTATACAGAATAATTACAGTACAATTAACTGTTTTTGAGAGATCTAAGTTTTAAAGCTTCACAATTAAACAAACTTCAAAACTCTTTAATTACTATTTCAAGAATTTGACTGATTAGAAGTTCAACTCTTCAGTTTTGAAACTTCCACACTTTTCAATCCAGCTGATTCATGTACGCTGCTCGTCTTAAAGCAAACAGATCTTACTTTACACATTACCAAGTTTTAAGTCTAGTATTAAATGTGAAGCTTGTTTAAACAGTTTCATCTTGAATCAAGTGAGTTTTTTTGCTCATATTTTTGAAAATAATTTGAAAATTTGAAAATAATTCAAAGATTTTGAGATCATTTGTTGCACAAAAAAGTTTTTTCTTCTATTTGCTCCTTCTTGACATAATAAAAATAATAAAAAGACATAAGGATAGAAAGATGGTTGTTTTGTATCTATACATGTATATATTTATACAGTCTGTATCCTCCTATCAACAGAAAGTCAGAAGATATCATCAGATCACAGATCAATATTAATTAAAGAAGAGCAATTCTAAAATTAACACTTATACAGAAATTTTACTAAATACTCTCTTCTCACAGATCCAACCATGCCGTTCACTACAGTAATTATTATCCCAGTTCAGTACAGGATCAGATCAAGAACCAGTTACAGCACAACTTTCATAACCGCTGGGTTTCCCACTTTTCCAGAACCTGAAAGAGAGAATCAGAGTATTACGTTCATTCACAAATACAACAAATCACTCACACACTGATATATTTAACACACTCGTTTTGATCTGTTTGGACTGAACATCATGATAAAGCTTCTACCTGCTGCTGTAGAGAACAGAAGAGAAAAGACCACCTTTTAACTAATTTAACTAGAACTGAACAGCAGCTCTGTTTCTGAGAACTTTAGTTTTCATTGTTTCTTTAGATTCCTTTCTTCTAATAGCCAATCAGAGCTTTACTCAATGGGTATTTAATATGCAGACGCTAATTTGGCTGTTGATTCTGATTGGTTCTTGTCCAGAATACAGGAAATGCTACAGTGTTAAAGATTCACCTAAACAGTGACTTTATGAACAGCTCCTATTTACATGCCCAGTTACTGCATCATTACCACAGTTCAGTGGTCTCTTACCCAGTGGTCAGTACTTGACCGTCCACCCATCTCCAGATTCTTTATTTGTATGTGTAAGTCAGACCAATCCAAGCTGTCTGATCTCTTCTCAGTGTTTTAATAAAGTCCTGTTGAAGTGAGATTACATTATAACACATTAGCACATACACACAGGCCCTCATGTTTCATTTAACAACTCCCCATTATATCAACAACAACAGCAGCATAGCCTAATCTAAACAGGGGCATTTCACTGTCGGGGGGACGTCCCACCAATAATGGAAATGGGTGCATTTGTCTCACCCAGAAATTACACTATTTCATGCTATGTTGTGTGTTGGGTGGTGAAGGGTCTTCTTTTAGCTTTGGTTAAGGTACCTGTTCAAAAATAGAGTTTGTTCCCTAAATATCTCACTGTGAACAGCAAATCACAGTCGCTCCTGTCTGGCATGACGACAACTGAGCTAACGTGTATATATATATATATTACCCTTTTTTAGTCCAGTTTTCTTACTTTTACTTTAACTTTAACGTTAATTGTTTTATCATGTCAGTTTAACTCTACTAAATTAATAAATAAAACCATCACAGAACACGTTATTACTGAGGGTTTGGGCTTTGATTCATAGTATATTTGGGATCATATCATATAAAACTTCTTAATAAAAGAGTTTAATGTAGTTCATGAACCTGGTCAAATAAAAAAAAACCATACCTTTATTTTCAGTTCATACAGTCTATATACGATAATTAATACAGGAAATATTTAGTACTTCACTCATATTAAGACTTGTAAAATTTATTTACACTCTTTATCAACAAGATCTATTAATATGCTGAACTGGAAGGTATGACATTATTAACTTACTTGTGTAAATGTTTCTTGATTTTTACTTTTACCCTCACCTGTTCTTCTCTGCTGTTTATGATCACCAGGTCTGCTCCTCTCTCTCTGCAGTACTGTCTGCTCTCATTCCAGCTCTTCTTCTCAGTGGAGATGTAATAAAAACTGGAGTTGAAGTTTCTCCATCCTAGATGTTTAATGAGTTTCTCTGTTAAGACAATATTATGAGGTCATGACACATTCATAACAATATTGTTAAGAACTAAAAACTAATCTCGTGCAGTGAACATGATTTATTTAAATTAGACACACTTCAGTTAATGTGAGCAGTCCTGCTACTGGTGAGTTTGTTTGATATCGATGTGAGGTTTTAGATACATCAAAATAGAAGTATGATAACTTCATACACTTCAGCCCAAAACTATAAACGAGGCAGAGACTCATCCAGCAAGACTGCTGCACAAGCACTCCACAGTAATGTCTGGTTCACTCACTGAGGTTTTGGTGACCTCTTGTGTCCACACGTATTAATAACTTACACCACTGTTTACATGTAAATATGTAATTCTCTGGGTCGTATCAGGAACATCATGAACCACCAACTGCAAATATGAGTCAAACAAGAGCTGCAACAAGATGGTAACAAGATCTGCTGGTGTTGATCACAATGGCATGAGAGGCTTAAATGCAGATGATCATTATTCTAGCATAGAAGTTATAAGATATGTGTGCTGATAATTAACTTTATATTCAGTGACTAATAGAAAGAGGTAGCAGAAGTACACAAGTTTCTTACTGAAGTAAAAGTACTTGTAATGTAGTTAGTGTGGAAGGTTGAGTCTTTTCACAGATCGGAGGTACTCTAAGGGCATTTTCACACCTGTAGTTTGTTGTACTGCTCTGGATTAGTTAACGAGTTTGTTTACATGGAGCATTTCCCCCCTTGGTTAAGTTTGTTTCCACACAGGCAAAAACTGAAATGCACCCACGTGAGCTCAAAGTCTCCTCTGATTGGTCAGAGCTATCTGGCGTACAAGCTAGAAAGTAAACACAGGGAGAAGATCTGGTTTTCCCAAACTATTGTACATTTCTTGTACAGCGTAGCACGGAGCAGCGGCAGAGACAGCATTTGTTCATAGCTGTAATAGTAATCTGATAATATACCAAACTACAGTCCACCTACAGAACACCCAGCTCACTCCAAACATCAAGTAGACAACGTCCCTCAATAGAGACCTCGGTTCATTGTCCTCGCCCTCTTAGCTGCTACAGTTATCCAGTTCTCTGTTTACGCCATCTGCTGCATCCCATAATGCAAAGCACACCTGGGAAGAGATATTTAGATCAAACTTGTAGAGTACACCTAATACTTGGGTCGGATTGAGGTTGGATCATGTTCTCACCACAAATGAATTGCTCCGGAGTTCGCTAGGAACCGGACGAAGACCACTTCCTACAGAGTCCGAAAGTCCATTTTAACCAGACTAACTAGTGCTGGTGTGAAAACGCCCTAAGTTACGGTGGTCAGTGAGGACCAAAAATGGGTGATGGGCACCTTCGAGTCAGTGGCGCCTCCTTGAAGGCCAGTTTCAAGGCCAACACTTCTTTATCCCTGATGCTGGAGTGGACTTATGGGAAAAAATGCAATCGGGTGTAATTTACTGGGAGTACCTACACAATCCTGACAGCCTCATCGGAAGTATAAACCTGAAAGATTGTGATGGGTCAGGGTGTTTCAGAACAGGGGCAATAATGAATGCTTTCTTTAGGGATTCAAAGACTGACTGAGCTTGAGAGGACCAGATGATTCTCTTAGCATTACCCCTGACCAGAATAATAAGAGGAGCGGCAATTTTAATATATAATCTGATCTAAACTGCCGGTAGAAGTTTGGAAAGCCCAAGACACTTTGAAATTCTTTGATAGAGGTGGAAATTGGCCACTCAGTCATTGTCTTAATCTTCTTGTCATCCATGACAGCCCCCTGAGCACTAATGACATAAACTAGGAACAAGTCTTAAGGGACATGTTTCATGTCTGTTCATCACACTTTTCACCTTTCACATATAATTGGTTTCTAAGGGAACATTTCAAAACTGAACGAACATTTTAAGGTTAACAAACTTTTAAGTGAGTTTCTAGGTCGGGTGAATATATTAGAATACCATTTATGTAGGTGATCACTCAGTGACATATCTCTGAGGACTGGAAATCTGACAGACCATTTCGGAGATGAATCTCATCATCTGGTATGCATAGGGCCCTCTAGGGAGAAATGCTGTTTTCCATTCATCTCCTTCTCTTATTCTAATGAGATGGTAGGCACTATGGAGATCTAATTTGGTAAAGACATAGGCCCCACAAAGCTGTGGACACCACTGGGACCAAGGGTAACGGTAAGTGTAGGGCTTGGTGATTTGATTTAGACCTCTAAAGTCTATGTAAGGTCTAAGCCCTCCATCGTTTTTCTTTATAAATAAATGTGGATTCCTCTTGGACATAATCCTCCAAAGCCTTCTCCTTAGCCTGGGTGAGAGAATAAACTGTAGATTTTATGTGAACTGAACCTTCTAACAACTCTATGACACAATCATTGTCTCTGTGAGGAGGGAGCTTGGTGACCTTGGCTTTACGGAATACCTTGGTAAGGTCTAGGTACTCAGGAGGGAAATATAGGTTTATCTAAACCAGGACTTTCTACGGAGGTGGAAGACAGCTTCACACAACGGCTGTAACAATACCTGGACCAGGACATATTTTCCTTATCGGACCAGAAAATACCAACCTGGACAAAATTGCTGGTAACCTTCTGTCAACGAAAGAAAAACCCACAAAGGTCACTAAAATACATTTAAACTGTTTCAACAGAATAATTAAAAAAAATAATGAAACTGGCCTGGACAAAAATGATGGTAGCCTTAATATTTTGTTGCCGAACCTTTTGAGGCAATCACTGCAACCATGCGATTTCTGTAACTCTCAGTAAGACTTCTGCACCAGTTCACAGGTATTTTGGCTCCACTCCTCATGAGCAAACTGCTTCAGCAGTCTAAGGCTTGAGCAGGGTGCTTCTCCAGACTGCATGATTTAGCTCCTTTCATAGATATTCAATAGGATTTAGATCAGGGCTCATAGAAGGCCACTCCAGAAAAATCCAGTCCTGAGCTCCAATCCAGAACAACCTGTGGTTGAGTGGGTGTCACGTTATAGGCATATATCAGATATGCCTATAACGTGACACCCACTCAACCACAGGTTGTTCTATGTATCACTTACTGTTTGGATTTGAGCCCCACTTGCCAGTAGATGCACTTCTAGGAAGATATAAAACCTTGTGACAAGAAAACCGACTCGCTGGCTGCACACCAGGCCTAACCTGTGAAGCCTATGTTAGAGCAAAACAGTATTCAGAACTGAAGGCCGCTGAACAAACTGCCTCATAGACGTGATCAGGAGTAATTCTGGTTGTCTAGTGAGAATATAAAATGTAAACCAGCTAAAACAAATCTCTCAGCAGCAACCTGTGATTGTCACTTGGGAATGAATCGATTCTCATTTTATAGACACAGATTAGCACACAGCTTTTATGGACACCAGCAGCAAGTAGGCTTTTTTTAAGCAGTAATCATGAAGTCATATTTAGGGGTCTTCTGAAACGTCAAACTTTTTAAAGAGGTTTATGCTTCTATTATTCCAGTTCTTACCATCTTTTAAGGTATAATTAACTGTAGTGGCAGCCAGACCACTATCCCAGAGACATTTAATAGTATGTAAAAAGATAAAGTAGTAAACACACTTTCACCAAAAATAGTAATGAATTGTATTTCTGTTCTCTGCTGAACAGCATCTTGAAATACACTGGTCATATGTAAAATAAGGAGGATGTCCCACATATTACTAATCTGATTATTCTAACTGTCTTGCAAACTGACGTGGCTAGCTAAGCCATTAACAGATAACTCACTCACATCCTCAGATTTTTTACACTACAAACATGGCTTTTAACACTAGTACACACATACATTGATCATATTTTTTAAAACACAAAAAAATGTGACAATGACTATTCCTATTATTCTGTTGGATCTAACTACTCACTATGTGGCCACAGACTCCGCTTTAGCATTCATAGTATGGCACTTCATGTAGTGGATATCTAAAACTTGATTTGGAGAAGGACTTGCTCTATGTGTCCAAAAGTTACACCTGCTCATGCAGTGTTTCTTCTGAAATCTTCTGGTCCGTTTTGGCTGATGAGAGGTCTATATGCTGGAGTGAGCATCACAGAGATGTGATCGGAGAAGCTGTAGTTGGGGCGGGGCTCGGTCCTGTACGCACCGGAGATGTTTGTGTAAACAAGATTGAGCACGTTAGCCCCTCGGATTTTATTCAGATTAGCATGATAAAAAAAAATCTCCAGCAACGATAAACAGTCCGTCTGGGTTGTGTGTTTTGGAGATCGCTGACGGCACTGTACAACTCGTTCAGTGGGGAGTTAGCATTAGCATTAGCGCTATCTCGGGAGATAAAACGGCTTTACTCTAACATTCGCAAACTCCACCAGCAGTGAGCAGTGACTTGAGACTTGCGCAGTGTTTCTACATCGTTCAGTGTGGATGTACACACACAGGCCCCCACCTCGAGTCTTACCGCACAGCTCAGCATCTCTGTCCGCATAGAAGCACAACAGAAGTGGAGCTAGTCATCCATGTCTCCGTAAATACGAAAACACAGCAATTTCTGAACTCCCGCTGGGTAGCCTGCTGGAGCCGGAGGTAGTCCAGTTTATTCTCTAAGGAACAGACGTTTGAGAGGAAAAGCGATGGAATGGCTGGTCGTCTGGGGTTAGCCATTAGCCTAGCACGCACCCGGCTCGCTTGCCTTGTTTGCGCCTTCTCACACATCGCTTCCGGCCAGCAGACTCACGCAGCGCAGTGGGTCGCAGCGGGCCTAGCTCATGCTTTGTGGTTCGTGCTTTGTGGTTGTGTCTGATTTCTCAGCTCTGGCGATGGTAGACGTTCATGCTAGTTGTAGCACTCATGATTATTGAGTTTTGGTCGGGTTACATGACAAACAGTAACACAAAAGGAGCAAAAAGCACCGTTTTATTTTTCCCTAAGTCGCCGCTGCAGCTACCTGTTGCACCGCCGGAAGTGGAACCTACTTTAACGAATTAGGAAGAGGTGTAGCTTCAATATAACCAATGAAAGTTATATGTACAATGTACAATATGTACAATGAGCTACATAAATGGTTTAGCCATTTTTAATAATATTGAAATATTAAAATACAGAAGTATTGGTGCATTTTTCATTGGTTCAGTGAGGAAACCAGACACATGCCCGTGACACTGGATTTGTTAAAAAGAATGTTGTTCCAAGAAAAGTAAAGGAATATTAGTAAACTGACACGTTAAGGAATCATGTTCATAGATCACTTACCCAGTTTAGAAATCCTCTTTTCAAATACATCTCTCTCTTTCTGTAACTGGTCTCTCTCTATAGTCAGGTTGGTGTAACTGGTCTGTATCTGGTCTTTCTCTATTATCAGGTTGGTGTAACTGGTCTGTAACTGGTCTCTCTCTATAGTCAGGTTGGTGTAACTGGTCTGTAACTGGTCTCTCTCTATAATCAGGTTGGTGTAACTGGTCTGTAACTGGTCTCTTTCTATAGTCAGGTTGGTGTAACTGGTCTGTAACTGGTCTCTCTCTATAGTCAGGTTGGTGTTACTGGTCAGCAACTGGTCTCTCTCAGCAGTAAACTTGATCCACAGCACAGTGATGGCAGCCAGCAGGAGAACACACAGTAGCCCCAAACACACTGCAGTCAGTCTGTAGCCTCTACTTCCTGCAGTGTAAAATACAATTTGACTGCATGTATTTATGTTTTTTGCATTGGCTACAAATACAGAGGCTACAAATACAGAGGCTACAAATACAGAGGCTACAAATACAGAGGCTACAAATACAGAGGTTACGAATACAGAGGCTACTAATACAGAGGCTACAAATACAGAGGCTATAAATACAGAGGCTACAAATGTGTTACTTTATAAATCAACACTGTTTTTAAAAATAAATATGAAAAATGGACTTTGTTTTCCAACCTGGATTCTGAGTTTGTAGGACCCTCTTGGTGCTGGTGTCCTCTATCTCTGTGTTCATCTCACAGCCTGTAAAAATGTCTGCACTCTCATAGATATCCACCACCATCTCCACTTGCTCTCCTCTGCTCTGCTCCTCATTACTGATAACATCATAAACACTGTCAGTCATCTCTAATCTATAAAACTGAATTACTGCATTTCTGACGGTGACTACTCAGCTGCACAGCTACACCTCTTAGCTTGAATGATTTTCTAGTCTTATGGCTTTAGTTAAGGAAGTGGCCAAGTCTTTAGATCTGAAAAGGACTTCCTGTGTGTGGTTTAGAAGTGAATACACCACCTGTGCTCAGTGTCTTTGCTTGCAGCAGTTTTTTTTAACTGAAATTGTAATTTTTTGCAGGAGGGTTTTTGGACCAAGGTGGCAAGGTGGTGTAGTGGTTAGTATGGTGGTGTAGTGGTTAGTATGGTGGTGTAGTGGTTAGTACGATGGTGTAGTAGTTAGTATGGTGGTGTAGTGGTTAGTATGGTGGTGTAGTGGTTAGTACGGTAGTGTAGTGGTTAGTATGGTGGTGTAGTGGTTAGTATGGTGGTGTAGTGGTTAGTACGGTGGTGTAGTGGTTAGTACGTTGGTGTAGTGGTTAGTATGGTGGTGTAGTGGTTAGTACGGTAGTGTAGTGGTTAGTATGGTGGTGTAGTGGTTAGTATGGTGGTGTAGTGGTTAGTATGGTGGTGTAGTGGTTAGTACGGTGGTGTAGTAGTTAGTACGATGGTGTAGTAGTTAGTACGGTGGTGTAGTGGTTAGTATGGTGGTGTAGTGGTTAGTACGATGGTGTAGTAGTTAGTATGGTGGTGTAGTGGTTAGTATGGTGGTGTAGTGGTTAGTATGGTGGTGTAGTGGTTAGTATGGTGGTGTAGTGGTTAGTACGGTGGTGTAGTGGTTAGTACGTTGGTGTAGTGGTTAGTACTGTGGTGTACTGGTTAGTATGGTGGTGTAGTGGTTAGCATTGTCGCCTCACAGCAAGAAGATCAGGGTTGGATTCCTGGTCTGGGCTGTTCTGTGTGGCTGCATTAAAATGGGGTTTGTTCTTTTTTGCTGCAGTAACAGCTTCCACATCTCTGAGAAGGCCTTATACTAAATGGTGGAACATTGCTGTGAGGTTTTGATGGCATTCAGGAACAAGACCATTAGTAAGGTCAGGTACTGATGCTGGTCACTCCTGCTAATCTCAAAGGTATTGAGGTATTTTGGACATATAGTGTATTACCATCCCTGATATATCTTCAAAACATTTTTTGATGTGTTGCTGATTGCATTAACTTCCAGGACACAGTGTTTCTAATACAAGGCCTTTTCAACAGCTTACAACAACTTTCTTTGGTTTGCGGTTCAGCCCACATTTAGATTCTGCTTGAGTGAACATTTCCTGTACGAGTAGCTGATGTTGTGCAAATCAGTGAGTTCATATGATTTGTTTCATTTAATTCATACATGGTCTTATATTGTTTCCAAGGCTGCTGCATCAGAGTCTCTGTTTGCTCCCACAAACACCAACTCCCAGCATGCATCAGTGGATCATGTGACTCCAGACTCCCGGTCACCTGATCAGTTTTAGTTTTCACTAGGACTATTTAAGCTCTCTGTTTGGACTCCTCCTTCGTGAAGTATTGAGTGTTTATTCTGTGGTTTTGACTTTTGCCTAACCCTTTTGTCATGTTTGCTGAGTCTCCGTGGTAATGTAGCTTATTGCTCTTCATTTCTGACTATCCCTTTTGCTTCGCTCCTTCTGGTTTTGTAGTTCGCCTAGATCTGGATTTTGAGCTACGCCTGTTTATGACCTCTCGCTTTTGCCTTTGCCCTGTTATGCCTAGTTTGTTTATGTTGTGTATCTGGTGTTACTATACTTTTTATCTTGGTTTTAAATAAAAGCCCTGCTGGTGAAACTGGCTCTAGACTTTATTACAGTATATAGTTTTAAAATGACAGGACAGAAAGTAATCAGGTAGTATCACTTTGTTAGTAACTCTTTTATATTACAGTTTATGTGTAACAGCTAGTTAGTACATTTCTCAAGTAAGACCCCCGGCCCTGCTGACTGGATGTGATGGTTCATACTTGGTAGAGTAAGTAGACTCTTTCACTTTGACACTGGCGTTAACACCAGAGGAAGCGCCAGAGGAAGCATCACCAAGGCAACGCGCCCACAGGTCTGAGTGAGCTAGTTAAAATAAAATACCTGGTGACCCCAACTATTTTGAGGCCACGGGCCCCCACATGCACCATGCCTGCGTGAGGCCACAGGCCCAGACATGCAGCATGCTCTTTTGAGGTCACGGCCCCCACATTGCGTGAGGCCATGCGCCCACACTAGTACAATGCTAGCTTGAGCCCACAGGACCCCACACGCACCATGCTCGCTTGAGGCCACAGGCCCCCAACATGCACCATGCTCATTGGGGCAACAGGCCCCCACATGCACCATGCTTGCTTGAGGCCACAGGCCCCCACATGCACCATGCTCGCTTGAGGCCACGGGCCCCCCACACACACCGCGTTGGCTTGAGGCCATGGGCACCCACTGGCACCATGATTGCATGCAGCATTCTCGCTTGAGGTCACAGGCCCAGACATGAACTTTGTTTGCATGTGTCCACATTGCTGAGCCACAAGGGAGCTCCTGCGAACGTTGCCAGTCATAGGCCCATGTGAACCTGAGCTATGAACAAGTTGCTATCATAACAGTGTATGGCTGTAATTCTGTCTCTCTCTCTTTCCGTCCGTCTCTCTCTCTCTCTCTCTCTCTCTCTCTAAAACAACAGGGAATCAGTACATCAGTAAAGAGAATAATTTGTAGATGGCCTGTGGGTCAAGGTTTACCGATGCAAGCAGAGGCTTTACTTTCTCTGCTGATTCAACATCTACTGTGCCATCTACTGAATGAAATGTGTAACTCATGACTCTTAAAGACTGTTATAGTAGAAAAATGTATATTTACTGATAAACTTTCATACTATTTACAAACAAGTGAAGGTTTTTTTTTACATCAACAGGGAACTCTGGGAGTATTTGTTTTCTTTCTTGTGTTAAAGAGACACAGACTAGTTTCACAATTCTTAACAAACATATTGAAGGAACACAACTGAACTAATTTAAGTCACAACAGCTCTGCTGTCTGTGATTCTTATCCAGTATGTTTCAGCTGAAACGACTCTTAAGTAGTGAGGTCTCCCTTATTCTTTGTTTAGTTCATGCATTATTGATCAATCTCATCATCGTCTTCAGCCTGCTATGTTTATCTAGCTCTAACAGTGGATCAGTTTCTTTCTCACTAGTACTGAGCTGAACAGTGAACTGGCCCTTAATTCTGTATTGACCTCATCAACTGGAATGTCTTGGGTTTGCTGTAGTTGATGTACTGACCACAGGAATAAAGGTCCCCTCCAACACAACTCGTAATGCATAAGGCTACTTGTAGTTATTCCTCTTGTAGGAAAGTCAGCAGGATTTGTCGTCGTAATGTGACCATGACTCCAGCCTGGTAGGACTTTGAATCTCAGTGACTCGATTTGGTTTTCATTTCTGAGCTGAACTCCGAATCCATGCAACACGATCACTGTATCTGTCCAAATGTTCAGCTGATCCTTTTCCATTTTTAGGGATTTCAGTTGTTGGTTCTCCAATCTAGCACCAATTAATGCTCCCATTAACTGTAGTTGTGGTAAAGTCATTTTCTTCATTGAGGCTTTCAGGACTTTAAAGCTACCAGACTGATAGCTACCTCCCCAGCTGCCACATGTCCTCAAACATTAAGAACTACAGGGACTTTTATGACTCTTCCATGAAGGACCTTGAAGATAACCAAATGAGTGTTAATTCCTGGAGGGAAGTAGCAGTCAACCCAGCAAAAGGTGAATCAGTGTGCAGGAAGGAAATTTGCAAGACAGAAAAAGAGGTTGAACTGGGGATCCAGGGAGACACAAAACCCATCCACTGATTCTGAAGGACTTTATCAAATACAGATAAACTCATTCAAGCATTGAAGATGAGGTAAGTCACTACTATTCAGATTTTTGAGCTAGCTAGACTACAAACTGGGCTAAACTTGATACATTGAGTACTGCGCTAATTATGATGCATGACACATGACACATTAATATTCGCTGCACAAACTGCAGAAAGAAGCGGAGTAAAACAATTGTTTATCAGAATAAAAGAGGAGCTGTTCTGTTTGCTGCTACTTGAAGAAAATAGAGGAGGAGCTGGTCTGTATGAACAGTTTACAATGGAAGGAGAGAGAAGAGAAAGTACAACCTTCTTGTAATGCCAACGTGACACACTGACGATGAATCGCATTTCAATGATTTTGGACTCTAGTGCCCACTGCATCCCTGTCAGACTGTCATATGGAGAGTTTTAGCCTCTAGAAGTATTCAAGTGTGGCTAAAAGCTATAAACTAGGATCTACCACAGCATCTCTAACTGCTTCTGAGATCTCCAAGGCTCTTTGGGATGGAGGGCAGTGCTTTAACCCTCTACACCAGGGGTCACTAATAGGCAGACTGCGGTTCGAATCTGGACCCAGACGTTGTCCAATACAGACCCAAACTGTTAAACTATTGAGAATGATTTAATGTTTACAGTGTTTATTTTAAGCGGAAGAGCTTTTGTCGTCTTTATGGTATACAGGCTTTATGGCGCAGTGAACTCAGAGACCACTGAAGGCACTCCTGACACTATTTTACTACTACAGTACTATTTAGTACTTGTAAAGCTTTTTAGAGTATGAGAGCTGACAGAATCAGCTTAATTCTCGCTGTGATCTTAGTGATCTCACATCAGTATTTCTACTCTGAGAAACTTGTTAACATTACTGAACATTTCCCTTTAAAACAAAACTAGATGTGTTTTCCTTTCAGTCTTAATCTGCTTTTAGAAACTAAGTCTATAATCATCTCATTCAGCTAATTATACAGAAGCAATACAATGAAATTAACTGTTTTGAAAGAACTAAAAAAAATCCACAATAAAAAAAACTGAAAAGATCCGCAATAAAAAGTTCACATTTCTTGAACATTCCAAAGCGCTGCATTACTTAAATGAGTAAAGTATTTTAAACATTACAGTTTATTAAAGGTAAAGTCTCATCTCAAGAAAATTAGGTTTTTGGTAACCACTGAATTAATTTAATCAAAATAAGCTGGGGCAGGTGTACAAGGCAACATAAAAAATAAGATATTGACATTTTAATTGAAGAGATTCTCACTTGCGCTGGCAAAAGTAATGTAGTCTAACATTGCAAATCAGATTTAACTTTTTGACTGAACTTGTTAAAATTAGACTGCCTGGTACTTGACAGTAAACGTGTGATCTTGATGCCCGGATAAGTGAAAGAAGAAACGTAAGAAAGATTAGCTGGAGGTGAGTCAAGTCAAGTCAAGTTTATTTGTATAGCGCTTTTTACAACAGTGTTGTCACAAAGCAGCTTTACAGGAATTTTAAAGCATGAAAAACATAAAATCACACACTTTATCCCTTGTGAGCAAGCCAGAGGCAACAGTGGCAAGGAAAAACTCCCTCAACTGGAGGAAGAAACCTTGGGAGGAACCAGACTCACAAGGGGAGACCCATCCTCCTCTGGTCGAACAGTACTTGAAGTATAACTAAAGCTGAGTTTGAAGGTAAAAGCTTTAAAAGCTGTACAGGTGCTACATCAGGTGGGTGATACTGTGATGCAGTCAAGGTGGAGCAAATGGCACAAATGGAGAGGGGCGTTGGTCTGTCTTTTACAGTTTTCGGCGGGACAGGTGGGTGGTTATTACCTCAGAGAGAGAGAGAGAGAGAGAGAGAGAGAGAGAAAAACGAAAAACAAAGTTAGTTCTGGTTTGGGTTAGTACAGAGGAGTCGAGGTGTAGCAGAGAGAGGAGAGCTGTTTGGTGCCAGGTGATGAGGAGGCCCTGGCAGTCGGACCTCCAACAGCATTCGACGGGACCGGTGGGCGGTTATTACCTCAGAGAGAGAAAAACAGACTTAGTTCTGGTTTGTGTTAGTACAGAGACAGTTAGTTCTGGTTTGTGTTAGTACAGAGTCTGAGTTAGTTCTGGTTTGGGTTAGTACAGAGGATATGGAGTGTTTAGAGTGCAGCTGGTGACTGACAGATCTGATTATAAACAGAATGAACTAAAAGGAGAGAAGCTGCACACGTGCTACATTTGGATGATACAGTAATGCAATCAAGGTGCAGCAGATGACAGATGAAGAGGTTACAAGGTAACAAGGGGGTACTGGTGGTCAGTCCTCCAACAGTATTTGGCAGGACAGGTGGGCAGTTATTACCTCAGAAAGAAGGAGAAAGAAAAACAAGGTTAGTTCAGGTTTGGAGTAATAAAGTGGATGAGAAGCATAGCTCAGTCTCCAAAAGCTAAACTGAACAAGTATGTTTTTAGTCTGGACTTAAAGCTTGAGACTGTGTCAGAGTCCTGAACATTAACTGGGAGATTATTCCACAATTTGGGGGCTTTGTAGGAAAAAGCTCTTCCCCCCATTGTAGTCTTCTGAATTTTTGGAACTATTAGAAAACCAGCATCCTGTGATCTGAGTGAACGTGGCGGTTCATAATAGGAGATTAGATCTTGTAGGTACTCCGGTGTGAGACCGTGCAGGGTTTTATACGTCAGTAAAAGAATTTTATAGTTGATACGGAATTTAACAGGAAGCCAGTGTAGCGCTGATAAAACTGGACTGATGTGATCGAATTTCCTGGTTTTAGTTAGTACTCTAGCTGCAGCGTTCTGAACTAACTGGAGTTTATTCAGGTTCCTGCTGGAGCATCCTGACAATAATGCATTGCAATAATCTAGCCTTGAGGTTATAAAGGCATGTATCAACTTTTCAGCATCAGACACAGATAACACATTTCTTAACTTTGAAATGTTTCGTAGGTGAAGAAACGCTGTTCTTGTAATATTACCTATGTGTTGATTAAATGTCAGATCTGAGTCAGTTGTTAAGATTTTTGGCTACTGAACCAGAAACTACAGAGAAGTCAGCAAGATTTAACATTAAATCTGAACATTTAGTCCGAGCAGCCTTTGGGCCGAGGAGGAGAACTTCCGTTTTATCTGGGTTTAAAAGAAGGAAGTTCTGTAGCATCCAAAGTCTAATATCTCTTACACAGAGTGTGATCTATAGTGTCAAAAGCTGCACTTAGATCTAGTAGCACCAGTAGAGATACATGGCCCTGATCAGAGGCAAGAAGAAGATCATTTGTTATCTTAACTAAAGCTGTCTCTGTACTGTGGTGTGGCCTAAAACCAGATTGGAATTTTTCATATATGTTGTTCTTATGTAGATGAGAACAGAGTTGTCGAGCTACAGCCTTTTCTAAAATCTTAGAGATAAAAGGTAAATTGGAAATGGGTCTATAACTGGACAGTTCTCTGGGGTCAAGATTTGGTTTCTTTATCAAGGGTTTTATCACAGCTAGTTTAAAAGACTTAGGTACATGACCCAGACTAAGAGAAGAGTTGATGATAGTTGAGATGGGTTTAATAATAGCTGGTAATACTTGTTTCAATAGGCTTGTTGGAATCATATCAAGTGTGCATGTAGCAGAATTTGAAGAAGAGATAAGTTTTTCTAATTCTGACTGCTGAAGTGGACAGAATGTTTCTAGTCTTTCTTCTAAAATCACATTTTGTGCTGTGTCAGCCAAACCAGATGAAGGATAGGTTACTGGTGTCAGTTGAACATGTTGTCTAATATTCTCGATTTTGCTATTGAAAAAGTCCATGAAATCATTGCTGCTGTAGTTGGCGGGTATCTGAGGTTCCGTTCCTGCCTGATTTTTGGTAAGTTTTGCGATTGTGCTAAATAAAACTCTAGGATTGTTTTTGTTGTGTTCGATGAGTGTGGACAGGTATGCTGAGCGTGTTTTAATAAGTGTCTTTCTATACCTGCTAAGGCTGTCCTTCCAAGCAGAGTGAAATACCTCCAGCTTGGTCACTCTCCATTTGCGTTCTAATTTCCGTACTGTCTGTCTTAAGGTGCGTATTTCATTGTTGTACCACGGAGCGAGCTTTTTCTGTTGCGTCCTTTTAGCTTTTATAGGTGCAACAATGTCTAAAGTTAATCGGAGCTTATTTTCTACACAGTCAGTTTGTCTGTCTAGCTCTGTTGGGTCTGAAGGAGAAGCTATAGTTGATAAATCTGGAAGAGTTTCAATAAAGTGTTGGGCTGTATTGGGCATTATCGAACGTTTCATGCAATAACGGGGTGTACATACATTTTTACTAAGACTTAATTCATATGAAATTAGGTAGTGATCTGAAACTACTGAAGTCTGTGAACGAACAGTAAGATTATGTATATCAACACCTAAAGTCAAAACTAGATCTAGTGTGTGATTACAGGAATGTGTAGGTCCTATTACATTCTGAGTGAGACCAACAGAGTCTAAGATAGATGAGAAAGCCTTTTTTAATGGATCTGCTGAGTTTTCAAAGTGAATATTAAAATCTCCTACGATTATTAGTTTCTCAGCGCTCACTGCTAGATCTGCAACAAAGTCACTGAATTCTTTTAAGAACTCTGAATAAGGTCCTGGTGGTCTATAAATGCTGACTAGAGTGAGTACACTTCTGTTAGTGGTCGGGTTGGTGATGTTTATGTAAAGACATTCAAAAGAATTTAAAGTGAGACTGTGTTTCTTAATGATGTCTAATGAATTTTTATGAATGACACATATACCCCCTCCTTTACCGGACAGTCTGGGGCTGTGTATATAATTATAACCTACAGGAGTGGCTTCATTTAATGCCAAATATTCCTCAGGTTTAACCCATGTTTCTACGAGACATAATACATCAAATTTTTGATACGTTATTGTATCATTTACAATAAGAGCCTTGGAGTTGAGGGATCTTATATTAAACAAACCAAACTTTAGTTCAGAGATGCTGCAGCTGGATACTGGGTCTGATATTTTTATATTAATTAGATTATCTGGACAAGTTGTTCGAGAGTTTCTGAGTCTGCGTTTAATTCGGGGCAATGACACAGTCTCAATATATCTCTTTCTAGGTAACGACTTTGTGTTGGCAATGGTTACAGTGTTGGTATATCTGTATCTAAGTAACGACTCTCTGTCGGTAACGGTTACAGTCTCACTATTACTATATCTCGGTAATGACTGTTTATCGTCGCTACTTACGTGGCCTCCGTTGTGCAGTCAGCGGACAGCCCTCTCGATGTTCCGTGAGAGGACGAACGCTCCGCGGTGGCTGGGGTGCAGGCCATCCCTCCGGTAGAGCGCTGGCTGCTCCCAGAACGAAGCCCAGTTGTCCACGTAGTCGAGACCGTTGATGGCACACCAACCGCGGAGCCAGGACTGCAGCGCGAAGAGCCTGCTGAACCGCTCCGATCCTCTCCTGTAGGTGGGCAGGGGGCCGGAGATGACGATCCTGGCATCGGTCGCCTTCCTCGCGGTGTCCAGCAGCGAACGGTAGTGCTCCTTCAGGACCTTGCTACGCCGGGCAGAGATGTCGTTGGTCCCGACGTGGATGACCACGGTCTCGAAGGCGTTTCGTCTGAGGGCCGAGGGTAGACGCCTAGCGATGTCCAGGACACGAGCTCCTGGAAAACATGACACACTGGCGCGAGGTAGTTTAACATGGCGGACTATGGAGCTACCGATAACAAATACCTGTCCGGAGGGCTGAGATGCTGCTGCGGGAGCCGAGGCCTGCGGCGCTGAGGCGGGAGCCGAGGTCCGACGCGCTGGGGCGGGAGCCGAGGCCTGCGGCGCTGGGGCGGACGACGGGGTCCGAGACGCCGGTGTGCGCGGTGAGCTGAGGACTGAGAACCGGTTGAAGGAGGTGAAGATGGGCTGGGGTGGCGGTGAGGGCCTGCTGGGCCTTCGGCGTTGCCGCTCCCAGACTCCGTGCGGCGGGGGGGCTGGCGTGGAGCTGGCGACCGCTGGGATGCGGCGGGACGAGGCCGGAGCGATCGCCGCCAGTGAGGCCTCCAGGGAGGACTCGAGCTGCGACTTCTGCCAGAGGAGATGTTCCTGTCTCCTCACGAGGGCGAGGATCTGGCGGTCCAACCGAAACAGCTCCGTGCTCAGCGACTGGAGAGCACGTTGTTCCGGGGATGCCATGATGCTGGTTCTGAGACAGAGGGAGCGGAGAAAACAGAAAAATAGAAGAGAAGTGAAGAGAGAAGAAAAGCGTGAGATGTGTCAAGTTAGTAATACGCTAATTTGCTAGTTCAGGTGGAGTTTCAGGTGTTGCTCGCTCTGTCGCTTGTTCTGGGAGAGAGGGAGAAAAGAAAAACAGAGAGAAAACGTGAGTCGAGGTTAACAAAAATGGAGGAAAATCGAGGTTAGCGAAAATAGAGGTTAGCAGTCCGCTAATTTGCTAGTTCAGTTGGCGTTTCAGACGCTGCTGCTCGCTCTGACGCTGCTGCTCGCTCTGACCTGAGCATTGTTTACTGATATCATTTAATGGAAAGAATGTCATCTGCAGATAATGAGATATAGTGGTGCGAGTCTCCTATTGTTATAGGAGAAATGACTTGGCTTTGCCTTAGAGCCTGAGCTAGGGGTTCTAAAGAGATTGTGAAAAGTAAGGGGGATAAGGGACAACCTTGCCTTTCAAAATAGCGGCTGTAGGTTGACTGTATAGTGTTTGGATGTACTGGATAAATTTTGGACCAAAACTAAAGTTTTACCTAATGTTTACCAGACATAATGCCACTCGAGCCTATCGAACGCCTTAAGTGCATCTAGTGAAAATACAGCACAGGTGTCAGCCTTATCAACTATATTACTATTTGAGGACATTTTTGCACATCATCAGCTGCGACCCAACCATGTATAAAACCAGTTTGATCAATGTGAATCAACTGAATAATAAAAGGCTCTAGGCGACTGAATAAAGCCTTCACGAAATTGTTAGCATCACTAGATAACAAAGATAAGAGTTCCAGAGATCTTTGTTCTTTTTTAAACAGCAAAGTAATTAAAGCTATATTTTGGTCCCTATGAAGAATTCCATAATTTATAAACATAAGATTAATGGTCCTACTATGTCCCAAATGGCTAAACAGAGCTCTGGTGGTATTCCATCCAGGCCAGGTATTTCCCTTTCTTTAGAGATTTAACAGAATTGTGGGTTTCTTTTAGCATTAAGGGTTCATCAAGGAGATCTCTAGCTGAGGCAGTTAATTTGGGGAGGTTCCAAGTTTTAAGAAAGTTTTTACAGGAATTTCTGTCATACGCAAGAAGAATATAGTCTGGAATAAAATAACCTGAATACATTTTTATTAGCACTAGGTTCATACACTATCTCTCTCATATTGTCATGAAGGGAGCAAGGAGACAGACGAGGAAACAGGCAGGACGAAGGGGGGCGGACGCAGACGCAAGATTTAACAAAATATATTTTGTTAACAAACAAAATGAACACAAAACACAAAAGCAAACAAACCGGAATAGAAATACAAACAAATCGAGAGGTAAACAAACAGTAAACGGCCTGGAACATGGAATCACAGAAATACAGGAATCACAGAAATCACAGAAACCACGGAAAACGAACCATAAAACAGGGAGCAAAACAGAGGCAATATTTACACAGGATAACAAGAGGGAACAAGAAACACCCAAGAACAATAGGCGGGGTCACAGATGGAAAACAGGTGAGGGGTGGAGACAAGGGAGCACATGTCCAAAACAAACAGAACCACATGGTGAAAAACGTAAACACAAGCACATGGGACAGACAAGAGAATGTAAACAAAGACAGACAGGCAGGAAAATAGAGCAGGACGTGACACATATCATTTCTAAATGCGTCAATAGATGCTTTGGATTCAGCTTTTCTTAGTTTAAGAGCATGAAGGTAATTCAAGTCAAGTCAGGTCAAGTTTATTTGTATAAAGTGTACAGACTTGCCAGCCAGAAGATCATCTGTGTTAAATCCTCTTCCTGTTAGCAGTATCTAGATTTTGATTGGTGTGTATTTGTGTTCAACAGATTCAGGTTTATTCAGATTCCTGATTTTTATTGAACGGCTCTGACTTTTTTGGGTTTTATTCCAGATTTATGCTAATCAGTGTGGGGCTGTTTTTTTTAGTATTTTAAGGGTAGTATATTTTTAAAAAACGAATGGGATTGGGTTTTTTTTGGCTTTTTCAGTGTGCACATTTTATTCATGGCTGTCTATTGTGACTTGTGGAATTAAATAATACATTTATACAACTAATAAGTTAGGTGTCTTCCATTTTCACAACAGTGGTAATTTCTCTGCTGGTTATTTGGGACCTCACACTTCGTGTGACATTTCTGTTTTAAGTGGCGTAGTCGGGCAGGATACCAGCTCCACTGTTGGAAAATGGAAGAACAGGGCAGTAGTAATCCACCTATTACAGCTCAGTTTGTTATGCCATGGTTTATGGGGGCTGCTTGGATCCCAAAATTTGATGGGGATAAAACTAAGTTTTTGGAATGGAGGGGTCAGGTGGAGGCCATGCTGAGGGCTCAAGGATTAAATTCACAGCAACAGGGGGACTTCCTGTTAGGTGCTTTAGAAGGGGAGGCCAAGTGGGAATTACAGCTTGTGGAATATGAATTTAAGAACACTGGATAGAAAGTATTGGACATGCTGCAAAAATTGTATTCTAAACCAATTCTAAGGCACAATTAAGGGCACATTTTTTTAATTGTAGACAACGAACTGAAGAAAATGTGAATGCTTTTATATTAAGGTTGAGAGAGTTATTTTCTAGATGGCGAGAGCGAGATGTAGGTGGCACTGAAGAGGGAGATGATCTCCTATTGGACCAGCTGATGGTAGGCTTGTGTGCGGGGCCTCTTAAGCAAGAGTTGAGTCTACAGATACAGCGGAATGAGCATATGACCTTTGCTGCTGTCTGTAAAGAAGCACGGGCCTTGGAGCATGAGCTGCAGGACGGAGAAGATGCCATCCTTTCCCGGAGAGTTACAGCCCCAATCCCCAGAGACACTACAGTTGACTTTGAGACTTTAAAGGGCCAGGTTCAAGCGGAAGTGCAACAGAGCCTGCTGGGAGAGATAAAGGAGCATATGAAAACCCTTTCAGCCAGTTTAATGGAGGAAGTGAAAGCTCATCTCGCCAGCAGAGAATTGCCATCAGTGCCTCAGGTACCGCCCCTAGACCATGTCGCTTCAGCGCCAGTGACACAGATGCGACAACAGCAGGTAGTAACACCATCCTATCAGTGGGATGCACAAGGTCGCCCTATCTGTCGGAATTGTGGTGAAGCTGGCCATGTACAACGCCGGTGCCCCCGAAGACCATGTGGGCGGCGGGATTTTTAAGTTCCTCTACAGCTGAGGGCCAAGTAGTTGGGGTAGTCACCCAGGATAAAGAGCCCATAGTACGACACAAGTCTGCCTTGATTGGTGAGTGCCCTGATGTCTGTATAAAAATGAATGGAAAATCTATACCTTTTATTCTTGACACTGGTTCACAGGTCACTTTGCTGAGCCAGCGGATGTTCCAGAAATACCTTGAAGGCACCTGTTCAACTAATACTGATGAGGCCCCCTGGCTGACCCTTCGTGCAGCCAATGGACTGAAGATTCCTTATGTGGGCTATGCACTAGTTGATTGTATGGTAAGAAGTGTTCAGGTTCCTGGCAAGGGTGTGATTATTGTGAACGATGACTGTTTGGGGCCAGATAAGGGTATAATTGGCATGAATATTATCAAATCAGTTTGATCTGCTCTTGCTCAAGGGAATTATCCAGGATTGTCTGCATTTAAGACTACCATGCCTAATCATGGACTAACTAGCTAACCTCAATATGGCTACTGAATAGAACCGATTCTATTAATGTTGCCATTGTAGCTAGCATGCTATTTTTCTCACTTTGCCAAAACATGTCTTAGCCAACACTCAACAATTTAAAATGCAGTACATTTACATTCCTGTAAAGATTATTGATAACATGCCTTTCAAGTTTGACTTTGTGCACCATTACAATACTTATAGCCAACTAGTCATCATATCTTCTGCTCCATGAAACACATGTTAATGCTCAGTAGTACACAGATATGCTTTTTTAATATATTTACATTGTACTAAACTACATTCATTTGCAATGGGCGTATATGTGGCTGAAACAGGAAGCCTAGCGCATCCCAAATTCATCAACATTAACACTTTAATATAACATCATAGTCATTATGGCTTTCAAAAGAATGTTTTTGGGGAGGTGGGCTAGTGCACTATAGACCCCTGTGGTGCGGACTAAGCTTTTGTCCTTAATGGCATTTTTTTTTTTTTTTGTATATTACTTTTATACTTTTAGTAGTTTTGAAATAAGTACTTTTACACTTTTACTGGAGTAAAAAGCTTCAGTTGATACTTCAACTTCTACAGAAGTATTTTAAATCCTAGTATCTAGACTTCTATCTGAGTAATGACTGTAAATTTCTTTGACACCTTTGCATACAACCTGCTGGTTCATTATACTGACATTTAATCCACGTCTACGCTGCTTTCTTGTCGGTATTGCACAATTCCACCAAAAACAGCAGCGATCCCTAGCGGCAGCTTGTTCACTTGTTTGCCTCCTGTAAATGGAGCGCTGCGTTTTTGTGTGGATCGGTTTCAGAAACGCAAAACGAATCTCTTAAAATCCAAACAAACCTGAGAGGAAATTAATACAAATACACGGAAACAGGCGTGTGACTTGATCCACAAATGCAGATTCAACACTATATAAATAAATGTAAAACTTAAGACAGCATCTTTTCAGAAACAAGTAATGAAAATATAGACAAATTTAATAGACAAAGTTAATGTTTGGGACTCTGACACAGTCTCAATATTTAAGTCTAGACTGAAAACATACTTGTTTAGTTTAGCTTTTGGTAATTAATCTTCCCTTTTAGATAAAGGCAGGAGATCTGGGGGTTCTTGGACACAGAGGTTTATGGTAAACTGAGATGTTGGTGGTGTTGTTCCACCACTTCACGCGATCACACAGGTTTGTTGACGGTGGAGTGGGGGGATCCCAGTCTCTCAGGGTGCTCTCATGTCCATGTTACCTTCTGGTTCTCTCCTTTTAGTTTAGGCTGTTATAGTTAGATCTGCTGGAGTCGCCAGCCTCACTCTAAAATTCTGAAAATTCATATTCTTTACAGTCTTACTCCCGAGCCCAACTAACTCTCTCTCTTTGCTCTTACTGAGGTAATGACTGTCCTCCCGTCTGTTAAACGCTGTTGAAGGACTGATCATCGGGCCATCACCCCACCATCACCAGCCAGCTCACCTGTCCATTTACTGCTACACCCTCAGTTACATCACTGTGCCATCCAGATGTACCAGCATTGAGATAGGATGGGACTGTTTCAGCTCACGCCCACTTAACATAAAGACTCAGTCATAGACTGCCTCAGCCAGAGACTGCCTCAGTCATACACTGCCTCTATCTGTGCAGCTTCTAAAGCTTTGCTCTCCAGATTTCAAACAGAGGCTCCTTTCTTTGGTATTTAGTTTAAAATGTAAATACTGTTTGATCAGAGGAGGATGGGTCTCCCCTTGTGAGTCTGGTTCCTGCCAAGGTTTCTTCCTCCAGTTGAGGGAGTTTTTCCTTACCACTGTTGCCTCTGGCTTGCTCACTGGGGGATATATGTTCTAACTGTCTGTTTTCAAAACTCTGTAAAGCTGCTTTGAGACAACATCGTTGTAAAAAGCGCTATATAAATAAACTTGACTTGACAAATGTGTTGATTTTCAGATATATATTATAACTTATCTATGAAAACCAAAAAGAAGTATTCATAAGTGTAACAGAATTTGTACAAACGGCAAGCTGTGAGACACAGACTGGGATATATTTATCTGTGAACAGTGAAACTCATTTGTGATGAGTGTGCAATTGGTGAATTATCTTTTACACATTTGTCAGGTGTTTTGAAACCTCTCCATATCAGGCCTCTTTGGGGTGAATGCTGACAGGGTTCCAGGAAGTTGTTTTACAATCTCATTCTCATTTTTCAACACAGTTCTCATTATTACACATATATTCAATTTAAAGACTGAACTATGCAGAAATTGAAAACTTGGTGGAATTCTCCTTATTTTCTTATCTATAAGATACTGAGACTCGACTCCACTTGTCTGTTGACTGCCAGGTTTAGTGGGTGTGTTTGAGTAGAGAAACTACTGAACTGTGCTGCACACCATGCAGCCCCCCAGAATCGTGAATCGTGACCGCTATATCGCGATACGTATTGTATCGCCAGGTTCTTGCCAATACACAGCCCTACTTTCCATATAGGAACACTTTGTAGTTCTACACTTACAGACTGTAGGTTATCTGATTCTCTGTTTACTTAGTTATCCTGTTCTTTAATGGTGAGGACCCCACAAGACCTGCAGGTATTATATGGTGGTGTGTTAGTGTGTATTGTGCTGGTGTGAGTAGATCAGACACTTTCATAATTTCATTGTACCAGCACAAAACACACTGCCACCATGTCAGCATCACTGCCATGCTGAGAATGACCCACCACCCAAATAATACCTGCTCTGTGATGGTCCTGTGGGGGGTCCCGACCATAAAGAGTGTAGATACAAGGACATAAACATAGTAAAGTGAGCAGTTAGTGTGTATATTATATGGATCATATATACAGTCAGTGGTTCAGCTTCTCCATGATTGTAGTCTCTCGCTCTCATGCTGCTCGTCTTGTTCTGAAGGGAACTGGAAGTTTACACTTTGCTGGTGCTTTTGTTAGTTTGCTGCTTGTTTGATATACTAGTGATTCTCTGGTGAACACGGTGCAGTGTGATCTGCTGAAAGTGTCCTCTGGTGCTAAAGTTACTGATATTAACAGTATTGCTGGTATTAGTGATGAGATACTTTAAACTCAACACACTTGAGTCATGAACAGATTTCCAGTGGCAGCAAATATAATAAATGTTTAAATAAACAGTGCTATCAGTAGAACTTTCTATTTAACAGCTGTATTAGAACGAGAGAGCTACAATCATACAGAGACATTTTTAATACTCAGTAACATCTCGCTGCTGCTGTTTTGTTTGTTAATATTTTTATTGTGTTTAACATAAATTAAATATACAGGACAATATAGAAACTCATCTACTGATATAAAACTGTTCTTTCATTGATAGCGCCCCCCTGTGGAGAATCACCAGCCACTCGACACTGCAACATATAAAAACTTAACAAGCAGAAAGTCTTGAAAATGAACAACAGTTTTTTAGTTTAGATGAACACACTGAGGAAATAAACTGTTTTAATGAGAACTGAAAAGTTTTACTGCTCAACATAAGAGGAAAGAGAAAGTTTAAATGTTCATTTTAATGGTGAAGAGAATTTTTTTTAATTCACTGATTATTAGGGATGTAGCGATACACTCTACTAACGATGCAGTGCGATGCACGATGCTGGCCTCAAAATATATAACAAAACTACAAAATGCTGTATTTAGCATGTCTTTTCTTTTCTTGCTGTTGAAAAAACTCTGGGGGAAAGAGGTGGCTGGTATGGATACGTAACATTTTCTTTCCACTGCTTGAGCGGACAGCCTGTGAGGAAAATGGACGTTTCAGTTCTGTACATATCCACTTCAGCCTCAATCCCACTGATTGGTTCTACTGGTTCTGGTTCAGCTAAAGTCCCTCCAAAGAGATCTTCCAGTGCTGTTTTCTTGGGGGGAGATTGTTTCAGTTCAGTTTCTGCCAGTCCATCCGGTCAACATGCTGCTCTGCTGCAATTGTCTGGCCACTGCTACCTGCTCCCCTGCCTCCTCCACAGTGAAACACAAAAGACAAAGAAACAAAAAGTAACTTCATCACGGAAGCAACACTTTAGTTTTATTATTCTGATTATTGTTTTATTTCATTAGCAAAATCTGTATATTAGCATGTTTAGAAAAAAAAGCATATGCCATACAAACCAAGTCGTTTAGAAAGTTAATACACACATTAAGAAAAACAGAGTAAAATAAATAACTTGTGCAACTGCATAGCTTTCACATCATGGCGCTGGTCACCCTCTAGATGAGGTAGAGCTCGAAATCTGGGATCTAATGCAGTGCATTCCAGCAGGAATTTATATTCTGTAGAGTATCTGCCTACAAGGTTGTTGAGTACGACACTTCATGTAGCTCACGGTGAGAAAATCATCCCTCTCAGTGAAGATGGCATGGGCTATGAGATAACTCTGAGTTACCCTGGAGGTCCAGTGGCCATTGTAATCGAGGGTCTGAATCACCTTTAGTTTAGTTTCTTGGTAAAGCGCTGATATTACAGTCTGGCTAGAGTGGTGGCGTGATGTAATGCAGTATTTAGGCTCCAGTGTGTTGACCAATAGCTGAAATCCTTCATTATCAACTATGGAAAACGGCGTCATATCTGTTGCTGTGAAAATATCAATGCTCCTCGTAATTTCTTTGGCTCTTGCGCTTGTTTGGGCGAGCGGTCTGGTCAGCATGGTTTGAGATTTTAGCAGTGTTTTTCTCTCAGGCGGTGTTGAGTGGAGCTTCTCACTGTGGTGCTGGGATACATGCTGCATCATGTTTGTTGTGCTATTTGTGTAGTTCAGTGTCCTCCTGCAGTTTTTCACACTGTTTATTTTTTGTCTGGTTTTCTCTCTGGAGGAAGCCAAACTGCTGCCACAGCTCCAATTGGAAATAGGATGGGGCGTCCTCATGTTCAACGTCTTAATTTTTGTATTGCAATCAACTAACGAGATGTAATGGCTTCAAACAAGCGAAGTAGACAGCGCCTGCGCCCTCTGCTGTTTATATGTCTATTCATTTTACATCTCAATCGATTTCAGTTGTGGCATCAATTATTAATGCAAGGCATTGTTACATCCCTACTAATTAGTCTCTTACATGCAGACCTAGTCTGGTCCCCCATCTTAAACAAAAATGTTTATTTCAAGACATTTTGTATTAAATAAGGGTTTTGGGAAAATTTATGTGCCAATTTTTATATTTAGATTTTATTATATTGTATAAAATTATTGTTTAATAAATTAGACATGATACCGTAAACACTCACATGCAATTTATGTAAATATTTTCTTCTCACAGATCCAAACGTTCTGATAATTACAGTCCTGTCCAGTATAAGACCAGTAGCCAGTTACTGCACAGAGATAATATGTGCTGTGTTCTCCACGAGTCCAGAACCTGAAACAGAGAATCAGAGTATCTACTGTGTTTATCAGAGCAGTGAGAAGTGATGCTGTGTTCACATGTTTGCAGCAGACGGACGACTGATACTCTATTGTTTTCAGTGAAGCTGTAACAACAATAAATTCTTCTACTGTAAGTGTGAACAACTCTCAGCAGTGAGCAGTTCTGAAGAGTTCAGGTGTCTCAGCTCTGTTGACTGCAGAATAAACTGAATGCTGATTTACAAAGCCAGTTTTACATTAACAGTCTCGTCCTCCTCCTGTCTTTCTCTGCTGTTAAGCTCTGATAATAATTCCTTTTCTCTCTCACTAAGTCAGCATTTGTGTGGAGTCACGTTTCTGTTGACCGTTTACCGCTATGAGGTGCAAAATGACATTTGTTTAACACAAACATGTAAACACAGCATAAAAGCTAGTAAGTGTATCACTAACCAGTAACCAGTTCAGTGGTCTCTTACCAAGTCTCTACTGCTGAACCGTCCACCCATCTCCAGTCTCTCTCTGTGTTGCTGTAAGTCAGACCAATCCAAGCTGCGTAATTTCCTCTCAACACTTTAATAAAGTCCTGTTGAAGTGAGATGATACTGTATCACATTCCCACATACACACGTTCACTCATATCACATTTAACTGAACGTTATAACAGCAGCAGCAGCAGTACAGCCCAGTCTAACCAGGTGTTCACACCACTACACACAGACGTCTGGGGTGACTGGTGACTGCGTGTGTTCCAGTGACTCTAATTCTCCTCCAATGAGAGAAGAGAGATTATATTCTCACACAAAGTCTCCACTGATCTTCTTAAAGCTGCTCTGATTTGGTGTTGAAGAGAAAAGTCTCTCCACGCTGCACACATTCCTACTTAAAGCTCTCAT
Source organism: Megaleporinus macrocephalus (assembly GCA_021613375.1). NCBI lineage: Eukaryota > Metazoa > Chordata > Actinopteri > Characiformes > Anostomidae > Megaleporinus > Megaleporinus macrocephalus. The sequence continues at coordinate 11,735,639 of CM038724.1, read as the reverse complement.
ATCCTGTAAAAGTGTTTAATAAAAGAGTTTAATGTAGTTTATGAACCTGATAAAGTTTAAAATCTACCTTCACTCTCCAGTTCTTACAGTCCATATATGAACATTAATACACAACAACAGCCTGTTTACAATTTCATATATGCTCCTACAACAGTTTAGCCCCGCCCACTTACACTGAACTTATAGTGTTTCAGCAGAACAGAACTTTATAAACTTTATGTGTAAAAGTATACAGATTTTTACTTTTACCCCCCACAAGACCCTCACCTGTTCTTCTCTGCTGTTTATGATCAGCAGGTCTGCTCCTCTCTCTCTGCAGTACCGTCTGCTCTCATTCCAGCTCTTCTTCTCCTCAGTGGAGAAGTAGTAAATACTGGAGTTGAAGTAGATCCATCCTGGTTGTTTAAGGAGTGTCTCTGTTGGGATGGAATGATATGTGTGTTATTCACAACAGTACTGCATTATAGGTACAACACATTTATTCATGAATTGTCATGCCTGCCCATCCACATGCCTCTGTTTATGTCCTGTCCATGTGGGTTTGTCTGGTTATGTGCTCCCCTCGTTCTCTGCTCCGCCCTTGCCCCGCCTGTCTCGACTGTTTGTCATTTTATCATTAGTTCTGTCAGCTGTCTCTGATTCCCCCTTGTTCCCGTTTGCTATATATACCCTGTGTGTTCAGGCAGTCTTTGCCGCTCATTGTTGATTATCTTGTGGTGTAGTGTGGTGTTTTCTGTTTGTTTCTTTATTAAATCCTTATTTTTGACTAAAAGTTTGTGAGTGTGTCTGCTCCTGCCTTCCCCTGCTCCTGCTCCAGCTACACTGTAACAATTAATGAACTAAAAAGCAGGAGTGAAATAACAAAAAAAGTGACATGCCTTGGCCTGTTGGTGGAGCTATGACGCTGCAAAACATGTTTGATCTCCTGAAGAAGATTTTTTTATACACAAAATCTATTTTTCCCTGATTCTTTGGCTCGAGACAAATCACTTTGTAATTTGGAACTCCATCTACTTGGATTTTTTGCTAATTTGCATAAATTTGCATCCTACTTTTGTGAACTAGTCTGAGGATTTGTGCCCAAAAATTCTGAAAACAATATACAAAAAACTCACAAAACCCTGAACGTGAATAATTATCAAAAAAACTTTTACTTTATAAACAATGTGAATGTTATATCTCACTTGATGCTTTAGCTTTTTATGATTCCCAATTACAGGTAGAATCACAGTTAGTGCAGGTGAGAGTTATGCCCTCAGAAGACTGTCAGTGGAGAAGGTAACATGGGAATTTATAAAGCAGACAGACTTTACCCAGAGGTAGGAACAGCTGGTTTCTGGTAATCTACCCAAATTGTAAAAAGCAGACTCCACTCATAGTGGGTATTTTAAGGAGGCGGAATGGGGAAGTATGTTAAGTACAAATGCAAGAAAAGTGAAAAGAGCAGTCTCAGTCAATTTAAAAATGGGAAAAATACAAATGAAATAGTCTCTCTCTCTTGGCTTGAGGAAAAGAAAAAAATAAAACAGAAATAGCAAATATAGCTTTTCTAGTCAATACAGCAAGTTAGTGCTTTACAACAACATATAATGAAAAAATAGTACAAAGTTCTTGTTTCCCACAGTTAACAGTACCTTGTCGCAAGAATGAAAACTAGTTTTTACACAACAGCACTCGTTTAACAATCAGAACAAGTACAAGTCCATTTTAACACTTTTATTCGCTGTTATTCTTTTTTTTAATTCTTCGTGTTCGTATGTATGTAATGTTTTTCTCAATGTTCCTCCTTTTCGTTCTGTTTTTTTAATGTCTGAAAGTGTTCTTCACTACCCAGGTAGACTTATTTCTTATGTGTGTGGTGGTCAGTGTTTCTCTTTTATCTGTGTCGTTCGGTTGTGTTGGTCTGAGGCATGCGCACCCGACGTCACTCGCACGGCCCGCTGGGAACTGTAGAAGCCATCGTGGACTCGTAAAGCTTGAGGTTTTAACCCGTCTTTAAAACAACCTGTGCAATGCAGCACTTCGTTCAACACACTGTACTCGAAGCATAATTAACTCAAAATAAAGGCTAGACCCATATTTAACAGCTCTTCAGACTTATAAGCCTGTATTAGTGCCTGTAACTATGATGCTAACGCTCACAGGCATGCTAACACACCAGCTAATAGCTGCGTGACTCTCTTAATCATCAAATAAACTCATTATACTCCGGTTGTTTTTTATTCCACACACTTTTATTCAACTCATAAACACTTTGGGCACGTCACACATATGTATTTACACTTTAATCCTTATCTCACTTCTTAAAATCACCCCAACTCACCCCAGAGTTTTTTCTCTTTACACCTAAACAAAACACCGATGTCAGGGTAAACTAAGCTTGAGGTAAAGCTCAAGAATACAGCACCATAGGTGATTTTATGCTTAGATTAGCGAATATTAGCCAATTTTAACTAATATTAACAGCACACGTTTCTCTGCCAGACAACGTGCACACACACCGACGGAGGGAGAGAGCAAGAGAGAAAAAAAGAGGAGGAAGAGAAAAAAACACTGCGCAGGCTCAGTAGCTATATAAATATAGCGTGCTTGTTTTGAACAGGGGTTACATCCAGTTTTATTATTTGTTATGTAAAAATAGAGTGCCGAGTCTGATTCCAAGTCCAAGTCAGTAAAGTAAAAGTCGCAAGTCTTTAGTAATATTGTCAAGTCAAGTCATCAGTTTAGTGACTCGAGTCCACACGTCTGAATGAAGGCACATTTGCCTCGCTAACTAAGCTCTACTGTTAGCCAAAACGCTACAGCCCCAGACACCACAGAATAGGTTGGGTTGTGGCTTTCTGTCACTCCACACCACATCCCTCACTGCTTTATGAACCTTTAACACAGTCACAGCACACAGTGGTCGCTTCTTAGCAAGCCCTTTTCACTTCTTACACAGCTGCTACAAACACAATGCTCACAATCAACCAAACTGCATGTGGAGGCCCGCAGCCTCAAACACTCCTTAAGTTCCAAATCTGTGTATCCTTTACATTCTTTAATCATATCAAGGATTAAGATTACCTTTCTACACTCCTGTCTCCTGAGTCTTTATGCTAGAAATTATGTTCACTTACCCAGTTCTGAAAGCCTCTTCTCAAATCCATCTCTCTCTTTCTGTAACTGGACTCTCTCTTTAGTCAGGTTGGTGTAACTGGTCTGTAACTGGTCTCTCTCTATAGTCAGGTTGGTGTTACTGGTCTGTAACTGGTCTCTCTCTATAGTCAGGTTGCTGAACTTGATCCGCAGCACTGTGATGACAGCCAGCAGGAGAACACACAGCAGCCCCAGACACCCTGCAGTCAGTCTGTAGCCTCTACTTCCTGCAGTGTAAAATTAGACATTGACTACATTGACATCTTTCATTGCGTCGGCCTCAAATACAGACTCTACATATTGAGAGTAACGTTACTCAGAACAAATGTTTTCCAATCAGTACAACACTGGCATGACTAGCTAGACGTATTGTACTGGTGTTACTTGATAAATCAATACTAATAAACATTAATGCGTAGAAAGGATTTTTGTTTTGCTACCTGGATGCTGAGTTCGTACGACCCTCTTGGTGCTGCTGTCCTCCATCTCTGTGTTCAGCTCCTGGCCTCTAAAAATGTCTGCACTCTCATAGATCGCCACCACCATCTCCACTCGCTCTCCTCTGTCCTGCTCCTCATTACTGATAACCTCATAAACATTGTCAGTCATCTTGAATCTATGAAAGACTCACTAATACAGAATTACTGCGTCTCTGTTTGTAAGAACACTAACCTCTTAGCTCGTACGGCTGCTTATGAATAGTCTAAACTTAGTGGCTTTAGTTAAGGAAGTCACTGAGCTCTCGTTTTAAGGACTTCCTGTGTGAGGCTAAGATGTGAGTACAGCAGTGCTTGTGCACTTAGTATCTTTTCTTATAGTACACATAGAGTATAATATAACCTGAGTTTGGCTTCTGTATATATATATATATATATATATATATATATATATATATATATATATATATATATATATATATACTGATGCAGAGATGATGACATCCACACAAGAGTTCTCTTTGAATCTCTTTGAATTTCCACAGTCATTAGATTAATCTGCTCAACCCACATTACAACATATTCTGCATGATACATGCAATCATTCATTTCCACCAGAGAGGTGCACTGTCACTTTTAGAAACCTGCCCCCAAAAGTGATGATAGCCCTCGTATGAATATGAAGCATAAGCCTACAGTATAGCTACTGCAGCTTCCTAGTAGTGGATGGAGCTCCATCACTCCAGTGAACACAGTCCCACTGCTGGTGGGCTTTATACCCCTCTAGCTTTTACTTAGTATTGGACACGATGAGGCTCATGTGCTGCTGCTCCAGAGTGTCCCCTTCTATTGGTCAGTGCTTTTCTGTTGGGATTATAGAAGCTGTGAGCAGCTGTATGAGAGATATGGACACTCATAAGAAGGCCTGTCTGGATAATTGTGGGTATATAGTGTATTCCAATTGCTGATATATCCTATGATATGATTATTGCCCTGATTATATAAATACATACATGCTCCCCAGGCCCACACTTCCTTTGTGTTTTAGGTTAGTGGTCTTGCCCACATCCCACCTCTCAGTGAACACTACTTGTATGAGCAGCCAGTGTTGTGTGAATCAGTGAGTGGAGGTCATATGGGTTTAATTCATACGTGGTCTCTGTCACAAATATTACATAATCAGCTAATTACTTGGCATGATCACAGTTAATTAAGACTACAATGACTTTTCACATTGGTTAGATTTCTGTAAAAAGCAGAATGTTTAGTGGGTGTGGTTAGCTGGGTGTGCTAAGACGTCAAACGTGCTGACATGTTTAGAGGGCAGCGCTGAGTTGTGTTGGTGTATTAGTTGTGTAGCTACAATAGATTTGTGTATCACTTTGACTGTTTTAACTATTAATCAATCATAGCTAATCCGGCTTGTACTTCTATAGCTCCATGCAGTGAACAATGAACACGCTAATGGCAGTTATTTCCCTGACTATTAAGTGTCAGCTAAAATTTTATAATGGTCACAGGCCACAGTGACAGAAGAGCACATGGGGTAGGATCTATAGAGCGAACACGATGATCCAGGTGGGCCCACAGATGCTTAATTGATTTAAGTCTGGAGAATTAGGGTCCAGCGTAGTAGTTGGAGGTCTTGGTCAGCTTTTCCAATCAATGTGGGACATTTCTAGCCGTGAGATGTGTTGCATTGCCTTGCTGGAAGATCCCATCCACTGCAGTGAAGACAATCAGCATGTATGGCAATGCAGTATGCGATTTGTAAGGATGGATTCGTAATCAGTTGAGCGTGTCTTCCACATGAATGAGTGGGCCCAGTGAATGCCACAAAAACATTCCCCAGACCATATTGCTGCCACCCACACACTGTTGCCGTCAAAAATAGGAAATGGTCATAATAATGTGACTCATATACACAAGATGAACAAGCTCTACTTTTTCATATAACTCGTGCTGGTGGTCTTCCTCAAAGTAACAGCCAATCTTAGGGCTGTGCAAACCAGCTGGAGCCACTAAAGGAGGGCAGAGAGCTTCTCCAGCAATTAGGGCAAGCAGCATCACCTGTGACCAGCCTATTTATGGGGGAACCTCATACTGCTCAATCTTGACTCGCTGTGTGCTCAGTGTTACTGTTTAAAAGTGAAATAGATCAATAAAACACAGAATCTTTCTTTCTCTTTTTCTTTCTTGTGCTCTTAAAATCGTGGTCCTTCTTTCTTTTATTCTTTTTGGGTGTGAGGAGTGGGAACTCCTGACCTCTCACTCCAGGGCCCTGGTGTTCACCTCCAAGTTAAGCATCTTGAGGATAGGCAGTTTTAAGCCACTCCTTGAGTTTGTTTGAGATTTTTTTATGTTCTTGGGTTCCTCTTTCTTTACATGGAGTTGCTTGCTAAGTGAGGTCTGTTTCTCTGTACCCGGGGGGCTTCATGTGATCCCACTCTGAGATCCCCTGTTAAAAGAAACATGGGGGGCTTTTTGTTTTGATAATGTATTTAATGGTATATTCAGTGGTGACTAATGTTATGCAGGCAGAGAAGAAACTAGCCCCTGTAAATGAGATTGTATTGATGTGTTAATGATAAATTATCCTGTAAGGTTTGATGATGTAATAGCTGATTATTGATCTGCTGCTCACATACAGGCCAGTTATTTTCTCCCATATATTGTGTCTTTTCCTCCTCCTAGACGCTGAACTGTGATGGTGAATCTACTTAGTTTCAGCAGTTAGTGGTATATATGCATTATCATGATACCTAAGATCAGCACCACAAAGCAGTTTCTGAATCTGACGAGTTAACACAAGCCGGCAGTCACACATCAAATAGTGTCTGGAGTCTGAAGAAGACCTGGATGTAGTTTGAGCACATTAAAGGGTTTTGGGCATGTACTGTATGTAAAGAGAACTTTTGGGTGACTGTTGACTTTTATTGACTTTATGAACAGCGCTAGTTTCTAATTGGACTCAACTGATCATTCATTCCTGAAATCATTCCATTTACTGTATTATGGCATCATTCTGTTTACTGTTCCTGGCAAACTTACAGCTGACCCCTGTCATCTTGGACATCACATCATCCAGACACTTCCCTCTGGCAGAAGACTCAGAACCATTAAAACCGCATAACCAGACATGCTAACAGCTTTTTCCCCAGAGCTGTTACTCTCAATAACCACAGTGGTCACCCTGCACTTTAAATTCAAACTAATAATTGAACTGGATCTCACTGTATTACAGAAATTCCTTTGTAACATGAAGCTTATTTACACAGCTGTACAAATTCTGTAAATAATATCTCTTATACGTCTACTCACTTATGTGTAGAATATCTTACACATATAAGCACAGATACTCAAATATCTCATAAGCATAGTTCCTTCTTATTACTCTTATTCTTTATTCTGTTTATTGTATCATATCATAACTTATTGTAATATTGTTCTTGTTACATGTCATACACGTGTGGCTAACCAAGACAAATTCCTTGTATGTGTGACATACTTGGGGAAATAAATGATTCTGATTCTAAAGAGAGGTCTAGGTCCACTCATGGTCTGCAGGGTCTGCAATCAGAGTGAGGACTCTGGGATTAACAGGAAGTATTTTCTTGTTTTTGTTCGCTGGACTTTGGTGCCTCATTCAGGATTTATTGAGAAGAAAAATAAACTAGTTAATTATCTAATTAACAAACAACCAAACAAAGTTTGTGAACCTCTTAAACTAGCAATAATCCAGCAAATGACCAATCCAGTGCTAAATGAATAATGCTTTAGTAGCATTTACTTCTAAAGACTAATTCTACTACAGTCCAACGTTTACTTTCTGTTTTGCTTGTTTTTAATAATTATACGTTTGCTCTGAACATGCAAATCACTAAACAACAAGAAGTTCCTCAAAGACTTTTCATTTTAGAAAAAGCCTAAAAATAAAATCTGGACCTAGTGTGTTGGAGGTCTCATGTCGTATTTCAGTTTTTCCAAACCTTGCTGCACTGTGAATATCAAAATCCATGGCTAATTTAAAACCTTGGATGTTTGATGTTGAGAATGTTGTTGCAATATTGACTGTTGGCTATGTAGAGTGTTCCTAAAACTCCAGAGAGGATATAGGGAAAAGTCCAGAAGAGGAATGGAGCTATATCCAGTTGTGAAGATGAGGATTTCTTCAAAGGTCACTGCCTCTAGGTCAACTCAAATGTACATACAATATTTTGAGTTACAGGAAATACAGTTGATGTTAATAAAGATCAACAATATTCAGAGAAGATTTTATGCTCTGTATCTTAAGTGTGTCACTGTGCATCAAACCTGTTGCTCTCATCCAACATGCACTTGAAGAGGAGCTTAACAGCTGCCCATGGAATAGCAGTTTTCATGATCACCTGTAGAAACCCTTCTGGGTTTTTCTGAAGTGCGTCCAAGACACCCAAGCTTTGAAGACAATCACAGAAACTAAAGTTAATACCAAAGCAGAACAGAAGAGAGTTTCTTATCAGTGTCACAAATAAACATATTTATCAGGAAATTACAAAGAAGCCCCAAAACTAAACCTATAAATTAATCAGTATTTAATATGTTCACCCTGTTACCACTTTAACTCTTTCATCCTTCCCACCTCCAACTAGCAGCTGTGTCCTCCCAACAATAGCTGTTCCCAGAAAAATCACTAACATTAATGTTCCCTTTCAAAGAGACACTAACATTTACAAACTCACCTTAGCTGCCGTGACAACGTCTCTCAAATGCTTAAAAAATATCTATAAATGAAAAGTTTTTGAGAAAATAAGATATGTGCTGCCTGCATAAGAAAGGAAAAATTCAAAACAAAGTAGGTGAAAAAGAGGAGTTTCCAAAACTGGAATTCAGCAACAATTACAAGCTCCAGAGGAAATGGGACTCCTAGCAACCACCTGCAAGACCTGGTTCTTCAAGGGTTCTACAGGGAGAGTCAAAAGTCTCAGGACACCCTTTTATTTCAGAAATGAAAAGGAAAATGATATATATGAATACCCCAGCAAGTAATGGGTGAGAGGGACTATCTTTAAGGCACTTTCTTGAAACTGCACATTCAGCTCTGTGTTCAACATGCCATACAGCTGTGCATCACCGGCTGTTGCAAATTCTGTGTTCATAACATTTAAACCACAAAAGAGCAAATCTGATCGTGGCAATCAATTTCTGAGACAATTCTGGTTTTCTTTGATCTGCTACATGACCACCTTCCCATTAGAAAAGCCTGCCCTTTATCCAGTGTGTCTAATAATACATATACATAATAATAATACATAATAATAATACATATAGCGCCTTTTCTGAAAGCTCAAAGTATGTAACAAGCATTAGGTCTGAACAAATGAAATTATTATGCATTCAAATATACATGCATACAAACACAAACATAAAGTAAGTAAAATTTTAAAATTGTATTACAATTAAATAAACTTAGAAGCGAAAAACAAGAAACAAGAAAATTAGCCGCAGTTTGCTTCCCTAAAGAGCTGAGTTTTAAGAAGAGGTTGGAAGGAGTAGACTGTTTGGTGCTCGGATGTTTTCAGGAAGCTGATTGCACAAGCAAGGGGCAGCAGAGGAGAGAGCTCGATCACCCAGAGACCGATGATTGGTCTATGGTACCACAAGCAAACCAGAGCTTGCTGAGCGCAGGGAGCAAGATGGACAATACGGAGTCTAAAGTTGAGGAGTGTTAAGCGGTGCAGTCTTGTGTTGGGCTTTGTATGTAATCAATAATGCTTTAGAAGTGATTCTGTTTGACACCGGTAACCAGTGTAGGCTTTTGAGAATAGGTGTAATATGTTGATGCAGCTTCACAATTAAACAATATTTAATACTTTTATTGTTAGAATTTTACTGATCAGAAGTTCAACTCAAAACATGTAAAAGTTTCTTCTTTCATAGTAAAGAACTTCTCAAGAAATTTGATTTAAAATTTTATTTTTTGTTGTTTTTTTTGTTTGCTCTCTTGACTTTATGCACTATAGGCAAAATAAAAAGACACAAGGATAGAAAGATGGCTGTTTTGTATCTATACATGTATGTATTTATACAGTCTGTATCCTCCTATCAACAGAAAGTCAGAGAATATTATCAGATCACAGATCAATATTAATATCAATATTAAAGAGGAGCAGTTCTAAACTTCTCAACACTTATACAGCAATTTAACTAAATACTCTCTTCTCACAGATCCAAACACGTCGTTCACTACAGAAATAATTAGCCCAGTTCAGTACAGGATCAGATCCAGAACCAGTTACAGCACAACTTCTATAACCACTGGGTTTCCCACTTCTCCAGAACCCGAAAGAGAGAATCAGAGGATCACATTCATCCACACATACGACAAATCACTCACACAGACACTGATATATTTAACACACTCGTTCTGATCTGTTTGGACTGAACATCATGATAAAGCTTCTACCTGCTGCTGTAGAGAACAGAGGAGAAAAGACCACCTTAAGCAGATTCCAGATCAGCAGATTTAACTAGAACTGAACAGCAGCTCTGTTTCTGAGAACTTTAGATTTCATTGTTTCTTTAGATTCCTTTCTTCTAATAGCCAATCAGAGCTTTACTCGATGGGTATTTAATATGTAGGAGCTAATTTGGTTGTTGATTCTGATTGGTTCTTGTCCAGAATACAGGAAATTTTGCAGTGTTAAAGATACACCCACACTAATCACCTGCACAGTGACTTTAGGAACAGCGTCTCCTCCTACAATACCTATCCCCTCGCTCCCTGGCCTCATTCTCGCTTTCTCATCACGTAGCTCGGTTGGATAGCTGATTCTCGCTTAACAGTTTGCAGACGAACCGTCAAGGCTTCGACGCTGAATGTGAAAGTACGGTTATCAGCCCCTTCTAACACTAAGTGGGTACTTCCACAGCAGAGTCACTCCTGCTATTTTCTGCTTACTAGCCAGCTCCCGCAAGCTAGTCCAAGCACATTAGCTAATGTGTCAAGGCGAGCTAACAAACACACACTACAGGCCAGCTAATGCCTCAAGGCGAGCTAGCCCAACATAAAGCTAACGCGTCAAGGCGAGCTAAAGCTAACAGTAACGGATAAACTACTGCGTCCAGGCGAGTTAGTCCAAGCCCAATATGACCTCTCCAGCCAAAAGAGAGGACCCTAGCCAAGAAGGCCCCTCATTTCGCCCTTGCCCAGCCGCTTGTGGGTTTAATATATGTGACCTGTGGTAATATAACAAAACCCGATTACGCCACCTGAGGAATTTCACCCCAGGATATATCCTATAAATCTAAACAATCAAGGCACCTGGACACACAGGTAAGCCTGAATAATATTCAGAGACGTGGGCTGAGGTAATTAGAAGGATTTATTCACAACTCTATAAAATCACTTATTTATTAATATTATTTAAAATTTAATCACAACCACAATAAAGAAAAGAAAGGAATATCAAAAAACTGGAGCTCCAAAGAACTGGGATACCAGCTGTGGGCATTCAATTATAGGTGGCCTAGCCCTGTCTGCATTCTAACGTCTCCACTACACACAATCACACCACACACACACAGAAGTGCAGTGCACGTGAACAATTAGAACTTTACAATCGCTATGACCTCTAAAACCAGAGAACACGCCACAGCTCAAATGGTTCCCAAAAAGAACAAATAAAAACAAATAGTAGTAGTAGTAATAATAATAATAATAATAATAATAATAATAATAATAATAATAATAAACAGTATTCCTTTAAAATATTGCACACAATAACACCGGAACTGCTGCAAAATTAAATGAAGCAGTAACCCAATTAAACACCACTACACAACATAAAACAGTCAATTTGTAACCAAATAAGGAAAATACAAAAAAAATTAAATCAGCTCAAATCAAACACAATCAAACCATAGCTTAGACAAAAACAATCAGCAAAGGCAAAATAAAGTTAAGAAAACAAAATAGAAAAGCGAAACCAAACAAGCAGCAAATCAACAAAACTCAACTCAACAAAACAATAGGGGCTCCAATTTCACTTTGTAGATATTAAAACATTTGTTATTAAAACAAGGTGACGAGTAGCTGCTTCCAGGCCTGCACATTCCAATAATCCGGCGCCACCTGGACTGGTTCATGGTGACGCTCACACAGAACCTCTTAGCTGTTGCTATTCATGAGCTCACACCCCGTTACCTGCACAAATCCACATTACACCTACATAAAGCAGACATTAGCCGCGTAAGCTACCAGACAACACAACGTTATGCGTAATACGGCGTACCTACCTACTGGTAGATGCTGTCCCAGCACAACCTGATTACAGGAGTGGTAAAACGCAGTAAAGCCACAACAAACGGCTACAGTGTTTCAGCCGTTTCCAAGAGCTCTGTGCTAATGCACCACAGACCCGGAAACGGAGCAGGGGGGGAAAGAAGCTTGCACAGACCAGCACGCCAACCCACCTGCACAACGACATTACACCTTACTATTAAACCACAATTAAAAATAGCACCACTTATAAAAACAACCTACCGTCTGATGACCGTCACCCAAGTCACAACAGACCACAGCAGAACGACGCCATCCATACACCCAATGCTACTACAGCTAAATATGCTAAAGCTAATAACCCCGATTGTATTCACCTGGCGCTTCCGTAAGGGGAGGGGGAAACAACTCAGTGCTCCGACTACAGTGGCTGGTTGGGCTAATAAAACATACCTCACGCTTGAGCAAAAGGGAGGGGGGAGGAAACGGCGCATCACCTTGGCAACGGTGACAGACAGGGCTCGTAGCCAGGCAAGGGCTTCACTGGTTACATTCAGTGGCTAAAGACCCCCACCCCATGTGTATCGCGTTCATGGGCGTGAAACATGCTTAAGCCGCGCTGGCGGACCCAGCGATGCCAGCCAAGGCTTTGGAAAGACGACTTCACGTTTCAGACTTGCCGAAAAACAACCCTGGCCTTGCTAACCCTAAACCCTAAAGCAGTAGGCAAACTCCCTTAGCTGGGCTGAAATTATGGAGACGGAATCCCCCCTACCTCCACTATTCGATGAGGCATTCACAGAGGGCTTGAAGGAGGAAGATGAGGATTAAGAGACGCTTACGCGCCTTCTTCAGGATGACCCCGAGGATGAGGACGCCATCCTCCCCTCTGCTAAGTCATCCGGGCCAGCTAGCTCCCAGGGCGGCGAGCCGAACTCCCTCCCTGACTGGGACCTGCTAAAGGTCTGTAAAAGGGCAGCAGCTAAGCTTAACATCGAGTGGCCCGCATCCCACGGTTTTGGGATAAACCCTTCTCCCACCGCACACCCGTCAAGGGCTTTTCGCAGCTGGATATCAAGGACATGGGGAGCTTGGGCTCTCAAGTCCCCCTGTGGTGGAACAGTCGGTGGCTCACCACCTACATCCGAGCAGGAAAACTTCCCTCTCTCTTAACCTCTCTCTCCCTGGAAAATTGGAGCGCTTCACAGCCTCCATGTACCAGAAAAGGTATAAGTCCTCTGCTTTAGCAGTGAGAGCACTTAATGCTACCTCACTCTTAACGGCTTACCAGGCGGAACTACTTGAGGAGATGGGAAAACAACTGGACGCTGGCATTCCTAACCCAACATTATGGGAAGAGATCTGTGTCATTCCAGACCTTAACCTGCCCACGTCAACGTGGTGCTGTCCAGAGCTGTGGTTGCACCATGTGCTTAGCAGTAGCGGGAGAGAGATCTCTCTGGCTTATCCAGCCTAAGTGATAGAGAGAAAGCGGACCTCCTTGATGCTCGAGTGGACCCTAAAAAGGTTGGAGTCATAAATGCGACCTCCACAAGAAAGCAGGAGAAGCATTTGATGTCTGTCTCCTCCGCAAACCTGAACCCCGCCCGACCCCTGCTACGTACCCACCCAGACCCACCCCCGTCGCCTGTACAAGGGTTTCGTCAAGGGAATATAACAGCACCGGGCCACGGTTCTGAGCATGTGAACATTCCTTAGACCACGCCATCCGGTGCCAGAACAATGTGGGAAAATGTTGTTCCCGCAGCCACCGCTAGGCGCCGGCCGATCCCCACGGTAGCAAGAAGCCTCACAGCTCCTAGGGGACCCCCCCAACCCCTAAAGAGGAGCAGCCAGCCTTTAGAGTTCTCTGGTATGCTCCTCAACGAGTTCAATGCACCCCCTCCGTTCAAGAAGGGAAAGTTCTGTGCGTCAAACAACCCCACCTGTGTTTTGGCGTTCAGTTCTCCAAACACACAGGAATGTTCCAAAGTGTTTTATTGCAAAAAGAATACAGACACCCGTGTCACATCTGGGCTACAGGCCGAGGGCGCAGATTGTATTCTGTACAACAGAAAAAATTGTTCTCTGCGCAACCCATGGGGGAACGCCAGGGGACCAGTCTCTCGCTGTTTGTTCAGAGGCCTGGTGCGCATGTGCAGTACATTAATGGGTGTTTACCACAGTTACCAAGGGTTACAGACTCAAGTTCGCAGCAAAGTCCCCACCCTTTAGAGGAATCGAATTGTCTCAAGCATCGGAGAGTCAGCTCATGCCCTGGAGACAGAAATTTTTTTTTTAAGTTTTGCTGAACTTTTTATAGGTGCCTCAGTTCAGGACATTTGTGCAGCTGCCAGCTGGGCTTCCCCGCACACTTTTGTCGGATTTTACCAACTTGACATCACTGCAGCACCGGTGGCACATTCTGTGCTCAGTGTAACAAAGTAGAGGATTGACAGTGCTGACCATGCACAAGCCAGCGTGATGTCACTTATCCAGGTCTAGGCAGATAGCATGGCATGGGTTCTAGAAGCAGATGAGACAGTCAGCCAAGAAGCTGAAGCTGAAAATCAGCATGAACTACTTCAGGAATGGAAAGCTGGAGCTTTTCACTGACTTGAACATCATTAGAAATCTGGGTGGTTGATCTTATACATGCTAGAGGGTTTGAGGGGATCTGTAAAGAATAGTGGGTGAAAATTCCTAAAACAGGACTAGAAAGACCCCCAGTACTGAATACACACACCACAATTACTCACTACCTTGTACCTTGCAGAGTGTAAGTTTCTGCTGAACAGCTGTCTGGACAAGCAGGTTAGTAGCAGACCCTCTCTCCACGACGTGCTGCAGCACCTCTGGCTACGCTGAGCTCAACAGCCAGAGAACACAGCAACAACAAAACTCATGTAAGTAGAGAACGCTTGTCTGACCAGTGGAGCCCGTTAACCCTTCACAGTATAATGTTCCATATGTAGCCGGTAGAGACCTAGGGCCATGTCTAATTCATGTAGAATAGGCATTGGTTAAATTTTCCTGGGTTAGTCTCGGACCGGCAGATGTTTATTTTTAGCACTCGTTTCATAGACCGGTGAAATGCAGCGTAGCTCATCGTTGTGATTTTATAACTAGACTAGAACTGAGGCACTGTATGGATCAGTGTGTGCCGGCGTGAGCGTGCTGCCGCACCAGGGAATGATGCTGCGGGGGTATTGAGAACGCAAAAGTTTCTAAAAGGTATGGTTGTTTAATCTCCGGCCTCCGCTGGTTATTGTTGCTGTTTGCCCAGTAATGCAGCTATTTTATTTATGCTCAGTCAAGAACTGCGGCACGTTGGTGTAACAAAGTGGACTGGAAGAACGTTAGAGACGTACTGCCTGTGATCGGGGTATGTATTATAATCTGTGTTCACCTGGTTAATGTGGGCTGGAAGCCTTTTTCTTCTTGTTTTACTGCAATGGTGCTGTTCTTATAAATTAAGTTCGTAACCTGCTCAGGTCCTTAATTATTGGAACTATGATCTGTGACCTATATTTAATAAAGAACTTGCATCTTTTCTACCAAAGTAATCGGTGTAATTGTATTCATTCAGAGCTCCTCTTTGCTCTTGGAATAAACCAAGGGTAGTCGGTTTTGACACTAGACAGTTGGGATACCCGTGCCACATATTTATATGTATTTTTGTTGGGGTGAGCAGAGCAGTTTATTTCAGCTTTTTTAGTACAAAACAGCAGCTAGCTGACCAGTGAGAAGGACCGAGACGGTGGTGAACATGGAGGAAGAACTACAGGGACTGCGAGAGCAAGTAGAGAGACTACAGACGGAGAATGAGAGACTTTCTGTAGCTCAAAATGCAGGTACTGGGGATGGTGCTGCTCAACCAGTGCAAAGGGAACAGGCACTTTCAAGGGAATGGAAGTGTCCCAAGTTGTCTGGGTCAATGGGTGCAGGTGCTCTTTCCATTGAGGAATAGATAGAAGTTCAGAGCTGTATTAGATCTAAACATATGTCTGACTTTGATAAAGCCATGTTTCTGTATGACCATTTAGCCCCTCTAAAGGCTCGTAATGAAATTAAGTATAGACCCACAGCCATTAGGGAGAGTCACCTTCAAATTATTCCCGTTTTACAAGGGATCTATGGGTGTAGTAAATGTGTACTGGCAACAGCGTTTTTTTGATAGAAAACAATGGGAGGGCGAATCGCTATTTGAGTTTTCACATGCATTGATGGGATTGATGGAAAGGGTTAAACAATGTAATAGTGGTTCTATTGCTAATGCTGACATGGTGTTGAGAGACCAGTTTTGTGAAAATGTAATGGATCATGCTTTGCGCAGGGAGCTTAAGAGGCTGGTGCGGGCAAATGAACAGCTCTCACTTTTGGATGTGCAACAAGAGGCTATTAGATGGATGGAGGAGGATCGGCCTGGTCGTTATAGGAGTCAGCATATAGCGGTACGTAATAGTGAAGTTGAGTTTACTTCCCAGTGTGAGTCTGTAGTTTCACATTTTGCAGGATTGGCTGAACTGAAAGACATAGTCTTAAAACAACAAGCACAATTGGATTTGCTAACTAGACACTTGGTACCTGCAAATGGAAGTTTTCATGCTGCTCCAGTTAGAGATGGCCATTTTAAACGCACTCCTGATGGCCAGCCGGTCTGTCTTAGGTGTGATAGACCTGGCCATATATCTCGTTACTGCCAAGCGAACCATCCTCCGTCTAATGGTAGATCTGTCCAGTCTGTGTCTTCTTGTCGTGCTAATAGTCAGTCGGAAAACTAGAGGTCCAAGTGTTCAAGTGTCTGGCTCACATTCTTTTTCAAGTTCGTCTTTTAACCGGTTGGTGGGTAACTGCCCTGTTTTATGTGTATCTATGGTGGTTGGGGCTTAAAGCAGCAAATGGGTTGGATATACCGTACACAGGTTACATTGAGCTGAGCATAGTGGTTTTGGGGCAGCAAATTCCTGAACGAGGAATATTAATTGTGAAAGACCCGGAGCACCCTGTTTTGTTTGACCGTAAGGCTGCCACACCTGGTATTTTAGGAATGAATGTACTTGCAGCATGCTATCAGGTTCTTTTTGAGCAGCATGGTTTTGAACTGTTCCGTTCCCCTTCTGTGCAGTCGGTGGTCCCGGCGGTTAGGCATGCCTTGAAACAAATTGAGAAGATTGAAGCTCTGTCTAATGCCACCTCTCCGTTTAAGGTGAAAGTCCATGGAAGAAAGCCCAATTGTCAATGTTAGTGGTGCCGATGTGTGGCTCCCTCCCTGCCAGGTTATTGGTACAGTACAGCTGGGAGCAGTAACTTCTATGGCAAAGTCTTCTTCAGTTTCTATCAGTTCCTCTTGGGATGATTGTGTTGCTTTTTTGTCTGTCCAAAAGATGACTTCTGGACCCACATCCCCCCATGGCCGTTCTTTTCAGGCATTGAAGGGTTGAATGAAGAGCAAGTGGCAGCTGTGAGTTCACTTTTTGATAAATATCAGGATATCTTTTCTCAAGCAGAAGGAGATTTGGGGTGTACAAGCTTGATGGCGTATGAGATCCCACTGCTAGACGAAGTACGAAGTTCGGCAACCCTATCGATGTATCCCTCCGTCACAGTATGAAGCAGTCAAACTTCATATCCAGCAGCTGTTGGAGAGCCAAATTATCAAAAATAGTTCTATTCCGTATTCTTCCCCAATTGTCTTGGTAACTAAAAAGGATGGAAGTCTTCGATTAAGTATCGATTATCGGCAGCTAAATGTTAAAACCCGTCGTGATGCTTACCCCGCTTCCTAGAATTGAGGAGTCATTGGATGTGTTAGCTGAAGTACAGTGGTTCTCAACCCTAGATTTAGCCAGTGGCTATAATCAAGTTCCAGTAGCAGAAATAGACAAGTAAGGAGGGGAGATATCCAAGGGCGGAGGACCGTGAAACCTTGTCCAGCCCTACCAAAGCTCTGTTTCGTCAGTGGGATCGCTTGTTAGAGAGAGAAGGGGTTTTGTATAGAGCTGTCCATCCGTCAGGAGGTGGGCCAGAGAAATGTCAGTTGCTTCTTCCACAGCAGTTACAAGAAGAAGTCCTATCTAGTGTTCATGATGACCATGGTCACCAAGGAGTGGAACGAACACTTCAGCTGCTTCAGGGTCGCTGTTTTTGGCCTGGCATGGCTAGAGATGTGGAAATGGTGCCAGCAGTGTCAGCGGTGTGTCCTTGGGAAAGCTGTTCAACCCAAAGTTCGAGCGTTTCAGGGTACGTTACAAGCCACCTGACCTCATGAAATTCTGGCAATCGACTTCACCGTTTTAGAGCCTACAAGTGATGGGAGGGAAAATGTGTTGGTCCTCACTGATGTTTTTACAAAGTACACTCAAGCCATTCCTACAAGAGATCAAAGAGCAAGTACTGTGGCCCAGGTTTTAGTTCAACACTGGTTTCATCGGTTTGGTGTGCCCTGTCAAGTCCACTCTGATCAGGGCAGAAATTTCTTAAAAGCTTACTGATCCAACAGCTGTGCAAGACATATGGAGTCCAGAAAAGTTGGACCACGCCATATCGACCGCAAGGTAATGGCCAATGTGAATGATTTAACCGGACGCTGCATGATCTTCTACGAACTCTGCCACAAGCTGAAAAGAGACATTGGCCTCACTATTTGTCACAGTTGGTGTTTGCGTATAACACCACCCCCCATCAAACCACCGGCAAGACACCATACTACCTGATGTTTGGTTATGAACCAAATCTCCCAATAGATTTCCTGCTAGGGATTGAAGGGGAGCAGCAAAACCATGACACACTAGATGAATGGGTTCAAAAACATCGGCACAGTTTTAGGATGTCTCGGGAGCATGTAAGCCTAAGAGTGGAGAAACGGGCATGGCAGCGAAATAGGAAACACAATGATCAAGGAAATGATTCCGGCTTTGAAGAAGGACAACTGGTGTATAGGAGATACCATGTAGTTGGACGAAACAAAATACAGGACTATTGGAATTCCCGTGTGTACAGAGTGGTCCGGAGACCGCCAAAGGAAGCAGTTGTCTACTTTGTGGTTCCTGCGTTTGAAGAGGGATTGGTTCAACAAGTGCATTGGACAGAATTAAGGGCAGTTCCAGAAGGGCAGCAACAAGTACCAGTGGAGGCTCCCTCTAACCCAAGTTCAGTTACCACAGAGAGTGACATAGAGGAAGCTTCTGAAGAGTCCCTAATTTTATATGTGGGAGGAAACCATCTGGAAGACACCACACTAGTAATAGGCCCCTCAGATGAAGTAAATGTTCCAGCTGAGAATATGCCCACTCGCCACTCAAGTAGGTCTACCGCGGGTCAACATTCAAATCCCTTTAGACTCCCTCGCACAGTGTTTTCCGGGACCATTCGAGAGGAGGCCTAGTAAGGGTATGGCTAATTAAGGGCTGCCGTTTTCGGGCCAGCAATTCCTTTGGAGGGGTCCATACATATCAAGATCAAATTGATAGCTCTGGTTTACCTTCTCCTGGTTTCATGTACATGTAACAGGAACGTCTCAAACATACACACTGAATCTAGAACAGATACAAAGAAGTGAACTGGATGTGTTGCTGAACTCCTCTTTCAGATCATGTGTTCATTTGTTGTTCTTTGTATGTGGTTTCAGGACTTTTGTTGCTGGACATGTTAGGAGGACATACAGGAGGAGAAACAGAGAGCTGCTGTGGAGAGAAGAAAAGAGAGAGGAAACAGAGCTCCTGTCGAGAGAGGAAAGGAGGGAGAGAGCTCCTGTTGCGAGAGGAAAGGAGGGAGAGGGAGGAGACAGAGAACTACTGTCGAGAGAGGAAAGTAGGGAGAGTGAGCTCCTTTGGAAAGAGGAAAGGAGGGATGGAGAAGAGAGAACTGCTGTGGAGAGAGAAAAGGAGGGAGAGAGAAGAAAGAGCTGCTGTGGAGAGAGGAAAGGAGGAAGAGAGGAAAGAGCTGTTGTGGAGAGAGAAGAGGGCAGAAAAGAAGAGACAAACAGAAGAAGAAAAAGTAGAGACACAAGAGGAAAAAGTGTTGTTGTGGAGAGAGCAAAGGAGGGAGAGAGGAGAAAAATGGAGGAAGAGAGAAATGGAGGGAGAGAGGAGAGAGAAATGGAGAGAGAGGAGAGAAATAGAGGAAAGAGGAAAGAGAAATGGGGGAAAGAGGAGAGAGAAATGGCAGAAGAGAGAGAAATGGAGAAGGAGAGAAGAGAGAAATGGAGAAGGAGAGGAGAGAGAAATGGAGGAGAGAGGAGAAAGAAATGGAGGAGAGAGGAGAGAGAAATGGAGGAGAGAGAGGAGAGAAATGAAGGGAGAGAGGAGAGAAATGAAGGGAGAGAGGAGAGAGGAAAGGATGGAGAAATGATAGTGACTCTGGTTCAGTGCTGCAGAGGAAACTATTAAAGAAGACTTCAGTTGATGTTTATTTGAAGGTAAAGCTAATAAAGTAAGAACTCAATAGAAAAGCAGTAGATCTGAACGTGCAGGTACACGGTATGTAGGTACGAGTGACACCTGCACTTAGTTTGAGCAGCTAATAGAACCAGTACAGAAGTTCATCACTCAGTAATACAGTAAGGTGGTCTGTACACAGTGACCTGATCTAATCTATCTAGAACTGTCATGTACTACTATTTAGAAACATATGAAAATATCAGTTTTCTCTGAGAACTCCTTCTCTTCATCAGCTCCTGCATGTCTCTCCACTGTAGCTTCATCCATTCTGTGCTACAACTACGGTGGTAGGAATTTAGAGGTTTATTAGTGTAAAACAACTGTTCACTAATATTTGATTTAGATTCTGAGACTTTTAGCTTCACGTTGATCAAAGAGTGGTCTTTGGTATGAAGATCAAGTTCTGATATTAAAAGGTTTGAATGCTGACGAGTTTCAAGATGCACTAATTTAGAAAGTTTCATTTCACAAATCAGTAATTAAGAATATATAAAATTAAACATGTACATATGATTTTACATCATGACTCTGTTTGTTCACTATGATGTTAGTGTTATTGTGATCACTATCATAGTTTAAGTCTTTATTACACATACCACATTAATTCACACTCTCTCAGAAACAGAGGAAGTGACTGTTGGACATCCATTGTACATTTTACCTCCGAATATAAACCGCAGTCTCACCGTCTGCACTGAGAAACAGCTCTGATCTCTGATGTTGCATCTACAGTAAAGTTTCAAGTGTGAGTTTAAACCGGTACAGATATTTAAACTGGGTAAGAAACACGTCTTCCAGCCTAATAAACATCATTAAACACAGTCTAATACACACACGTACCAGAAATAAAACACATGTTTAAACCTGTATGTGGAGCAAACACAATAGACCACAAACAGGCAAATCAGAGTGTTATCATATCAGACCAGCATATTCCTGAATAACACTGTTTCATATACCCATGGTATGAGGATCAGGTGATATTACACCTAACAGAGAATGTCTTCATTTCTATGGTGTTTGTCAGATATCACGTTCTGTGGTCTCGCTGTCCCACTTTATCAGCAGCTGCGGTGACAAGAAATACATTTTAATCAACCTTTGTTTAATTCTGATTACATAAAACTATTCATACCCAAAAAAAGTATTTTCCTAAAAGCATTGCAGAAAAATAGACTTTCCAGCCTCTCAACATGGAAGTCGTAGCTACTTGCGTGTTCTTACAGTGACAGCTTGCTGGTGTTTACAGACCTGCTGCACTGCTGCCCAGTGACCACCAGAGTGACCACTTGATAAACGCTCAATTCAGAAGATTTAACTCCGTCCAGACTCCTCCAAGTACCAAACACTGGACTATTAGACCAGAACTCAAACCTGCAACATCATAAATAACATTTTAATACTAATAATTAATTGCTGGCTGCTGCTGGTCAATGCTGGATCCTATTCTTCTCTAATGTTGCTGCTGATATGTATGCCACTGATATGTAGTTCTTTCTCATTCGTGATAGTGTATGTGAACAGTTGCTCTGTTAGCTCTGTGTTTTCTGTGAGTGTATGTGAACCGTTGCTCTGTTAGCTCTGTGTTTTCTGTGAGTGTATGTGAACAGTTGCTCTGTTAGCTCTGTGTTTTCTGTGAGTGTATGTGAACAGTTGCTGTGTTAGCACAGTGTTTTCTGTGAGTGTATGTGAACAGTTGCTGTGTTAGCACTGTGTTTTCTGTGAGTGTATGTGAACAGTTGCTGTGTTAGCACAGTGTATGTGAGTGTATGTGAACAGTTGCTGTGTTAGCACAGTGTTTTCTGTGAGTGTATGTGAACAGTTGCTGTGTTAGCTCTGTGTTTTCTGTGAGTGTATGTGAACAGTTGCTCTGTTAGCTCTGTGTTTTCTGTGAGTGTATGTGAACAGTTGCTGTGTTAGCACTGTGTTTTCTGTGAGTGTATGTGAACAGTTGCTGTGTTAGCACAGTGTATGTGAGTGTATGTGAACAGTTGCTGTGTTAGCACAGTGTTTTCTGTGAGTGTATGTGAACAGTTGCTGTGTTAGCTCTGTGTTTTCTGTGAGTGTATGTGAACAGTTGCTCTGTTAGCTCTGTGTTTTCTGTGAGTGTATGTGAACAGTTGCTGTGTTAGCACAGTGTATGTGAGTGTATGTGAACAGTTGCTCTGTTAGCTCTGTGTTTTCTGTGAGTGTATGTGAACAGTTGCTCTGTTAGCACTGTGTTTTCTGTGAGTGTATGTGAACAGTTGCTGTGTTAGCACAGTGTATGTGAGTGTATGTGAACAGTTGCTCTGTTAGCTCTGTGTTTTCTGTGAGTGTATGTGAACAGTTGCTGTGTTAGCTCTGTGTTTTCTGTGAGTGTATGTGAACAGTTGCTGTGTTAGCTCTGTGTTTTCTGTGAGTGTATGTGAACAGTTGCTCTGTTAGCTCTGTGTTTTCTGTGAGTGTATGTGAACAGTTGCTATGTTAGCACAGTGTTTTCTGTGAGTGTATGCTGACGAGAGAAGCTAAAATCTGCTGTTTCACTGCTAAATAGAGTTAGCCTCAGTCGCTCCTCGGCCCCCCCCCCTTTTTCTGTACCGAGTTTACTCTGAATATAGCTGTGAATAAATGCTAAATTGCTAAGAATGATCAACCACCCAAATATTACCTGCTCTGTGGTGGTCCTTTGAGACCACTGAAGAAATGAAGGTTCCAGCAGGAAGGCTCCAATGCTACGTTACTCTTACATTCGTTATTCCAACCAATCCTTATGTCCTTAAGCGATATTTGAAATCCGGACTTTGAAATTAGGACTTTTTGGGGAACACGGCCCCTTTCCCGCTGCTGTTGCTCCCACTTTGCCATCTGCTGCCTCCATGGCTTTTACGGATCTGCTCCCGGATGCCTCGGCTGGTTCTGCTTAGTCTGCTTTAAGCCTCTACTCCGCCGTGCCCGCACAAGCTCTGGGTAGGACTTTCGTTCCTCCTGCTGCAGCGACTGTCTCCCCTCACGTTAGGTCTAACATCCTTCAGGATAAGAATGTTTTTTGCATCTCTGCTACTTCCTCCTCGGGCTATCGGCCGTCATAAGGTGTATTATGATTTTTTTTTTAAACTGCCGATCCTCGAGTGCAGCACATTCTTTGGCAGACATCCATGGCAGAGAGTTGCTACTGATTTGTCTCATCTGGATGGAAAACATTACTTGCTGGTAATTAATTATCTGTCAAATTACCCTGAAATTGCACTACTTCCTACAATGACTGCTGCCTGTGTAATCAAACACTTGAAGTCAATCTTTGCGAGACATGGTATCCCACAGATGGTATGTAGTGACAATGGCCCATGTTTCAATTGTAAAGAGTTCCAAACCTTTCAGCATGTGACCTCAAGTCCCCTGTATGCACAATCAAATGGAAAGGCCGAGAAGGGAGTGCACATAGTCAAACAACTGCTGAAGAAGGCAAAAAACTCCAATGTTTATCCTTATCTAGCTCTCTTGAGTTATTGAGCTTCACCTCTTGAACATGGGATGTCCCCTGCTGAGCTTTAAATGAGGCACAAGTTACGGACCACACTTCCTCACAGAGCGGGACACAAACAGAACAGGTACCTGAAACAAAAGCAAGAGAGACCGGGGAGGATACAAAAAAAAATGATGATGAACCAGTGCGAGCTCTAGAGCCACTTTCAAGACGTGACACAGGGAGGATTGGAGACATAAGCAATTAGAACACCAAGGCCACAGTTCTTATACTTTCAGAGCAGAGGATGGATGGATTCTGAGAAGGAACCGTAGTCTACTGAAAACACAAGAGGCTTTGCAAGAACAGCTCGATGAACGAGATCCAGAAACCTCTCTCAGCGCCATCAACCACTCTGCATAGTGATGTGGCAGACAAGCAAGCTCACCTGGCTGTGTTGAGCAGATCCACACGCAAACATAAAGCAGCTGATAGACTGAAGCTGTAAAAGAGTCTCATGCTAGCACTACATTTACATTGCAGATTTTGTAAATAAGAAAATTAATTTTAAAGATATTTGATGAATTAATAAATGTCTCATGTTCTGTTGTTATATAGGATATTTTGTTAGCAGAGAAAAAGGGGGATGTAGTGATGTGCAGTAATTATTGTCAGTACACTAGGTGGCAGTTGTGAGTAACAGACGTTCAGCTACTATTGAGGGAGCCTATAAAAAGGCGGAACTTCGCTCTTTCCTATAACAACCTTTTAGGATGTGAGTTGAAATAAAAGACAAAGTTAATGATAAACAACATTTCTTTATTAAGAATGAGAAATATTACAGTAATCTCCTCTGCTCCAATAGGAATCTATCACTGTGTAAGCTAACCAGTACACTTCATATTCTATAAACTATTTAACTTATTTTACTTTCGGCAATGTATACAATATCAGCACAATAATTAATATTGACCCCTTGTCCTACTGTGTTACACATTTTTTTTTTTTAAGTATTTCCACACAGTAGGTCTGGTTTAGAGGAAGTTTAGTGGTGGATCATTTGGACTTGTTCTTGTTGAGTTTAATGCACAGCTTTGTGTTACTAATTTATACTAAACTGTGTTAAACTGCATTAACAGCCTTAAGCAATAATACTTACATTAAATATAACAATCTACAGTCATTTACTGAAAGAACTTTTCAAGCCAGCTGTTGAACTAAATTCAGTGAATAACTGAAATATTCTAAGTCAGTTCTGTACAGGAGAATAAACTCTCTACATCACTTTCAGAAACACTTCTGAGAAATCTGTTACTAGTTTACAGAGAAATCTTTAATACTCAATAATGTCTCGCTACTGCTGTTGTGTCTAACATGTTTAATTTATTGTGTGGAACATTTATATTCTATTTTATGACATGGCAATGGCAATAAGAACAGTTTAAATGTCTTATTTTTAAAGTTAAGAAGAACTTTTAATTCACTGATTATTCTCTTACATGCAGATCTAGTCTGCTCCCCTCACATCAAGACATTTTGTTCTAAATGAGGTTTTAATACATTTGCCAATTTTTACATTTTTATTTTATTACATTGTATACAATTATTGTTTAATAATTTAAGTATGATACCATAAACACTCACATGCAGCAACTTATGTAAATATACTTACTACTACATTCCTGTACAATATTACGTACAGTATTAGACCAGTAGCTAGTTGCTGCACATCGTCCATAACTGCTGGATTGTCCAGGAGTCCAGACCCTGAAACAGAGAATCAGAGTATCTACTGTGTTTATCAGAGCAGTGAGAAGTGATGCTGTGTTCACATGTTTGCGGCAGACGGTCGACTGATATTCTATTGTTTTCAGTGAAGCTGTGAAAATTATAAACTCTTCCACTGTAAGTGTGAACAACCCGCAGTAAGCAGTTCTGAAGAGTTCAGGTGTCTCAGTTTTTACTGTTGACTGCAGAATAAACTGGATGCAGATTTACAAAGTCAACACTAACATGTAAACACAGCATAAGAGTCAGTAAGTATATCACTAACCAGTAACCAGAGTTCAGATCCGTGGTCTCTTACCAAGTTGAACTGTCCACCCATCTCCAGTCTCTCTCTGTGTCGCTGTAAATCAGACCAATCCAAGCTTCCTGACCTCCTCCCAACACTTTAATAAAGTCCTGTTGAAGTGAGATGATACTGTATCACATTCCCACATACACACGTTCACTCATATCACATTTAACTGAACGTTATAACAGCAGGAGCAGCAGCAGCAGTACAGCCCAGTCTAACCAGGTGTTTACAGCACTACACACAGACGTCTGGGGTAACTGGTGACTGCGTGTGTTCCAGTGACTCTAATTCTCCTCCAATGAGAGAAGACAGATTATATTCTCACACAAAGTCTCCACTGATCTTCTTAAAGCTGCTCTAATTTGGTGTTGAAGAGAAAAGTCTCTCCACGCTGCACACATTCCTACTTAAAGCTCTCATATCCTGTAAAAGTGTTTAATAAAAGAGTTTAATGTAGTTTATGAACCTGATAAAGTTTAAAATCTACCTTCACTCTCCAGTTCTTACAGTCCATATATAAACATTAATACACAACAGCCTGTTTAAAATTTTATATATGCTCCTACAGCAGTTTAGCCTCGCCCACTCACACTGAAGTGTTTCAGCCTGAACTGTATTCTGAATGAGACAACTATAAATATAACAGCCAATCAGAATAAATATAATTTACATATATCAGTCTTAAAGTCACAGTAACAGCTTGTTTCATTTTAAGATATAAAGAGAGATAAAATAATTGTACATGTAAACATGAACTATGAGCATTTATTTTTAAACAATATCTATTAATGTGTCAGCAGAACAGAAAAATATGACTTTATAAGCTTTATGTATAAAAGTATTTTCACTTTTACCCCCCACAAGACCCTCACCTGTTCTTCTCTGCTGTTTATGATCAGCAGGTCTGCTCCTCTCTCTCTGCAGTACTGTCTGCTCTCAGTCCAGCTCTTCTTCTCAGTGGAGATGTAGTAAATACTGGAGTTGAAGTATCTCCATCCTGGTTGGTTAAGGAGTGTCTCTGTTGGGATGGAATGATATGATATGTGTATTATTCACAACAGTACTGAAATATAGGTACAACACATTTAATCATTAATGAACTAAAAAGCATGAGTGAAAAGACTCAGCCAAGAAAAATTACATGACTTGGCCTGAAGGTGGTGCTATGGTGCTACAAAACACATTCTGTCTCCTGAAGAAGATTTTTTACAAACAAAATCTATTTTTTCCTGATTCTTTGGCTTGAGACAAACCACTTTGTCATTTGGATTTTTTAGCCCCGCCTATTTAGAATTTTTGCTAATTTGCATAATATGATAAACCTACTTTTGTGAACGAGTTTATGCCCAAAAATTCTGGAAAAATATGCAAAAACTCACAAAACCCTAAACATGAATAATGATCTAAAACTTTTACTTATATTTATTTAAAAATCTATAAGAACACTTTAACCAACAAAACTGAGACTTAACACTAATTCTAGACTAGATTCTGAATTGGCCTTTCAGTTTTAGTTATATGACTATTATATTACTTCAGATATATCATTAGGTGGCGCTGTAATTGCTAAATTTCTCAGAATCTATACATCCAACTGAGCTGAAACTTTGTAGACGTTATCTGATAGATAGACTGTAAAGGAATCTTTGAGGACAATTTAATTCATGAAAATTCATGGCTGCCAGCAGCCAATCAGAATTCGGCAGGCATTTGACAGGCTTAACACTGACCACAAACATGAAGTAAATATTGCTTTTTACTTGTCAATATTTTCATTCATAGTCACAAAACTGATTTGGTTTATTGTATTGCAGTGCTTAAAACTAATTTGTAGTTACAAGTTTATTATAAAATGCATATTTTTTTAAATAATTAACTTTTTGAGAACACCACTGAACTACTCTCTGAATTTTCATCGTAACTGTGCAAAAATGGTCCTAAAATAATCTGTGGACAGTCTCTGTAAATAATTATTTTAAAAAAATACTTATTAAAATCACCTTTTTCTTACATTTTTACATACTTACATATACTTGTTGACTACTTCCCCATGTTAAATCCCCATGTTAAAAACAAAAATCGTTGCAGAGGCGCTGGATCCATATAAATAAGCTCTGGAACGCAGGTACTTGAAATACGAGAGGTGCTGGATCTTGTTACCATTTCAGAGTGACCAAGAGAAAGGTGTCATCAAAAGCCTGATTATTTGTTTTAGTTAAGGTGCTCTAGGCCTCAAAAGTCCCTCATGTCCTAATAAGAAGCCCAGAAATGCCAGTCTGTGTTACATGCCCCTGTCTTTTTCTTAATTAATTAAATGGCAAGGCAGTAAGAGCTTTAACAGATACGGGACCCTGGTCCAGAAGAGTTTAGTACCCCTTGAGTTTATGAGTTTATGAAGCAGACAGACTTTACCCAGAGGTAGGAACAGCTGAAGCACAGTTTTCTGGTAATCTACCCAAATCACAAAAATGCAGACTCCACTCTTAGTGGATATTTTAAGAAGGCAGAACGCTGAAAGTGCTTCCAGCCAGCTTCGGGTAAAGAAGTGTTTTTGATCCAGAATAACTTGCTTTACCATAATGAGGCGGACAATACAGTTGGTATTCCCTAAAGAGGTAGAGTACTATATCTGGGTCACACAGTCCCCTGAGCAGAACATTTGGGCTGCCTGAGAACCTTATTGGCCAGGACTTTACCAGAATGTTAAAGATTATTGCAAATCATGTCCAGAATGACAATTAAGGAAGCAAAGCAATAGCCCCTGTACCACTCACTCATTTACCCATTGTGGAGACCCCTTTTTATTGGATTGGATGTAGTAGGGTCACTGTAAAGAAGTAAGTCAGGGAACTGATTTATATTGGCAATATG
Organism: Megaleporinus macrocephalus; assembly: GCA_021613375.1. Taxonomy (NCBI): domain Eukaryota; kingdom Metazoa; phylum Chordata; class Actinopteri; order Characiformes; family Anostomidae; genus Megaleporinus; species Megaleporinus macrocephalus. The sequence goes on along the minus strand of CM038724.1, from coordinate 11,706,967 downwards.
TGACTATGCCACTAGATACCCTGACACAATTACCATCCATGAGCTTACAGCCAAGCAGGTAGCTGGTGCGTTGCTGCAGCTTTTCTCTATGGTAGTGAGGTTTTAACAGATCAGGTTCCTAATATTATGAGCCAAATTTTAGGTCAGTTCTATCAGGTGCTCAGTATTAAGCGAGTCTGAACCACCCCTTACCATCCTCAGACAGGTGGCCTTGTTGAAAGGTTCAATCAGAACCTGGCATGCTCAGGAAATTTATATATGTGATGTGAAAAGACTGAGATCAGTAGCTGCCATTGCTTTTGTTTGCGTATCATGAAGTGCCCCAGTGCTCAACTGGATTTCCTCCCTATGAACAGCTTTTTCCCATTTTTTAGAGGACCTGAAAGAGATCTCTCTAAAAAGATAGTTGGGAGGGTGACTCCTCTTCATGAAAGAAGAACATCTCCTACATCCTCAAAATGTAAAACAAACTGGTGCAGACAGCAGTTTCGACAGAAGAGAACCTGCCAGCAGCTCAAGTGTGGTAGAAGCGCTGATATGATAAGTTTAGTCAGAATCTGTGAGTTTGGCAGGTACATGAGCGGCCAACAGTAAAGAAGTGACAGCCTTTCATAACCCTTTGGCCCCTTCCACCTAAAGGTCATGACTTTTGGGCTGTCGGGCCCCAGCAACCTTTCAGAGCTTATATATATATATTGCCAAAAGTATTCACTCACCCATCCGAATCACTGAATGCAGGTGTTCCAATCACTTCCATGACCACAGGTGTATAAAACGAAGCACCTAATCATGCAGACAGCTTCTACACACGTTAGTGAAACAATGGGTCGCTCTTAGGAGGTCAATGAACTCCAGCGTGGTACCATGATAGGACGCCACCTGTGCAACATATACAGTAGTGAAATTTCCTCACTACTAAATATTCCACAGTTGACTGTCAGTGGTATTACAACAAAGTGGAAGCGATTGGGAATGACAACCACGTAAAATGACAGAGCGGGGTCAGCAGATGCTGAGGCGCATAGTGCGCAAAGTTGACCTCATCAACTTTCTGCTGAGTCAATCACTACAGACTTCCAAACTTCATTTGGCCTTCAGATTAGCTCAAGAACAGAGCATAGAGAAATTCATGGAATGGGTTTTCCATGGCTGAGCAGCTGCATCCAAGTTTTACATCACCAAGCGCAATGCTAAGCATCAAATGCAGTGGCGTGAAGCATGCAGTGAGACGTGTTCTCTGGAGTGACCAATCACGCTTCTCCGTCTGGCAATCTGATGCACGAGTCTTGCTTTGTCGGTTGCCAGGAGAAGGGTACTTGCCAGGAGAACGTCAAACGGCCCCTTCCTGTTCCAACATGACTGCACACCAGTGCACAAAGCAAGCTTCATAAAGACATGGATGAGGGAGTTTGGAGTGGAAGAACTTCTTGAGTTCTGAATTAGTGTGGAGACTTTGAGCCAGGCCTTCCCATCCAACATCAGTGTCTGACCTTACAAATGTTCCCATAAACACACTCCTAAACCGTGTGGAGAACCTTCCCAGAAGAGCTGAAGCTGTTATAGCTACAAAGGTTGGGCCAACATCATATTAAACATTATGGATTAAGAATGGGATGTTCAAGTTCATTTGTGTATGAAGGCTGAAGAGTGAACACTTTTGGCAATATAGTGTATTTAGTCACAGGTGCTCCAATTTCTCCCTTTTGACTCAGTAGCAGCCTCGTGAAAGCACTAGAATCTATGTGTTCAGTGTGGGTAAGTCACGCCTTGTTTCTTCCTTTGCTTTTATGTATCTTGTTGATGTATCACTTTATATTCAGTGACTGACACTGAATAAATAAGATACTGAACTAACAGTGAACTCAAATTATAGTCCACTAATATAACATTGTTACCTTCAAACTCTTATCTTTCCCAGGAGAGCTGTTAGTGGTTGTGCAGGTTTGGGTGTTTTAGTTAAAGAAATACCACTTGATATATGTGCAACGATATTAGGGGTCATTAATTAATCAAAATTTTTAATTCATCGATTAATCCATGAATTTTTTTGCATAAAGTATTTGTTTTCTGAGGTTGAGGTTGGTTTGAGTTCATGGAAACTCAGACACACTTATAATAATATTGAAAACACACCAAGACTAGCTTATATAAAAATAAGGTTTATTTAGACGAACATTTATCAAAAAGGAAAAAAAACAGGAAATAGGAAATAAAAGAAATTAAGCGATAAAAAGAGATAAAATAACCAAAGGTAAAATAAAGGAACTAAACTAAGAGAATATATGGCTATAACTTGAATATATGGAAATAGGTGTTTTAATAAAGAACCTTAATAAACAGCCTTTTGGTACCGGATCACAAACAAGATGCTTGCGCGTGTGCTTGCCTGACTGCTTTGTGGCTGCGAAGATCATAGTCGCTGGGCGGCTGTTGCGCAGGGTTGAACCTCATAGGGCACTTTGTGCACTGGTCACATGGTCAAGGGTAGTTCGTCTGGTGACGTTGGTCACGTGGCTTGAAGGCTCTCGTGCGGATCAGAGGCTGCGTCTTCGGTGGCAGTTGAGCGTTTTTCAGTCGCAGTGGACTTAGCACCTTGTTTTAGTTGCGTCCTTGCTTCTAGCGCTTCCGCAGGTTTCATCCATGATGAGGTCTGGAGTGTCCGCGAAGAGTTTTCAGGATCTTTAAAGGGCGCGGTCTCGGGGGAGCCTTTTCTGCGCATGAGCTGTTTGGTTGAAGAGCGGTGCTCCGTCCGAGCTCAAGCTGTTGTTCTGCACTCGGTCTGCTTGGGCTGCGCTCAAGGGAAGGCTCTGAGGGCCACGTCCAGAGAGGAGCTTCTTCTTCTGCGTTGCTTGTCTTGCGATGGAGCCGAAGAGGGCCAGAGGCTCGGAGCCCCCCTCCCCCGGATGGGAAAGAGCTTCTTCTGGAGTTGGGAGGGATCCAGAGAGAGAGTGCTAGAGGAACTGTCTGCCTGTTTATAGGTCTCAAAGAAGAAGTTTGTCTAGAAATGCAAGTGTACTCATTCCTGCACACTGATTCGTGCAAACCAGAGCACATTCGCATCACCATCCCGATGGGCTGAACTACTTTTTGGACTTCCCTTTGAATGGCTTATGGAGAAAATACCAAATTAAAATGGAATTTAAAAAAAAACAGAACCTTTTGGCTCTGACACTTACAAAACTAATGTAACTTAAAACACAAGACATCAAATAAACATTTACAGATCCCCAGTTAAAAATCACAGACAGTTAAACTTTTAACCACTGAATTAATCTGAGCTGTGGTAAATGCTTGTGTCTCATGTAACAAAAGATAGTACGTTATAAATTTGAATGTTAAATGGCAGTAGAAAGGAAAGAAACATTTGACATATAATCCATGTATGGATTTATAGACAGAGGACACATTCTATATTCCTAAGATCAGTAAACTTTCCGAAAACTTCGAAACACTGTTTGATAAGTTCTAACAATTCGACCGCTGACAATGATTACAAAGGAAACCAGTATATGATATTATGAAAAGGGTACAATAAAAGATCATCTTATTTTAAGAATTTAGCTTGAAAGAGAAATCAAAGGTCTTAAAGAGAGAGGAGGAAGGAACAGATATATAATAAGTAACATTAGTTTAACAATAAGTAACATTAATAACCATTTTAACACCAATTTAGTACCTATTTCTACTGAAAGAGACTATAAGGTTCTGTTAAATGTGTCAGAATTCTTAGGTCCGTGTGCTGTAATTAAACTCTGTGAGCTTCCTTTGTCTCTGCTAAGTTAGTGTGTCAGCAGAAGTTCTGCTGTCTGTGTGTTCCCTATGTGATCTTCGACTGACTTTTAGGCCATTGTGAGGAAGTCAGTCATATGGTCATTTAAAGGAACACAGAGCACAGGACTCTTCTGACAGGCCTACTAGCATACAGTTGACGAAGCATTTTTATCTGGAAAAAAAAAACATTGGGAGAACAACGGCCAGGGTGTTCAGACCTCCGTTTGCAACAGTGAGAGAAAGTCACATGTAACGGATTGTAAACTTGTTTATCTTTTACAAAGGATGTGGGGGGTGGGGGTTTGGTTCTTTATGCAGAGGAGAGATTAGGAAGAGATTAGGATTTTAAAGCTTAATTCTTCACCACATCAGGCAGTCAAAGTTTTATGCATGAAGTGCTACATATGTAGTAAAATGACACTTAATAGATCCAGTGAAATACCACTTAATAGATCCAGTGAAATACCACTTAATAGATCCAGTGAAATATCACTCAATAGATCCAGTGAAATACCACTTAATAGATCCAATGAAATACCACTTAGTACATCCAGTAAAATACCACTTAATAGATACAGTAAACTACCACCTAGTAGATCCAGTGAAATAGCACTTAGTAGATGTGGTAAACTACCACTTAGTAGATCCAGTAAAATACCACATAGTAGATCCGGTGAAATACCACTTAATAGATGCGGTGAACTACTATTTAATAGATGCGGTGAACTACCACTTGGTAGATGCGGTGAACTACTACTTAGTAGATCCGGTGAAATACCACTTAATAGATGCGGTGAACTACTATTTAATAGATGCGGTGAACTACCACTTAATAGATGCGGTGAACTACTACTTAATAGGTGCGGTGAACTACTACTTTGTAGATCCAGTGAAATGCTACTTAATAGATGCGGTGAACTACTATTTAATAGATGCGGTGAACTACCACTTAATAGATGCGTTGAACTACCACTTAATAGATGCGGTGAACTACCACTTTATAGATACGGTGAACTACCACTTAGTAGATCCAGTGAAATACCACTTTTTTGAAGAGATGCTGTGGACTACTACTTAGTAGATCCAGTAAAATACCACTTAGTAGGTCCCATGAAATACCACTGAGTAGATCCTGTGAAATACCATTTAATAGATGCGGTGAACTACTGCCTAGTAGATGCGGTGAACTACTGCCACTTAATAGATGTGGTGAACTACCACTTATTAGATCCGGTGAAATACTACTTTTTAAGAGATCCTGGGAACTACTACTTAGTAGATCCAGTAAAATACCACTTAGTAGATGCGGTGAACTACCACTTAGTAAATCCGGTGAAATATTACTTAATAGATTCGGTGAACTACCACTTAGTAGATCCAGTAAAATACCACTTAGTAGATGTGGTAAACTACCACTTAGTAAATCCAGTGAAATATCCCTTAATAGATGTGGTGAACTACTACTTAGTAAATCCGGTGAAATACCACTTAGAAAAACTGGTGAACTACCACTTAGTAAATCCGGTGAAATACCACTTAATAGGTGCGGTGAACTACTACTTAGTAGATCCAGTAAAATACCACTTAGTAGATGCAACAAAATACCACTTAGTAGATCCAGTAAAATACCACTTAGTAGATGCGGTGAACTACCACTTAGTAGATCCAGTAAAATACCACTTAGTAGATGTGGTAAACTACCACTTAGTAAATCCGGTGAAATATCCCTTAATAGATGTGGTGAACTACTACTTAGTAAATCCGGTGAAATACCACTTAGAAAAACTGGTGAACTACCACTTAGTAAATCCGGTGAAATACCACTTAATAGGTGCGTTGAACTACTACTTAGTAGATCCAGTAAAATACCACTTAGTAGATGCAACAAAATACCACTTAGTAGATCCAGTAAAATACCACTTTGTAAATGCGGTGAACTACCACTTAGTACATCGGGGAAATACCACTTAGTAGATCCAGTAAAATACCACTTAGTAGATGCGGTGAAATACCACTTAATAGATGCGGTGAACTACTATAGAGTAAATTCTGTGAAATACCACTTAATAGATGTGGTGAACTACTACTTAGTAGATCCAGTAAAATACCACTTAGTAGATGCAACAAAATACCACTTAGTAGATCCAGTAAAATACCACTTTGTAAATGCGGTGAACTACCACTTAGTACATCGGGGAAATACCACTTAGTAGATCCAGTAAAATACCACTTAGTAAATGCGGCGAAATACCACTTAGTAGATGCGGTGAACTACCACTTAGTACATCGGGGAAATACCACTTAGTAGATCCAGTAAAATACCACTTAGTAAATGCGGCGAAATACCACTTAGTAGATGCGGTGAACTACCACTTAGTACATCGGTGAAATACCACTTAGTAGATGCGGTGAACTACTACTTAGTACATCGGTGAAATACCACATAGTAGATGTGGTGAAATACCACTTAATAGATGCGGTGAACTACTACTTAGTAGATCCAGTAAAACACCACTTAGTAGATGCGGTGAAATACCACTTAGTAAATGTGGTGAAATACCACTTAGTACATCGGTGAAATACCACTTAATAGATGCGGTGAACTACTACTTAGTACATCGGTGAAATACCACTTAGTAGATGCGGTGAACTACTACTTAGTAGATCCAGTAAAATACCACTTAATAGATGCGATGAACTACTACTTAGTAGATCCAGTAAAATGCCACTTAGTAAATGTGGTGAACTACCACTTAATAGATGCGGTGAACTACCACTTAGTAGATCTAGTGAAATACCACATTTTGAAGAGATGCTGTGAACTACTACTTAGTAGATCCAGTAAAATACCACTTAGTAGATCCGGTGAAATACCACTGAGTAGATCCTGTGAAATACCATTCAATAGATGCGGTTAACTACCACTTAATAGATGCGGTGAACTACTGCCTAGTAGATGCGGTGAACTACCACATAGTAGATCCAATAAAATACCACTTAATAGAAGCGGTGAACTACCACTGAGTAGATCCTGTGAAATACCACTAGATTAGATCCGGTGAGCTACTACTTAGTGGATGCGGTGAAATCAGGACAATCATCATTATGTTAATGTGGAACAGATATATTAATGTTAAATCAGGACTATGATCATTATGTTAATGTTGAATCAGGACTATGATCATTATGTTAATGTTGAATCGGGACTATGATCATTATGCTAATGTTGAATAGATACACTAATATTGAATCAGGACTATCATCATTATGCTAATGTTGAATAGACATGAATTTTAACAGTAATGATCAGAATTTCTCATGTGGTAATAATGAAGCCACACTGACTGAACCTCTGAAGCTTTGACCTTTCTTGAGAGGTAGGCTCATCTGTTCAATTAAGTAGTCTTAATATGTTACATATGTTAAGCAACCTAACCTCACCCAAAACCTAATCCTAACCCTCACTATGGTCCTAATCCTGACACTAACCTCAACCTAAAACCTAATGCTAACCTTCACCCTGGCCTAAATCCTGACTCTAACCTCAACTTTAACCCAAAACCTAATCCTAACCCCAACTCTGGGCCTAACACTAACCTCAAACCAAAATCTAATCTTAACCCTGGCCCTAATACTGACCCTAACTTCAATCGTTTCCAAAAACATAATCCTAAATATCAACCTGGTACTAATCCTAACCATAACCTCAACCCGAAACCTAACCTTAATAATTCAGCCTTGCTCTAATCCTAACCTCAAACCAAATCCTAACTCCAACCCTGAGCCTGGACCTAATCCTAACCTTAACCCAAAACCAAATCCTAACCCTCAGACTGACAATGATCTTGATTTAAGCCTAAACCAAACCTAATCCAGTTAAACTCCAGTTTACACAATGATGTCAGCAGCATGTCTACTACACCTTATTAAGGTTGTTGAGTCTGTATTCTACCTGTTACATGTTCAGTGATTTCTTGGATTAATTTCTACAGATGTAAACTTGGACCATCAAAATAAAGTGAAAAACCTCTGGATTCAGTGAATTAACTTATTTACACATATAATTAAAAGTCTCTTAATAATATACTGAATGTATTTGGATGTTTTATTGCTGTTACATCATTGATATGTTGGTGCTTTACCGAAAAATAGTAATGAATTTCATTTCTGTACTCTGTTGATTATTTAGACCATAGTTTTGACATACAGTGGTCATATGGAAAATAAGGGGGATTAGCTACATATTACTAATATGACTGATTATCCTAACTATCATACTTATTAGCAACCAAGCTTAGTCTTATCAACTTACTAAGTGTCCTGAATCATAAATGAGGTGTATGTACTGTAATGAGCTACACAAATGCTTTACTACCAGCATATTTGTTGTGATTTGGATGCTGGTATACTACTCAACCTGCATGACCAGCGTTAATCAGCATAGACTAGCTTAGATCAGAATGAAATGAATGCTCGTCTGTGCTGTTTTTCTGCAAGGCCTAGGCTGGAAGTGCTCCTTTAGGCTGTTGCTAAATATATAACCAACATTGAACAAATGAAACTTTTATGAAATAAAATACAGACATATTGATGCATTTTGAAGTAGTTTAGTGAGGATACCAGGCACATGTCGATGATACCAGATTGTTTCAGGAAAAGTAAATTAATATTGATGCACTGACATAAAGACCATGTTCATAGATCACTTACCCAGTTCAGAAAGCCTTTTTTCAAATCCATCTCTCTCTTTCTGTAGTTGGTCTCTCTCTGTAGTCAGTTTGGTGCAACTGGTTTGTAAGTCATCTCCCGCTATAGTCAGGTTGGTGTAAGTGGTCTGTGACTGGTCTCTCTCTGGAGTTAACATGAACAATGGCACTGTGATCAGCAGAGGAACACACAGCAGTCCCAGATGCAGCCCAGTCAGTCTGTAGCATCTGCTTTCTGCAGAGTTACTCTCTATGGAGAAAGCACATAGAGGTGCATGTGCTTTAGAAATCATCAGTAAAGATTGGCACAGATAAACACTGACACAACACGTTTGACCACAATTGAGCCACCTTCATGTCCCTTTGACCCTCCTGCTCTCATTATGGTCTTCTTACAATATGCACTTGTTCTAATTATCGAGTGCATCCAGACAAATGTGTAATTAATAGTTTATTTGTTTATGAGAGAAGGAAAGACTATATTGGTTTGGTATCAGTAACTGCAGATACTTAAGATACAATGGTATCAGTATCCGATATTAGAAGGTGATAACAGGCCTATAATATGCTAAAGTATTTGTGAACTAATTTTGAGGTAACCTAAGTTGACACCTTCGGTAATGGGTCTTTTACTTTGACATGGCAAGACCTAGACAAATAAACAGGAAGTTATCTAGTTGGCTGCTGAAGTACAATGGCGGGAGCCATTACAAAAAAAAGGATCAAGCCACCAAACACAGTTAACCAGACCAAAACAGCACAGTATGGTACAAATAAAACCTCAGAACAGTTACACACTAATTATGGACCATAAAACAAAACAGTGTTAATCCTACCTGTCTGTAAGACTGTCTCCGTGCTGGCGTCCCCTATCTCTGTGTTGGAGTCACGGCCTCTAGCAGAATCTACACATTCATATATAACCATCACCATCTCGTCTTGATCTGCCCAGTTCAGCTTCTCAAACCAGATTAGATCATCATGAACGTTCTGAGACATCACTAATCTATAAAAATACTCACTGAACTTCTGTGTTTCTGTCTGTAGCAGCACTACTGCAGCGCTGCACTCTGTGACTAGTTTAAGGACTAGTGGTGTTAATAAAGGAAGTGGCTAAATATTTAAATATCCTTCCTGTGTACTGGGGGAGGTGTAAATGCAGCTATTGTCTTGCTTTTCATTTCATCTGGTTCTTACCCTCAAAATTACATGTATAAAATATCATAATGGAATCTGAGTTTAGTTTTCTATGTACTGCATGTCAATATATGTGTTTATTGATCATATGGTTTTGAGTGGCCATTTCTTCAAGACATTTCACGTTTTTTATTTTAAGAAATAATATGTTTTGTAATCGGCATAATTAGCTAAACGTGCAAGGAAGGGTTCTTAAACCAGATACTGTGAGCTTATATGTTTAGATTATGTTGCACTGTGTTGCCACTAGAGGGCAGTACACTTATATATGTGCCTGCTTGGAGATGCTGTAAGCTGAGTTATATGGACAACCTAACAATCTAGTTTTAAACAAGGCCATGAAATACTGTTCAGTCAGAACAATGTGAGTGACCTCTAGGCCCAATTCAACCTACATTAAGAACACCCATTTACAGATTCCTCAAACTGTAAAGTGTTCTACAACCACATACAACTGTAACAAATGGTCAGTTGGCCTGTCCACAGTGTGTATCTCACTCTCTAATATAAGAAAAGATTGGGATATTTTCTGGCTTCCCAGTTAAGTGTGGGTTACTTTGTGCTAATTAAGCTCCTTTTTCTAATAAAACAATAGAAATTACAATCAATAATGCTGAGTCAATGAGCCCAGTTTGGCACAAAGAATCAACGCACAACACATTTTCAGTTAAACTACGCTACAATACTATGTAACCGTCAGAAATGGACTACATGCTTGTCTATGGATAAGCTGTAGATGGGAATGTCATCCACATAGACCATCAAAGTGTTAAAGAAACCCAGAAAAAGGGTGAGGACATTCATTGACACAAAATTAATCACAATGGACATTATACAAAGGTACTCATGATAATGAAGGCGTTCTTCCATTCATTCCCCTGCTACACCTAGATAAGGTTGTAGGCACTGCACTGGTCTAGTTTGGTAAAAACTGAGACTTGCTGCAGTACCTCGAAGGCTGAGTTCATATAAATGCAATAGATAATAAATAATAAATCTGATAATAAATGCAGGTGCCAAGACCACCATCCTTTTTTTCCCCACAAAGAAGAAACCAGACCTAGGAGAGGTGCACAGCAGCCAGGGAAACCCTAAAACTAGCTGCAGTTCAGGGTCTAGACTGAGCAGAAACAAAATCTGTTCACTGTAAACCAGTTCAGCATTTGAATTGTTAGGTGACACCACACCACCTAAATCCAGAGTATATCCCCAACTCAAGCGGAGGAAAGAACAATGGAGGAGTATATTTAAGAGACTTTGGCCCAGGGCTTTATTCAGCCATCCAAGTCCCCAGTAGCCACTGGATTCTTTTTTGTAAAATGGAAGGATGGAGGTTTATGGCTGTGTATTGATTGTAGAGGGCTGAATCAAATCACCAAGCCCTATGCCTACCCGTTACCTCTGGTGCCAGTGGCCTTAGAGCAGCTCCGAGGCACTACCTCTTTCACAAAATTAGACTTACGTAGTGCCTTAAATTTAATTAGGATCAGAAAGGGTGATGAATGGAAAACAGCATTTCTCACCACCAGGGGGCACTATAAATATCTTGTGCTGTCTCTCAGACTTTTAATGCTCATTCTGTATTCCAAGCATTTATTAATGATGCGCTAAGGGATATGTTGGGCCAATTTGTCATTGCGTACACAGCTGACATTCTGATTTACTCCCCTGACCAAGATACTCACGTAACACAAATGCAAGCTGTCCTGACCTGTCTGCTAGAGAACCAATTATACGTTAAAAGAGAGAAATTCAAAGTCATTTCATACTCAGTCTGTGGCTTTCTAGGTTACATCATCAGCTCTGCTGGTATGATTATGGATGATCACAAGGTCAAAGCAATGGTTGATTGGCCCGTCCCAACATCTATCAAGGACCTAGAGAGTTTCCGTGGCTTTGCAAACTTCTACCGCCGCTTTATTCTGAACTATAGTAACGTAGCTGCTCCACTCACTGCATCACTAAAGGGCGATGCTAAAAGGTTAAATTGGACATCACAGACTAAGGGGGCATTTGACTCTCTGAAAAGAGCCTTCAACACCGCCCCATTATTAAAACACCCTGATCCTACTCAGCCATTTGTAGTAGACGTAGACACATTAGAAGTGTGTGGTGTGGGGGCAGTATTATCACAGCGTCTTGGGACGCCAGCCAAATTACATCCCATAGTTTTTTTTTCCATAAGCTGACTCCCGCTGAATGTAATTATAGGAATGTAATTACAGAGAGCTCCTGGCATTCAAGCTGGCTTTAGAAGAGCGATGACATTGGTTAGAGGGTGTGAATCACCCCTTTGTAGTGTTAATGTTAGCCTCACCTCAGGTTATTGCCCACAAGCTAATGGGCAATGTGAACGAGCTAATCTTTGAGAATATTCTGCCATGATAACCAGAACGATTGTGGGCACAGTTTCTACCCTGGGCAGAAATTGCCCAGAATTCCCTAGTTAGCTCGTCCACAAACCTGACCCAGTTTCAGTGTGTGCTTGGGTATTAGCCTCCCCTCATGCCCTGGACTGCGCTCCCATCTGATGTTCCATCGGTGGATGAATGGATGCAAAGAAGTGAGGAGTTCTGGAAGCAAATGCATCAACGTATTGAGGACGTTTTAAGATGTCATAAAAGACATGTTAAGAGACTCAGAGGGGAAACCCCCTCTATTCTCCAGGAGATCGGGTCTGGTTGTCAACCAGGGACTTCAGATCTTCAAAGAGAAGCAAACAACTCTCCCCCAAGTACACAGGCCTGTTTAAGATCCTGTCAAAAGTAAATGATGTGACTTATAAGTTACACTTACCTGTGCATTACAGTGTTTCTAACTCTTTTCATGTCTCCCTGCTGAAGCCTGTTGTTCCTGGTCTGCTGGACGAGGTCACACCCGACATTGAGCCCCCACCTCCGGTAGGCACTGAGGGTGCCCCGATTTATGCTGTCTGTTGACTGCTGGACTCCAGGCAGAGAGTTGGTGGGTTGCAGTATCTTGTGGACTGGGAGGGTTATGGTCCAGAAGAACACAGTTGGGTTTAAGCTCCAGACATTCAGGATCCGGTTCTGGTGGAGGACAATCGGTGCCACCTGAGTAGACCAGTCCCTAGGCCTAGGGGTCGGCCCAGACGGTCGTCTCCCAGTCATTGGGTCCATCCTCATGACAGACATCCCAGAGGTCATTCCAGGCGGCGATCGGGGGTCCAGCACCATGGCAGCTTTGCTCGGTTGCTTCATGATGCCTTCGGTAGCGTGTTCGGTGGTCGTTGCGGTCGTCGGTCCTTATTTGCCCAGGACTCTTTAGGGGGTACTGTCACGCTTTTGGACTTATCTTCCATCTCTGCTAAAATTATGAACTCCAACTCCCATGTTACCCCTCACCAACTAGTCCCTGTCACATGTCCACATTCAGCCAGTCACAGAAGCCCCTCACCAGTATACTAAGTATTGCAAAGTATTGTCATCATAGCATACTGAGCATTCATTTCTTGTATTGACTTCTTGTTTATGACCCGTTTGCCTGTTTCCTCATTCACGTCTTTTTTTTTTGCCTAGCCCTTATTGGATTTGTTCGCTATATCGTCTTTTGGTATTCGACCCTTGCCTGATTCCAAGTTCATGTCTCGTTTGCCTAGCCCTTATTGTAATTGTCAGCTGTATTGTCTGTTGGTATTGAACCCTTGCCTGCTTCTCGTTTTCGCTGTTAGCTCAAGGTTACGGTTTTGGTTATTATTATTCTGTGGTCTTGTACGACTTATGTGATATTAAATCCACCTGCCTCTAATGTCTGCAAGTGCTTGCCTCACCTGAGTTGCCTGACACCATTTGAAAAAAGCCAGAGGTTCTGGGAGATTGATGTGGGTTAGTTACCCTTTTGGTAACAGGCCCGGCTTTTCAGTGGAGCTCTGGGCACTTCAAACATAAGCAGTTCTGAAGATCAACATGGCCCAGGACAGAGTTCAATTGATAAGTAGTGATATGATATAGGCCACTTTGGAGCTTTTAGTGGGGAACACTGCAGCAGAAAACCCCTTTAGTGCCCGTCATATCTTACTGGAGAGGGCAGGTAGGGTTCTACTATAAATAGTACATTTGTAGGTTGAGGAGCCTCATGAAATGATAAGATGAGCAGGCTGTGCAGCAGGGTGAGTTTGTTGGCTCTGTGGGCCCTAGGAAGACCCTGCAGCTGGAAAAGGATTTGATGCAGGATGGCTCAGTCTAGCTGCAATGTGGCAGCTTACTCCTTCTGGAGATCAAATCCATAGTAGTCATGGTGAAAAACCAGAACAATACAAAATTAGGCACCAACTAAGTGCTGGGGAATGGTGGAGAGTAAATGGAAATGAGAACACGAGGAAAACTAAAGAGAGTTTAGTATAATAGCATTTCCAGGTAGATGTAGTGCTTGTAACATTAAAGAAATAAAAAAGAACACATGGATACATGAAGTGAGACTTGAGGAAGTAAAAGACAAAGTAAAAAAAGGCATCTCAGGTGACAAAACAAAAACATCAAATTTTTTATTTAATTTTTACCAAAGTTTTTCTTCGAGGGAGGTGTAAGGAATCAGAGTCAATAGTAGTCAGATTATTCATTTGCAGAGCTTAAATGCTTTAGAGCAGTGAAAAACAACAAAAAGAGTCAGTGAGGAAGAGAGAGTCCACTGGGGCCGGTATACTCTTTCAGGATTTATTGAGAAGAAACACCTTCATATATATATATATATATATATATATATATATATATATATATATATATATATATATATATATAAATAAATAATAATAATAAAAAAAAGAAGTTTGTGAATCTTTCAAACTAGCAATAATCCATCAATCTTTAAAAACTAAAAACTCACAGCATTGTGGCGAGACCGACTCAGACACTGGGTCGGGATCCATACGCAGGTAATATTTATTAAACCAGCAGGGGAAATAATAAGGGAGGTCAGAGGCAGGGCAGATGGGTCAAAACCAAAAAGGCTGTCCATATGTGCAGGCCAACAAGTCCAAGAAGGGCAAAGACGAAAAGCAGAGGTCAAGGGGCAGAGCAGAGTTTTGTTACCAGTAGACAAGCAGATCCAGGCAGACAAATCCAAACAAGGGAGGATGCTATGAACATGGAAATCATTAAACAACAAGAAGTTCCTCAAAGACTTTTCTTTTTAGAAAAAAATGCCTAAACATATCACAGAATATGCAACTGAAAATCTGGACCTAGTGTGTTGGAGGTCATATGTCTTATTTTAGTTTTTCCAAACCTTGCTGCACTGTGAATACTAAAATCCGTGGCTAACTTCAAATCTTCATGTGTAGTTTAAAAGTTGGATGTTGAGAATGTTGTCCATTGTTGGCTGTTGGATATGTAGAGTGTTTCTCAAACTCCAGAGAGGGGTGGAGGGAAAAATCCAGAAGAGGAATGGAGTGGATGAGGATTTCTTCACTGCCTCTAGGTCAACTCAAATGTACATGCAATCTTTTGAGTCACAGGAAATACAGTTGTTGCTTTTACGCTCTGTATCTTAAGTGTGTCACTGTGCATCAAACCTGTTGCTCTCATCCCATGTAAACTTCAAGAGGAGCTTAACAGCTGCAGCAGCCAGTGGAATATCAGTTTTCATGATTACCTCTAGAAACCTTTCTGGGTTTTTCTGAAGTGCGTCCAAGACACCCAAGCTTTGAAGACCATCACAGAAACTAAAGTTAATACCAAAGCAGAACAAAACAGTGTTTACTTATTAGTGTCAGGAAAACACAAAGAAACATATTTAACAAAAAAATTACAAAGAAGTCCCAACCGATAAATCCTATAAACCTATAAATTCACCAGTATTTAATATGTTCACCCTGATACCACTCTAACTCTTCCATCCTTCCCACTTCAAACTCACAGCTGTGTCCTCCTAACAATAGCCAGAAAAACACTAACATCATTAACATTAATGTTCCTGTTTACAAACTCACCTTAGCTGCATTGAAAATGTCTCACATATGCTTCAAAAATGTCTATAAGGGTAAAGTTTTTTAAAAAATAAGATACGTGCTGCCTGCATAAGGAAGGAGAAAGTCAAAACAAAGTAGGTGTAAAAGAGGGAGTTTCCAAAACTGGAATTCAACAATAATTACAAGCTCCAGAGGAAATGGGACTCCTAGCAACCACCTGCAAGACCTGGTTCTTTAAGGGTTCTACAGGGTGAGTCAAAAGTCTCAGGACACCCTTTTACTTCAGAAACAAAAGTAAAAATTACATGCATGAATACCCCAGCAAGTAATGAGTGAGAGGGACTTTAAAGCTTTCTCTTAAAACTGTACCTTCAGCTCTGTGTTCAGCACCAGGCACAGCACACTGAACATGTCAAACAGCTGTGCATCACAGGCTGTTGTTGCAAATTTCTGTGTTCAAAACGTTGGAACCACAAGAGAATTGGTTTCTGAGAGCTTTCCTGAAATCTTAAAGTAACAAGCATTAGGTTTGAACAAATGAAATTATTATGCATTAAAATATACATGCATACAAACACAAACATAAAGTAAGTAAAATAAAAATATTGTATTACAATAAAATAAACTAAGAAGCGAAAACAAGAAAATTAGCCACAGTATGCTTCACTAAAGAGCTGAGTTTTAAGAAGAGGTTGGAAGGAGTTCAGACTGTTTGGTGCTCGGATGTTTTCAGGAAGCTGATTGCACAAGCGAGGGGCAGCTCGATCACCTAGAGACCACAAGCAAACCAGAGCTTGCTGAGCGCAGGGAGCGAGATGTAGTCAGGCAGCTGTGTTTTGCACAAACTGGAGTTTGTTTAAAGTGTAAGATGGGAGACCAGTTAAACCAGCTCCTCAAATCACTCCTGAAACATGTCTGCTTTGTGGCATTTATATTATCCTATAATTTTTTATATTTTGTTTGTAACTAAGCAGATTTTCAGCAGTGTTTGATTTGCTGTTCTCATAGTCATTTCTACATTATTTTCTATGTCAATGTACCAAATATGCATAAAGTTAAAGAAACCTACCTGTTATTCTTAGGAACGATACTTACAGCGCCCCCTGTGGTGAATATATAGAATGCCTGAGCCTCACACTGCAACAAATAACATCTTAACAAGCCAGAAAGTTTTGAAAATAAGAAAAATAGGTCTTGATTTTGACTTTAGATTAATAGACTAGACCAGCGGTCACTAATAGGCGGACGGCGGTCCGGGTCCGGACCCAGACGTTGCCCAATGCGGACCCAAACAGTGTTTCGGCAGTGTTTATTTTATGGTATACGGGCGCAGTAAACTCACTGACCAATCGCATGCGTTGTGAGATCACGAAACACGCTCCTCAGCCAATCAGATCTGTGCAGATTCGGGCGCGACGCACACACAGGCGAGGTACAAAGCGGGAAGCAGCAGTCGAAGAAAGGCTCATTCAAACGAAGTGCTATAAAAAAGGAAACTCGGCAGCGAAAAACAACTTTTTAACCAGGAATGGACCGAGACATGTTTATTCTTCCCACAGACAGCTCCAAACCAACATGGCTCATATGTTCTGAGACCATGGCGAATTAAAAATAGCCATGTATATATCTTATGTGTGTGAGAATGGCCCTGACACCATTTCAACCCAGGTTTAATGTCCTGGCTGGACAACCAAGAGCTCACTTCTCTCACTGAACAAGAGAAAGAATACAAGAAAGAAATAAACTGTTAAGATGTTAAGTTGAGTTAACAAGAAGATGGATATTTTATTTACTTATATTTTATATATTTTTTAATACAGCCCTTGTGTTTACTTCAAGTGAGGGAAAAAAACATTTATTTGAAGTTTTAAAAATAATTAATTCAGCATTTAAACAGTAAATGCACTGAAATATATTGAACAGTGTGTGTGATGTGTTGATCTTTCAGTTGTGACATAAGATGCTGATACTAGGCTACTTCAGGATATGGATACGCCACTAGAAATTATGATGGTCCGGACCCTGGCCTGAAGAAATTTCCACCAACTGTACCTCACTAAATTCTAATTAAATACCCCTGAACTAGACTGTATGAGATCAGCTTTTAGAAGTTTAGTCTGTAATTATCTTATTTAGCTAATTATACAGACTAATTACAATACAATTAACTGTTTTTGAGAATTTTAAAGCTTTACAATCAAAAGAAATTAAAAACTTTTTTAAGTGAATTAATCAGAAACTTAACTCTTCAGTTCTGAAACATTTTTCAATCCAGCTGATTCATGTTGGCTGCTCGTCTTAAAGTAAACAGATCTTATTTTAAATATTACAGAGTTGATTTAAGTCTAGTATTGAGTTCGAAGCCTGTTCAAACGTTCTGTAATCTCTGCAACTCGCCGAATTGTAAGGTCGCAGTCACCTGTTTACTAGGTGGCCTAGGACACACTCCACACACACCCCTATGTCGCCATGGCAACCCAGCCATGGCTAACACACACACCCACATCTCCATGGCTACCTATCACACACGCCTGAATCTCGTTAGTGATAGTGGCAGCGTCTCATTAGCACACTCATATAAGCCAGCCACACGCTAGTCTCAGTGTGCGGCGTTGATCTCAGTAAGACTGTTCTCAGTATCTCTGGTTTCAGCTATCTGAGACTGTGAGGATCAGCTCCTACCTGTCCATGGTCCATTTAGGCTGATGTGCTTTAAGGTCTTTTCCCAGGTTCATCAAGGATTGGCATTTCCACAGCGGGGTCTCGTCGGCCTCCCTGGAACCCAAGAGAACCCGCAGACTCCAGCATCAGCCATTTCACCCACCTCCGAGCGGCAGAGCCTCTCTACGGCGAAGCCCAAAGCGTGAGGTCAGTGCCACCATGGAATCCACGAACTCCAAGCTCAAGTACGGGTTCGTTTCCCCGGCTCCTGCCAGTCCCCTTTAAGACTCTTCTACGTTGAGTGATTACGCAGCGTATTACCCGGCCCTGCCGGTCCTCCTTGAGACTCTTTTCAGTTAAGCTGCGTAGTCAGTTTAAAGACGCACTGCTTTGAAATCTGAAAGACTCCATACGGCGCACTGCTCCGAACTGTCCCCACAGGGCTGCAGCTGGGCCATCCCTCACCGAGGAACACGAGTGCTGCTCTGGTTCCCCAGGACCATCAGACCCAAGCAGGAAAAGCGAGAGGATCTCCCCAGCCACACCGGCTATCCAGTCTCTCCACCCAGCATGCCTCCTGGGTTAGCCGCTGGCTACCGCTAGCTCTCCTGCTACCAGCCCTTGGACTTTCGCAAGCTATTTGAACTCTTTTTGTTGTCTTTTTCACTGCTCAATCGTATTAAAAGCCTTGCACATGGATCGCATGTCTCCTCTCGAGTCTGATTCCTTGCACATACACATCTCAAGAAATTTGAATCAAGCGAGTTTTTTGCTCACATTAGATTAAACCAATGGAATATGTATTAATTTTAAAATTATTGACAGATTTTAAGATCATTTGTACATGTTTTTTCCTTCTTTTTGCTCCTTGTTGACTTTATGCACTATAAGCAAAATAATAAAAAAGCGCAAGGTTATGTATCTATACATGTATATATTTATACAGTCTGTATCCTCCTATCAACAGAAAATCAGAGAATCTCATCAGATCAATAATAATCAATATTATTATTAATATTAAAGAGGAGCAGTTCTAAAATCAACAGAAATTTAACTAAATACTCTCTTCTCACAGATCCAAACACGTCGTTCACTACAGGAATAATTAGCCCAGTTCAGTACAGGATCTGATCCAGAACCAGTTACAACACAATATCCATAACCGTTGGGTTCCCCACGTTTCCAGAACCTGAAAGAGAGAATCAGAGTATCACATTCATCCACACATGACGACAAATCACTCACACACTGATATATTTAACACACTCGTTCTGATCTGTTTGGACTGAACATCATGATAAAGCTTCTACCTGCTGCTGTAGAGAACAGAGGAGAAAAGACCACCTTAAGCAGATTCCAGATCAGCAGATTTAACTGCTACTGAACAGCAGCTCTGTTTCTGAGAACTTTAGTTTTCATTGTTTCTTTAGATTCCTTTCTTCTAATAGCCAATCAGAGCTTTACTCAACGGGTATTTAATATGTAGGAGCTAATTTGCATGTTGATTCTGATTTGTTCTTGTCCAGAATACAGGAAATGCTACAGTGTTAAAGATACTCCAACACTAATCACATGCACAGTGACTTTATCAACAGCTCCTATTCACATGCCCAGTTACTGCATCTTCACCACAGTTCAGTGGTCTCTTACCCAGTGGTCACTGCTTTATCGTCCACCCATCTTTATCGTTCACTCATGTCACATATAACTGCCCGTTATAACAGCAGCAGCAGCAGCAGTACAGCCTAATCTAAACAGGGGCATCCCACCAAAAATGGAAACAAACACTAAAAGTTTCAGAATCTCTAAAAGCAGCTCACACTGAGCTACAAACTGGAGTACAAACTAAATGATAGCTCATGTGGAAGAACTGAGTTTCAGCTTCTGAATGAAGTGATAAAGCTACTTTTACTACTTTCACTTTTCCAGAATGAACTCGAGTCCAAAGTCAGCATTTACTCCCTCAGCTGGATCAGATTGGTGGAGATCAGATTTGCATTTAAAGACATGCAGCCTGTAGCCTCGTTTAGTGATGCTGCATCTTCGCTATCAGCTCAAATTCAGCTTCGATTCCAGTTTAAGCTGGATTGGAGAAAGAAATGCTGTCCTTTAGCTTTTCCAGGAAAACCCATCACAGAGCAGTGTTTTTCCAGTTACTGAGAAGTAAAGGATCGTCATGTAGACGTTCTGTCAGTCTTTCTTTTTGCAGCCAAACATTTTGGTGAAATTCCAAGAAAACTATTGTGTCTGTTCTGTTTAGTTTTGACGCACATATATATATATATATATATATATATATATATATATATATATATATATATATATATACACACACACACACACACATACATACAGTATGTATATCATATTTTCATGGTCTTTATTAAAAAGATCTATTAATATGCTGAACAAGTGTCTTAATATCTTAATATGTGTAAAAGTGTCTTGATTGTTACTTTCAGCCCTTTCAAAGCTTACATTGAAAGTAAAGTATGTTTTGGTCTCTCCTGTAGAGTTGCAATTTTGGAAATACTGTTTTTTCATTGGACAGTGACAATATCTTAATGAACATTGACAGAGGTGGTAGTATGAGTCTTTACTGAGTATGACTCTTTCAAACAGTTACCCAGTGGCCTATAATCTGGGCCTGCTAATAAAAATACTAACAATAATAATAAAAATAGCAGCAGTAGTAGTAGTATCCAGCAAGACTGCAGCATAAGAACGCCACAGTAATGTCTGTCTCAACTCATGTAATTCATGTAATTTAACACATGTAATTCTGTAATTCTCTGGGTCATATCAGGAACATCAAGAAACTACAAATATCACAGTCAAACACCAACTGATAATAATAATAATAATAATAATAATAATAAGAAGAAGAAGAAGAAGAAGAAGAAGAAGTATTGCTGATAACTCACTTTGTTTTTACTGACTCATGGAAAGATGAATCATAGTCAACTAACCAAGTTGTTTGCTTGCTGACTCTCTAATCTATCCTGGAAGAGCTGATAGTGGTTGTGTAGGACCTGTTGTTTCAGTAAACAGTGGTAGCAGAAGTACACAAGTATCTTACTGAAGTAAACGTACTTGTAATGTAGTTAGTGTGGAAGGTTGAGATATTTCACAGATTGGAGGTACTCTAAGTTACGGTGGTCAGTAAGGATCAAAAAGGGGTGATTGGCAAGTCAGTGGTGCCTCCTCAAAGGCCAGTTTCAGATGGATTAAAGTATGTAAGCGCAGTGTGTTGTCGAAGATGCCACAACCTAAAGTCTGTTCACCCATAAAGCCATCCTTTGGAGTCTTTTACGGAGAGTCAAGAGAATGTCCTAGTAGTCACCTATATGTTTTCCAAGTCCACTCAGGCATGTAACTTAAAAGATGGATACCACAGCAAAAGTACTCTTGAAGTAGTGGTTCCTGGAGCATGGTGTTTCCACATGGCTGCACTAGGACCAGAGCTGTTTGAGCTAAGCTGTGAAGAGTGTATGGTGTAAAGAAAAAGATAAGCCTCCCTGTGTTATCCTACTGGTAACGACCAATGGCAACTGGTAACTGATATATGCCTATAACGTGACACCCCACTCAACCACAGGTTATTCCCTTATCACTTACTGTTTGGATTTGAGCCCCACTTGCCAGTGGATGCACTTCTAGGAAAGGAAAAATTGTCCCAGAGACGTTGAATAGGTTGTAAAAAGGTAAAGTAGTAAACACACTTTCACCAAAAATAGTAATGCCATGCATTTCTGTTCTCTGCTCAGTATTTTGACCATAATCTTGAATACAGTGGTCATATGGAAAATAAGAAGTGTTACCCACTGTGATGTTTGATCAGGCAGGGGAGGCGGATACAAATGCAGGTTTGCTTCATTTAAGTTCACACTTGACACAACAAAACAAGAACCAGACAAAACATACAACCACACATTATATCAATGCATTACATAAACAATGACAGACAATGTAAGGGAACAAACAGGTATAAAGGTATAAGTAGAGACACTAAACAAGAGACACTTGAGAATGGGAGGAGGCGCAGACTAGGAGCCGGTGAGAGGCGGAGACGGACACTTGACCGAAACATAAACAGATGCACATGACTAGATAGGGGAATGTAAACAAGGACATAGACGGACAGAACCAATAAGGGCGTGACAACGACATATTACTAATCTTATTATTCTAGCATACACACTAGCGGGCTATCTAAGATCTGCTAAGATCACGAAGTGTCCTGCTAGAAAATCCAGGAAAGACCAGTATAGCTGGTCACCAGCAATACCACCTTGTTGTGTTTTGGACCTGGAAAGTTGGAAGGGCTCATTTAGGCTCAAATGGTTAGCTGTTGCAAACTTTAGTTTTTGAAACATCAGCTAATTTATTTTTACCTTTATGAAACATTGTTTAATTGGTTCAGTGAGGAAAACCAGACACATGCTGATGACACTGGAGTTGTTAAAAAGAATGTTTTTCCAAGATAACTAAAGTACTATTAATGCAGACTTAACTTACATAAAGGAATCATGTTCACCAATCACTCACCCAGTTCAGTAATCCTCCTTTTAAATCCATCTCTCTCTTTCTGTAACTGGTCTCTCTCTATAGTCAGGTTGGTGTAGCTGGTCTGTAACTGGTCTCTCTCTATAGTCAGGTTGGTGCAACTGGTTTGTAGCTGGTCTCTCTCTATAGTCAGGTTGGTGTATCTGGTCTGTAACTGGTCTCTCTCTATAGTCAGGTTGGTGTATCTGGTCTGTAACTGGTCTCTCTCTATAGTCAGGCTGGTGAAGCTGGTCTGTAACTGGTCTCTCTCTATAGTCAGGTTGGTGAAGCTGGTCTGTAACTGGTATCTCTCTATATTCAGGTTGATGAACTTGACCCACAGCACTGTGATGACAGCC
This sequence comes from Megaleporinus macrocephalus, assembly GCA_021613375.1. Taxonomy (NCBI): domain Eukaryota; kingdom Metazoa; phylum Chordata; class Actinopteri; order Characiformes; family Anostomidae; genus Megaleporinus; species Megaleporinus macrocephalus. Next base: position 11,683,802 of record CM038724.1, on the reverse strand, counting down.
AGCAGGAGAACACACAGCAGCACTAAACACACTGTAGCCAGTCTGTAGCCTCTACTTCCTGCAGTGTAAAATACAATTAGACTAAATGTATTATTCATATTGAATCTTCTTCCAATCAGAACAACACTGATATGTATTGCTAGTAGTACTAAAGCGCTGTGTTACTTTAAAAATCTACACTGTTTCTAAAATATAATAGGATATAAAAGGAGATTTTGTTTTTCTACCTGGATGCTGTGTTTGTAGGACCCTCTTGGTGCTGGTGTCCTCCATCTCTGTGTTTGACTCACGGCTTCTAAAAATATCTGCACTCTCATAGATATCCACCACCATCTCCACTCGCTCTCCTCTGCTCTGCTCCTCATTACTGATAACATCATAAACACTGTCAGTCATCTCTGATCTATAACAGACTCACTAATACAGAATTACTGCGTCTCTGTCAGTGAGAACTCTGCTGCACAGCTACACCTCTTAGCTTGAATGATTTTCCAGTCTTATGTCTTTATTTAAGGAAGTGGCCAAGTGTTTAGAACTGAACTGGACTTACTGTGTGGTTGAAAAGTGAATACACCACAGGTTATGTGCTCAGCGTCTTTGCCTGCAACAGTTTTTGAACTATATATAACTTGTTATACCTGAAAAAGGGTTTTATTTAAAGATTAATGTCACTACTCAATAAAGAAAGCCAATGTTTAAGACTTGGCAAAATCAACATTATATTAAACACATTATGTATAATGCCACCTCTGGTAAGGCCTTATGTTGGAACATTGCTGTGAGGTTTTGATGACAAGAGCATTAGTAAGGTCAGGTACTGGTATTGATGACTCCTGCTAATCTCAAAGGTATTGGAAAAAGCCCAATGCTGGAGAGCTTCATACCCTATCCTACCCTATTCTATCCGATGCTTGGTATTGGGGTTGGTGATCTTTAGCTTTTGCTGATTAGTACTGATCCAGAGACATGCCCACTATTCCCCCCAGGAACATTGGACAGGTTAGGACTTTACCTCTATCATTCTAATATTAATTAGATCATACACCTACAGACAGTACTAGTCCAGTACCTTGGCTTTAATATCAACACATGCGCCTGTCAGTGGCACAACAGCTAACTTCTCTTCCTCTAATTTAAACAGTGGTTGATTAAAAATCTGCAACGTTAGTGTGCTAGTTTTAAGTCAGATAGCTGCTCCCACCTGACAATAACAATGGAGTGATCTGAGATTCAGTGCAGGAGGATTGCTGCAAATAATTGTGATGTGTTGGTGCTGAGTAATAAAGAAATCCTCGTCTGCATCACATACTGGAGGAACCACACCACAGATAGTCAAATCGAAACTGTCACTAGTGTGTGTGTTTGTGTATGTGCTCAGCACATCCTTGATATATTTTTAAAACGCAGACGATTACTCATTACGTTAACTCCCAGGACACAGGGTTTCTAATACAAACAACTATCTTTTGGTTTGCGGTTGAGCCCACATTGAATCTCTGCTCTGAGTGAACATTTCCTGTATGAGTAGCTGATGTTGTGCAAATCACTAAGTGGAGGTTATAGGATTAGTTTCATGTGGGTTTAATTAATACATGGTCTTATATTGTTTCCTAAAACAGATTTATTTATCTTTTTATCTTGGTTTAAAATAAAAGCCCTGCTGGTGAAACTGACTCTAGACTTTATTACAGTATATAGTTTTAAAATGACAGAACAGAAAGTTATCAGGTAGTATCAATTTGTTAGTAACTCTTTTTATATTACAGGTTATGTGTATCGGCTAATCAGTTAATTTCTCAAGTAAGACCCCCCCAGCCCTGCTGACTGGATGTGATAGTTCATACTTGGCTGAGTAAGTGTGAACACCAGAGGAAGCACCAGAGGAAGCATCACCAAGGCAACGCACCCACAAGTCTGAGTGACCTAATTCTAAGAAAAAAACCTGGGGATCTGAGCTTTATAAACATAGAGACATCTCAAAACAGACACAACAGAGTTTAGAATCACTGTTCTGCTATAAAGACTCGGGGGTCCGGAGTGAAGGAGGGTCATTTTCATCCTAGATATGATTAAAGAATGCGAAGGACACTATTATTATTTATTTAATCTATTTATTTAATTATTTATTTAATCTTAAAGTCCGGCCCTCGGTCCAGGTCTTCGCTTATCCTGCTGGATTATTTAGTCAACTGTATTTTCAGGGTAAAAAGGTGTTTCCTCTGTTTTACCCCATTACTCAAAGCCAGAGGTCGCCCTGCTGTGGCTGGCGTCTCCCCCTGGGGAGGGTCTTTATATGAGCCTAAGATGGTTCATATGATGGTTCTATATGGCCCACTGCATTCATACACTGGCGTAGGACCTCAGGCCAAATGCATTCACACATCAACTTAGAGCTTTGGCCCCTTTGCATTCACACATCAGTACTTTCACAGTACCTTACGTCCACAGGCCCCAACATCCATCATGCTTGCTTAAGGCCACGGGCCCCCAACATGCACCATGTTCGCTTGAGCCATGGGCCCCCACATGCACTTTTTGCATGTTCCCACATTGCTGAGTACAAGGGGACCTCCTGCGAACGTTGCCAGTCGTAGGCCTATGGGAACCTTAGCCTTGAACAAGTTGCTGTCATAACAGTGGATGGCTGTAGTTCTCTCTCTCTCTCTCTCTCTCCCTCTCTCTCTCTTTCAGGCAGAGGCTTTACTTTCCCTGTTGATTCAATGTGAGTGCGCCATCTACTGGATGAAATGTGTAACTCATGACCCTAAAGACGGAGTGTTGTAATGAAAAGCTCATAAAAATGTACTGAAAGTCATATATTAAAAAAATATATTCACTGACAGACTTTAATACTATTTACAAACGAGTTTCTTAAGAAACCTACTAAAGGAACACAATTTAACTAATTTAAGTCACAACAGCTCTGCTGTCTGTGAATCTTATCCAGTATGTTTTAGTTGAAACGACTCTTCAGCAGTGAGGTCTTCCTTATTCTTTGTTTAGGCTCAGGCATTATTGACCAATCTCATTCCTCAAGCTGTTACTCTGAGCACCGTCTTCAGCCTGCTATATTGATCTAGCTCTAACAGTGGATCAGTTTCTTTTTCACTAGTACTGAGCTGAACATTGAACTGAAGTCCACATTGACCTCATCAACTGGAATGTCGTGGGTTTGCTGTAGTTGATGTACTGACCGCAGGAATCTCCACCACAACTGGCGATGTATAAGGTTATCTGAAGCCATTGTAGGAAGGTCAGCAAGGTTTGTCTTCCCATAATAATGTGACCATGATTCCAGATTGGTAAGACTTTAAATCTCTGTGACTCGATTTGCAACAATGGGTTTTCATTTCTGAGCTGAACTCCAAATCCATGACATCACTACCATTGAATCTGTCTACATGTTCAGCTGGTTCTCCAATCTAGCACCAATTGACGCTCCCATTAACTCTAGTCACAGTAAAGTCATTTTCTTCAGTGAGGATACTCTGGACTTTGATGCTACCAGACTGGTAGCTACCTGCCCACCTACCACATGTCCTCAAACATGAGGAACTACAGGGACCTTTATGGCTCTTCCATTAAGGACCATGGAAACAACCTGGGAATAGCAGTCAACACAGTAAAAGGTGAATCATCATGCAGGGAGCCTTGGATGAAATTTGCAAGACAGAAAAAGAGGTTGAATTGGGGATCCAGGGAGAGACAAAACTCGTCCACTGATTCTGAAGGAATTCATCAAACACAGAGAAACTCATTCAAGTTTTGAAGATAAGGTAAGTGAGTACTCTTTAGATTTTTGGAGCTAGCTAGACCACAAACTTGCTACATTGAGTGCTGTGCTAATGATGATGGAGGGGACGTGTTTTCCTCACAACAAAGACAAGTTAATATAATATAATAACATTTAAGAAGAAAACTCAGGTACCACATCTATCACCTTTTCATGCGTGGGACTGGCCAGAAACCCCATGGCAGTGAATACATGTTGATTTTGCTGGTCAATTTGATGACAAGATGTTTTTGGTGGTGGTTGATGCACACAGTAAATGGCCTGAAATAGTAGTGATATGATCCACAGCAACAGCCAAGACCATCTAGAAACTTGTTAGTGACAATGGACCACAGTTCGTTTCACAGGAGTTTGTGTCGTTTCTGCAAGCCAGTGGAGTACAACACATTAAGTCAGCTTCCTACAAACCCTCAACAAAATGGTCTCGCCAAGAGAATGGTGCAAACTATGAAATGTATTGAAAGCCTCACAAGGTAAAGAGACTTTACAAACCATTACTCATGCAACCACCAAACGTTGCCAGCAACGCTGATCCTAAGAAGATCACTTCGCAGAACTTTTGATTTGTTAAAACCACCCAGTGTCAAAGAGGTAGTGCACCATCAACAACAAGCCCAAATTGACAGGCGAGAGGTAAAAACAAAAAGCAGGATATTCTACCCTGGTGAACATGTTCTTGCAAGGAATTACGCTCTGGGTCCAAAATGGGTGCCAGCATCAGTGATTGCACAGACTGAACAAGTGTCATACAGAGTTCAGACATCTTCAGATGTTGTATGGAGAGGACAGACTGATCAGCTGTTTCCACACATCAATGAACCTGAGGTGCCTGTATCTTCAACAGTCCATGTGGATCAGCACCGTCCTGATGAATCTCAAGTAACTGAAGGAGAAACTCCAAAAGAGATTGTTCCTGTCACTGTGCCGACATCTGCTAATAAACGACGTTACCCTGCCAGAGAATGCGTCCACCTGCTAGACTGACTTATTAGTTATAACTCAACCTACAAGATAGGGCATAATAATCCCTGTGGTTAAAATCGGGGTGAAAGAAGTCTACTCTACCCTGTAAATAGTTAAAAAAAAAAAAAAAAAAAGATGTTGAACATTTTTACAGTGGCAGAGGATCTGACTCATAGACATAAGAGTTCAATCCACAAGCAGGAGTTTTATTCACACAATAACATGGTTTATAGACTATAAAGGCAGTGCTAATAAGCCCCAGGTGATCTGCCAAATCAGGTGCAGGTGAAGGTATGCTGGGATGAGTGCAGGGGAGTGAGACCTTATGCACATACTCTATATTATCTTATTGTTTCATGTGAGCGGGCAGTTGTCAAAGCTTTTCACTGCTAGGTGTACGGTGTATGACTATGTTAGTTAAACTTTGATTTGATTTGAAACGGGCTCATTATCTGTATTAAAGAGACTGCATTAGAAACTGACCTTGCAAGAGGAGACAGACTTTTGCGGTGTGTCTACAAGTCACATGGTTGGATGTTCAGAGGAAGTCCATGTGGTTGAGGTGTGAATTCAGTACAGTGCAAACTGTTATGCTAATGCTGAAACTAGCATACTGAAACTAGCATGCTGAAGTTGTCTGGCCATGGATTCTGCAAGATGATTGGATGTTTTGCAGTGTCAACAGTAACATTGTGCCCCCCTGGTTGTGGGATGTTACTCTCCCAGTATGTGTGAGCACAGTTGCTCATAGAAGAGTTTACAGCAGAGGTCTCAAACCTCCTCAGGCCCCCAGACAGTCCACATTTTTTCTAACTGTTTCACTGATATGATTGGCTGAGGCAGGTCCAGTAGAGGATTGAAGCCTCCTCATACGATATATATTAGAAAATCTTGGGTAGTACAGTTAAGTGCTGGTCAAACAGGCTCATCCTTCATATGAAAGAGATTGCATTAGAAACTGAGCTTGCTAGAGAAGAGAGATTGTGTTAGATAAAGAAGATTTTCTGCAGTGGGTCTGAAAGTCACATGGTTGTTGTACACGTGGGTGAATATCATGTGGTTTGAGCTGTGCAGCACACACTTTTATACTAATGTTAATTCATGAGAGAAACTAGTGGATGTTGGAAGTACTTGTGTACATTTATTGGTGGATCTAAATAACATTTCCTAAACTGACCTGTCAGATCACCCCGGGTTGCACTCATAATCTGAATTCAGTTGCATTGTGGGTCATTTTTTTTTCTCTGTGGTGCAATAAGTAGTCTGATTACTCATTAAATGCAAATGTCAGATACATCATCTCAAGGAAAGGCTCCAAATCACAATCACCACTACATGTTGTATCCAATTTCAAACAGAGGTCTCCAAATCCAGCTCAGTCATTTTTAAGGGGAAATCTTGTAGGTACCTCCACTAAAAGTGAGAACTCTTTGGTACAGATGCACAATAGGACACTATTAACCCCCTGCTGCCCTCTAGTTGTCTTCATTTCCTTCTATTTTTTATTAGCATTCTGTCTGTCATCTAGCTCAAATCAATATGCAGTGTATTCCAGACATTATTCAAATTCAAATATAAATTAATGATGGATATTGTTGAAGTGCTGTGGATTAGTGCAGTGTTTCTCAGCCCTGTTTCTGAAGGGAACATAACAGTGAGCTGGTTTTCAGCTTGTTAACAGCTGTTTGTAACTGGTGTGCTAAAACAGTGACAGCACTAAAACACACAGAGCACTGTATTTCCAGCAGTCCTGTGAACCTCCACTCACAGTGGCACTAGCATTAGCCCCTGTTTCACCAACAGGCTTGGTCAAGAATCACTTCCCCACAGAACAGCAGCTTGTTAACAACGACTGACTGCCTATTGACTGTGTTAAAGCAGGGAAAGCAACTGATTAACTGGTTAATTTAGGACCACTGTTTTCTTCTGACAAGCCTTTGCGAGAAGCCTAAAGCAGTTATAGCCCTGGTGCCCAATCCCTAAATGGTGCTATTAGAATATCTGAAGAATCTGGTGTACCACTTTGGCTTCTTTGTAATTTAAATGCTGGTAGTGTTTTTCTCATAAGTTACTCTTTTATATGTACATTTACAGTCAAGTTATAAGCAAATATATTGTCACATCTACTGGCCTGAATCCCAAGGTATGTTCCACCCACTAAATAAGGCCCAGCTTATATATAGGCACTCAAACAGAAAAAGGGGATCTAGCAGTCATGCCCCAGAGCAAGACTTATGCTCTGGCTCCCCTCAGACAGCATGTCTCCTGCTCCTGATAAAAAAGGACGAAGTAGTTTGCTGTAAACAATGTTAAATGCCACGTTCTGCAGTTTAAACCTTGTTGTCTTTGCATTCAAGACATCCTGTGTTAATAAAAACATGGTAGTCATGGTAGGCAACCAGGAAGTCAGTCACAGTGCAGTGCTTTGTTATAAGAAAGCTATTGGCCTAGAAATCAGTATATGCCATTTTCTGTTTGGCCCAGCAGAAGGTGCCAAGACTCGATGTTGGCTCTGGGCAGGTGGCCATAGGAGTGGCTCTCCCGGCAACTCTGTGCTGCCTCGTAACTGAAGGCGCAGTTTAGAGAGTTCCAGTGGAAAAAAGCCAGAGGAGTTTCTACTCCAACAACTTCTTCATTCTGAAAATAGACATTGGATTTACACATTTTCAACAGTCACTTTTGAGGAAGCATACATACAAAATGCTGACTTCCAGAATTCTGTTTTACTGGTTCACCAGCTTTCAGTGGCATGGCTTACGGGTTCCTCTTGGTCCCGTTCGTTTAATAGATTTGGGGTTCAATATAAGCCATGCCACAGTCGACTTACATTTCTTTGACTTAATATTCCGAGTAACCACCATGCTGACTGCAGTGCATCCCACAGCTACTGGCGGGCGCATGCGGGAGACTCCATAAAGTGAAGACGACGATCCACGTGGTCCCACTGATCTTGCAGGAGGAGACAGACTTTCACACATAAAGAAGACTTTTGTGGTGTGTCTACAAGTCACCTGGTTGTTGTATGTTCAGAGGAACTCCATGTGGTTGAGGTGTGAATTCAGTACAGTGCAAACTGTTATGCTAATGCTGAAACATGTTTTGTTGTCAGAGAAACACAAATTTTTCTGGCCATGGATTCTACAAGATGAAAAAATATTGTGCCCCCCACTTGTTGTGTGACGTTACTCTCCCAGTATGTGTGAGCACAGTTGCTCATAGAAGAGATTACAGCAATGGTCTCAAACCTCCTCAGGCCTGCCAGACAGCCCACATTTTAGCTATAACTGTATTACTGTGATACACTACTCCAGTAGAGGATTGCAGTCTCCTCATACAATATATATTAGAAAATCTTGGGTAGTACAGTTGAGTGCTGGTCAAACGGTCTCATCCTCCATATTAAAGAGATTGCATTAGAAACTGGGCTTGCTAGAGAAGAGAGATTGTGTTAGATAAAGAAGACTTTCTGCAGTGGGTCTGAAAGTCACATGGTTGTTGTACATGCGGGGGAACATCACGTGGTTTAAGCTGTGCAGCACAAACTTTTATACTAATGTTAATTCATGAGAGAAACTAATGAATATTTGAAGTACTTGTGTACATTTATTGGTGGAGCTAAATAACATTTCTAAAACTGACCTGGCAGATCACTCCCGACTGCACTCATAATCTAAATTCAGTTGAATTGTGGGTCATTTTTGTCTTTCAGTGGTGCAACAAGTAGTCTGAGTACTCATTAAAGACTCGATGAGCACAGATGCTCAATTGGGTTCAAGTCTGGAGAATTAGGGGTCTGGGGTAGTAATTCGAAGTCTTGGTCAGTTCATCCAACCAATGTGGGACATTTCTAGCTGTTGTGATGTGTCGCATTGTCTTATTGGAGAATCCCATCTGTCCCAGGAAAGACAATCAGCATGTATGGTGTACGTGATCTGCAAGGATGGATTCAGACCCAAATCAGTTGAGAATGTCTTTCACACGAGTGGATGAGTGGGCCCTGAAAACACCCTGAAAACATTCCACAGACTATAACGCTGTCATGTCAAGTCAAGTGTCAAGTCAAGTGGGTTTTTATTGTCATTTCAACTACATACAGAGTACACAGTGAAACGAAACAACGTTCCTCCAGGACCATGGTGCAACATAGACAGTGCATACAAGACACAAGTGCAACACGAACAAACAAGTGCGGACAGACAACACAACACAACACAGTACAGACAGAGAATAATAAATAATTGCTGGTAGTGTGCAAATTGTGCAATGTGTAATAAACAGAGTCCAGTGAGGTAGTAAAGTTATCAGTGCAATGCTTTGTGCAAAAATGCTTCCCTTTTTTATCTGGGGTAAATGGTTGGAGAGAGAGAGAGAGAGGGAGAGAGAGAGAGAGAGAGAGAGAGAAAGAGAGAGAGAGAGAGAGAGTGTACATGTACCAGAAAGATATCAGTTCAGACGTTGAGTTGTGTTGAGAAGTCTGATGGCTTGGGGGAAGAAGCTGTTGCAGAGTCTGGTCATGTTGGACCGGACGCTGCGGTACCTTCTTCCTGATGGCAGGAGGGAGAACAGTCTGTGTGAAGGGTGGGTGGGGTCATCCACAATGCTGGTTGCTTTGCGGATGCAGCGGGTGGTGTAAATGTCCAAGACGGAGGGGAGAGAGACTCCGATGATCCTCTCAGCTGTCCTCACAATGCGTTGGAGGGACTTGCGGTCAGAGGCTGTGCAGGTCCCAAACCAGGCAGTGATGCAGCTGCTTAGGATGCTCTCTATGGTTCCCCTATAGAAGAGGGTGAGGATGGGTGGAGGGAGACGGGCCTTTCTCAGCTTCCGGAGGAAGTAGAGACGCTGCTGGGCTTTCTTGGCTGTAGAGCTGGTGTTCAGGGACCAGGTGAGGTTCTCCGCTAGGTGGACACCAAGGAACTTGGTGCTCTTAACGATCTCCACAGAGGAGCCAGGATCCAGTTGCACAGGGGGGTGTTGAGGCCCAGCAGGCTTAATTTCCTGGTGGGATTCTGTGGGATGATGGTGTTGAATGCTGAACTGAAGTCTATGAACAGCATTCTGACGTAGGTGTCCTTCTTCTCCAGGTGGGTAAGGGAGAGATGAAGGGTGGTGGTGATGGCATCGTCCGTGGAGCGGTTGGGACGATATGCAAATTGCAGGGGGTCCAATGAAGAGGGCAGTTGGGTCTTGATGTTCCTCATGACATGTCTTCACAAACATGTGTGTATGTGTGTATACATGTGGTAATTGTTGGTTTAGGGCCTCACATGAGTCTCTAGGACATCTTCATTGGTGTATATATTATCATGATCATTGCAGTAATTGGAATGTGTTGATGTGTACTGTGTCATAATCCCTGAATTTGCATATATTTCCTCATCCATCTCCAGTTCTTGTATCCTCTGTAAACGTATTGATGCCATTGAGTGGATCTGCTTTAAATACACTTCCTTTTGCTAGATACTATCAGCTGAAAGTTCGCACAACACAAGCTTTACAATAACACAGAACAACAAGACTTGAATGGTTTAACAAAATCCAGCTTTATTTTTTAGATGTTGTACATGAACTGTTTTCATACACACTGCTATATATTCAGTCCAACAAGCTCATATTACCAACTAACACTGAACAGCAACACTAAACAGCATGAAAAGCTGTTTGATCCCTTCAGAAAACATGAGCGTCTTTGGATGTTGGTGTTTTTTTCAAAGACGTTTTTATTCTATTCAATGTAAGTGTTTTAATGTAATGTATTCCATGTGGGTATCTCCCAGATTCACATTTTTACCAAAATGTATAAAAAATGTATATATAATAGAAAAGTGACTAGCAGCAGTTTCTAAGCAGTGATTGGACGGCTAAGAACATGAGGCAAATCTGATTGGTTCAGCTTTTGATGTTGGTAATTACATTCCTGCACTGTAGGATACTGTACTGTATGCTGCAAGAGTCCAGTGTACATTATATACTTCTACAGTACACAGTATGTTATTTTCAACACAGAGTGTATGACACAGCAGTAATATGATCACATCATCTCCTACTGGGGCTGACTTTTGACAGACATGTCTTCTGTCTTATACTGTCCTATGAGTATTTGTCCATAAGGCATGTAAGTGCATTTTGCACCAGTGACATAAGCATTTTTCCTAGATCTGCGTTCAAGAAGAGACAAGAAGAGAGAGTCTAGAGTTAAAGTTCCTAATATATTTGTCCTGTTCTGTAAATGGGCATTTTGACTTGGAGGTTTTCAGTTCATCACTAAAAAGCACTTTTCTCACAGACCCATCCTTTTTTCAAAGAGCATGGTACATCATTCCAACACTTCTTATCAGTCCATCCCCAAAGCTCAGCACAGTCCTCATTATTTGAATTATTTGGTTCCCCTGGACACCAGAACCTGTAAGCCAGAGAAAGTCAGGTTCTAATTAATGTCACCTTCTGATTAAGTCATGTTCTAAATCAGAACAGCAACACTGAACAGCATGAAATGTCAGCATGAAAAAACTGCTGGAGCTGAGACAGTAGAACCCTGAACAGTAGATAAAAAAGTGTTGGAGCTGAGACATCATAACCCAGAACAGTAGACCTGAAAGTGCTGGAGCTAAGACATCATAACCCAGAACAGTAGACCTGAAAGTGCTGGAGCTGAGACAGTAGAACCCAGAACAGTAGACCTGAAAGTGCTGAAGCTGAGACATCATAACCCAGAACAGTAGACCTGAAAGTGTTGGAGCTGAGACAGTAGAACCCAGAACAGTAGACCTGAAAATGTTGGAGCTGAGACACCAGAACCCAGAACAGTAGACCTGAAAGTGCTTGAGCTGAGACATCGTAACCCAGAACAGTAGACCTGAAAGTGCTGGAGCTGAGATACCAGAACCCAGAACAGTAGACCTGAAAGTGCTGGAGCTGAGACAGTAGAACCCAGAACATTAGAGATGAAAGTGCTGGAGCTGAGACAGTAGAACCCAGAACAGTAGACCTGAAAGTGTTGGAGCTGAGACACCAGAACCCAGAACAGGAGACCTGAAAGTGCTGGAGCTGAGACATCATAACCCAGAACAGGAGACCTGCAAGAGCTGGAGCTGAGACATCATAACCCAGAACAGTAGAGATGAAAGTGCTCGAGCTGAGACATCATAACCCAGAACAGTAGAGATGAAAGTGCTCGAGCTGAGATTACAGAACTCAGAACAGTAGAGATGAAAGTGCTGGAGCTGAGACAGTGGAACCCAGTACAGTAGAGACAAAAGTGCAGGAGCTGAGACATCATAACCCAGAACTGTAGAGATGAAAGTGCTGGCGCTGAGATAACAGAACCCAGAACAGTAGAGATGAAAGTGCTGGAGCTGAGACAGTGGAACCCAGTACAGTAGAGACAAAAGTGCAGGAGCTGAGACAAAATAACCCAGAACAGTAGAGATTAAAGTGGTGGAGCTGGCACAACAGAACCCAGAAACGTAGAGATGAAAGTGCTGGAGCTGAGATAACAGAACCAAGAACAGTAGAGATGAAAGTGCTGGAGCGGAGATAACAGAACCCAGAACAGTAGACCTGAAAGTGCTGAAGCTAACACAGTAGAACGCAGAACAGTAGAGATAAAAATGTTGAGACAACATAATCTAGAACAGTAGAGCTGAGTGTGCTGAGGTTGAGGCATCAAGTTCTATAGCAGACCTGAATGTTCTCAGTCTGATAAAAAAGTCTAATAAACAAAATTATTCACAGTAGTTACAAAACAAATAACAACAAACATCACATCAGTATCAGTATTGGCCCAAATTCAAAGTTTCAATATCGATATCGATATCGGAAAAGGAGGAGTAGTGTCAGACAATCTCTAACCTTAAGGTGAAGAAAAGAAGAAATTTCAGTCACTTACTCAATAGTCACTTTTGAACCATCCACCCATTTCCAGACCCCCTCTGTTACTCTGTCACACAGACCGATCCAGACTCGACCGTCTCCCAGTGTTTGAAGCAAAAACTCCTGTAAACATGATCACAGAGCATGAAAACACTGCTGATACTGTTAGTTCCTCTCTCACAAGCACAGATCCTCTACTCACCTGTTCTTCACTGCTGTTTATGATCATCAGGTCGGCTCCTCTCTGTTTACAGTCCTGTCTGCTCTCAGTCCATGTCTTCATTCCAGGAGCAACGTAATACACTCTTTCATTGAAGTACAGCCATCCTTGCTTGTTATATGTTTCTGTTCAGAGAGAAGGACATATGATGCTCACAGTATCTCTATAGTCCATACATATAAAATGTTACAACTGTAATAATAATATAAATGTGGTAACTCATTAAGCACATGGTATAAGGTAATCTTGACATTCTATTGAACACCAGTCTTTATTAAGTATGTTTGCTGAATAAGAAAGAACTACAGAAAGAAGAATTTACATGAAGCAATCAGAGTAGCTTGTCTGGGACTGATATCACATTTTCTTACCTACAACAGACAACTTGTTCTGAAGCACGTCTTTCTCATTCCTTAACTGGTTCCTGTCGGCTGTAACGTTCCTGTAACCAGTCTGATCTCTCTCTATAGACAGGTTGGTGTAACTGGTCTGTAACTGGTCTCTCTCTATAGTCAGGTTATTGTAACTGGTCTGTAACTGGTCTCTCTCTATAGTCAGGTTATTGTAACTGGTTAGTAACTGGTCTCTCTCTATAGTCAGGTTGGTGTACCTGGTCTGTAACTGGTCTCTCTCTATATTCAGGTTGGTGTACCTGGTCTGTAACTGGTATCTCTCTCTAGTCAGGCTGGTGTAACTGGTCTCTTTCTATTGTTAGATTGGTGTAACTCATTTTTAACTGGTCTCTCTCCTTCTTTAACTTCTCCATCTCAGTTGTCAAATTGTTGTAGCTAGTCTGCAGCTGGCTTCTACCTACAGTCATGTTAGTGAAACGTATCTGTAACTGGTCTCTTTCTCCAGTGAGGTTGGTGTTACTGATCTGTAACTGAGCTCTCTCTGTGATTAGTTGGTTGTTACTTGCCTGCAACTGGTCTCTCTCTGCATTTAGTTGGTTGTATCTGCTCTGTAACTGGTCTCTCTCTGTGGTTAATTGGTTGTGACTGGCCTGTAACTGCTCTTTCTCTCTGGTTAGTTGGTTCTTACTTGTCTCTATCTGGTCTTTTACTGTGTTTAGTTGGTTGTATCTGGTCTGTAGCTGGTCTCTCTCTGTGGTTAGTTGGTCGTAACTGGCCTGTAACTGGTCTTTCTCACTAGCAAGGTTCTTGTTACTAGTCTGTAGTCCTTCTTTCTCCACAGTCAGGTTGGTGTTGCTCTCCTGTAGCTGGTCTCTCTCAGTAGCCAGGTGGTTAAACCTTAAACACATTACTGTTATGACAGTCAGTGTGAGAACACACAGGATCCCCAGACACACTGAAGCAAGTCTGTAGATTCTGCTTCCTGCAGAGTAACTTCCTAGAAGAGAAGAGAGACGGACTGATTATTTAACCTTATTTATCTGTATTTTTGTAAACAGTGGTTACAAGTTTAATTGAAGTCCATTTTGTCCTTGCGTTTGCCTTCAACCCCTTATTCCTCCATCTAAGAAACAACTACAAATGTAATTTAATTGCGATTAATGTTTGATTGAGTTCAATGTTTTGTTTATCTTTTGTTTTAAATAGTCTAATGAAGGATGAGCTGGACCGACTCAGAGACTGAGGGAACAGAGATTTTCTTATTTCTTACTTTCTTTTAATCCTCTGGCATGATGTTCATGACGCACAGTGGTGTGACAAATGTGGAAGAGCAAAGTTTTAGCAAATCACTGGAACATGGGTTTGTTAATTCTAGGCCCCCTAAAAATAAATAGTACTAGACCTGACCTCTGTAGTCATGAAGGTCTTGGAATGCCTTGATGTAGCCCATGTAGCCCTGAAGGCCCATATAAACCGTCTGCGGAACCACCTGCAGTTTGAATACAGAGCTAACAAGTCTACTGGTGGCCAACTTGACCATGCACTTCATGCTACAGAACCTTATCAGTCCCGGAATCTATGCTAAGTAATCTAAGTTCAGTTTGTGGATTAACTCAGCATTCAACACCAGAGTTCTCGAGCTGCTGCAGGTGAAACTTTCCCAGCTGGTAAATCCCAGCTGCTGGTGGATCATGGATTTCCTCACAAGCAAGAGACAGCAGGTCTCTTGGAACCAGCTGTGAAGATTCTAGAGTGGCAAATGAAAACACTGTGGTGGGTCTCATAGCGTGGGAGGTCTCATAGTGGTGGGAGTCTGCCTACAGAAAAGAAGTGAAGCAGCTGGTTTCCTGGGGTACAGAGGAGGGATGGTAGAGATAATGGTGGACTTTAGGTGCAACACCAATCCTTCAGGTACAACACCAATCCTCCCTACACTCCCTCAATATCAACAATGCTGTGGTTTCCTTATGCGAAACCTGAAGAAGAAGCATGGTCTCAACCGCCAAGCCAGCTGTAGAAATTGAACCTGCCACAGAGCTTCATGATCCAGCTCCAAACATGATCCAGGATCCTCACATATTACATAACCATCTGGTTTGTTTCCTCCATCTTCCAAGATTGAGCCAAACTCCAGCGAATAATCAGTACAGGAGAGCGTACTGGCTGTAGTCGTTTCAGGACTTCTACAACAGCAGGGTGATGAAGTGCGCCAGTAAATCTATAGCTGACCCCTCTCATCCTGAACATCAACCAGACATGCTAGCAGCTCCCCCAAGGTGAGCTGTAACATTCATTGACCACAGTGAACACCTTGCTATGTAAGTCCTAACATGCTGCTTGTTTGCACAACAGTACAATTTATAAATTTAACAAATGCTAATTTTAATCTGTAGTATTCAGTTTATAGTAGTTATTATATGACGTGTCTCCTCTGCATGTGGATATCCACATATGCGTATGTACAGATATTCACACGTTCCTTCAGCAAATATCTATTTTTTCTTATTTGCTTATCTTATCTTATTTCTTATTTAAGTTCTCTGTCTCTGATTGGTCAGAAGCTCAGCACTCATTAATCAGGTTGCATGTGAAGATATTGATCAGATGCTGTCTGTCATGAATCCAGGATTGTATTGACCTAAACAACCTAAGCAACAAATCCTGGTTTGGGAGACGGATGAAGAGCACAGGTACACTGTGAGATTTAGGGTGTACCTGAGCTCTGTAGTTGATCCATAACATGCTCGAGCACATTTGACCCACAAAGTCTGGTTCATTTCCCTAGTGTAATCACTCCATACCACGCCCAGGCCCACTTTAACAGGTTAAGATGGACCGTGCACATGTACACATCTAGTGTGATCACTAACCAGGCCTGAGGCTGCGACTGTCCCAGTGGCAGCAAAGGCATCACTCAAACAAGAAGCTGGGGCCAAGATGAAGGCATCTTCAGCCTCGAATGGGATCAGAGCATTCAGAATCATTCCTATGGCTCTGAGGAAACAGATCAGTGAGTGCTCTGGCAGATTGAAGGCCCTAGCTGAGTGTACAGTAGCTCTTGTGTTGGTGCAGTATTTCTGTGAAATAGTATGATATAGCTCTCATATATGCACCAGGGCCTCAGTGTTATGAGGCCCTGCCTGCACAATGAACACCATGACTCACAATGAAGTGTACCCTCCCCCCCCCCCCCCCAAAATAATTTTAAAAGGCCAGAAAAATGAAAAATGTTGTATTTTTTAAACAAGGAACACTACCATGTGCAGTATTATACATTTAATACTAACCTACAACTAACCGAATACTAAGGCCAGATTCACATACCCTTCTAAATCATTAAACTGCCCCCTGCTGACAGAGCTAGACATAATCATACTCTAATTGTAGCCTGAGAAGTAGAGCATGCTGTGGACCGTGCTGCTGTTTTATTTTCAGTAGTTGGTTAAAACGCTGGGCAGTTATTTTGTGTGGAGGTGGCATTTAGTGCCTTCTTCATTCCTTTATGCTGCCACAGCAAAATTCAAAAACCAAAACCTCCAACCAAAACTTCTTCCACTTTCAGAGAGCTCTGAGGATAAAATAAAACAGCTGGTGTGGAAGTGAAACTTCTGTGAGAAGTGAAATTGTTTGCTTATGGTGAAAACTGATACAACAAGGCACTGATGTGCTTAGAGGTGGGGGGCACAAGAGCCCTGTTGTAAAATGCTACTTTCTTTTTTTCCAGTGGATCTGTCACCTTCAAATCACAATATCCTTAGCTTAGATTCCAGTACATCAGTATTTGTATTATTATTATTATTATTTGTGTGTTTGTTCTAATTACTTCTCATTACACTTTTACTTTAACCAGGCAAGTCACTAAGAACTGTCAAAAACAAAGAAGTGGTCTTATTCACAGAGCTAGCGATCACACAACATAAGAAGAAACTAATAAAAACAACAAAAGGCCAATTCGGGGTCGTACTCCAACATACGGGCAAGGGTCCAAACCAGGAGAGACAGCCAGACAGCCAGGCAAACAAGTCATAAGGGAGAGTCAGGAGGATAAATGAGAGACATGGAGGGAAAGTTGAAAACCAGGAGATCAGAACAAACCAAGCAACCAAAGCCAATAAGGGAAAAAGCGAAAGAGAGAGAAAACCAGATATCAACGGGAGTCAAAGCCAGAGATCAAGATAGAAAGACAAGATAAACTAAATAATCTAAATTAAAACTAAATAATCAATTAACAGTTAATATGTACACATATCATTACAATGTCCTGGATAGAATTCTTAAAAGTAGACACTAAGATGGAGAGTTTGTAAGTAGCATCTGGCCTTAGAAAAACTTAGCACTGAATTAACTTCTGAATTGCACTGGTACACAGTACAGGATGAACAGTCATTTGAACCAAAGTGATTTTGGCAGCATGAGGGAAAGAAGAATGCATTTTTAGATAAGGATAATGAACTGTCTCGCCAAATGCCTGGATGTTTATATGTTGAAAACTTCTTCCAGGATGACTCATTTGCGGTGAATTCTGAAGTAGGAATATCACAGCATTTCCCCAACCAAACTAAACCAAACCACAAGATCACAGCAATGCTGCGTGGCATTCAAATCAGATATAACAACATTTACCACTTTCAAAACGCAATAACACAAACACATCACTGAAAGCCTGACTGTGTCCCTTACAAAATACTGTTATCAGTTAGACAGTTTAGCTGGCAAGGAACACAAGGGATGGTGCAATAGGTCTCTATCAATTAGGGTCAGTTCGGTCACCGTTTCTAAAAAGGGGTCAGTCAATGAAGTTTTTCAAAGATGTTGCTATGCGGGCAGTGCATATGTATAAATATTTGTAACGTTTGGTAAGCATATACGTCATAAAAGCAATGTAGTTTGACATACAGATCAAGAACAAACAAATTTACAGTCTAGGTTTAGGAAAACTGGTGAAGTTCCATGATGTTCCTAGAAAGCTACTGTCGAAGTATTTTTTGTACTGAACAGATCACCAAACCAAATGCCTCAGCAATACAAAAATAATCTAATTTAATCTGCAGAATAAAAAAACATTCATCTGTACCACACTACTAAAATGATGGTGGGCTGTCATCGGGTGAAAAAACTGGATAATCTTGTAATATTTCATTTTTAACGATGAAAAATGATGATTCTAATGCTAAACAAGCTGTTGTTGTTTGCTGCTGGTTGTTTGTTGTGGTTACACTCATTATAATACAATTATCAGAATGTCTATTCTCCACAAACTATTCTTATGTTTTTATTACAATTGTACTCATAACTTAATTTGCATTGTCACAATTTGGTAACAAGCCGGTTACCACAATGCTATAAAACATGTTTCAAAGCATACCTGCATCAGTGCCCTAGAAGAATATAGATAACTAGGATGTATCATTGTGTGTATCTGTGTGTGTACGTGCTGTACCTGAGCTCTTCAGGTCCTGACAGGCTGCACTCCTCTCATTTTCCCCACAGTTATCAGAGTTATCTGAATCAAACCTGCCATATCTAAAACCAGTCTTTGCTCTTCTGTACTCATTCATCTCCATGCTGTTCTCCACTGCAATCCAGGCTTTGCAGTAAAGTGTGCAGTCTTGAAAGAGGCGTCAGGTTTATATGAACTTGTGGAGTTCCACAGAGCAGAACTTCTTTTCCCAGCAGAAATCACATGTGACAATCGACAGTGTTGACTTACCTCAAGGTTCCTCCTTCTCCTTTATGGCGTACGAGCTGTTCCAGTGAATGATTGAGCAACTGGTGGAAATGTGCCCAATAACGTCAGCAGCCAATATCAGAAACAGGTAGTTTGTCCCACCCAAAAATTAAACCACAGAAAAAGCGGAAACTGTTTAAAAACACTTTATTTTAAAAGCGTGTTTTGGCAGCGTTTGCAATTCACACGCCGTGTTTGTTCTTAGCGACGGCTCTGGTTGTTAGGTGGTCTGGGTCTTTCACTTTGTTAAGGTTTGTGTTGAGATGCCTGTTCAGAAATATCCTGCAGTCAGCAGATTCACTGACTGGAGCTCTCGTCCCGCTGAAGCAGCAGGTAGCTCGCGCAATAGCAACGATGACCATATATACTGTTATAAATGTTATAAATATAATGTGTTGTTATGGTAACAGACTAGGAGGGTTTGGGTAAGCTAACATTTATATTAACTTTAGTCAGAAAGTACTCTGAAACATAAAGTTACATTACTCTCTGGCCACGTCCCAACTACAGACTGCTACTACACTGAATACGTAAATAAATAAAATATTATAAAAAAAATAAATAAAAGGAGACCAGCGTTAGAAGTGCTGTCAGTAGTGCAGTATGTAATGTTCCAGAGGGTGCTGTTTGGGACACAGATTCCCTGTCACAGCTTCCCATTTATGTTAGTCTTGTCTAGTCAGGAAACCTTAACATACATTTATTTATCATTTAATTTCAGCGCTATGCTCTAAAGAAAATAATATTTTTTGGTTATTCCAAAAATGTTGTTCTACGTCTCTATACATACAGTTATTTATTACCTTACCTACAGTTGAATCAGCTTATAGGTAATACTTTATGGGATAGGGTGGGCTTTGAAAAAGTGTCCTCCCCAATGTTAAACCCGCTCCTACGGCCTTGTCCACATACACAACAGTGCACACATGTATAATGTATGGCATCATACATATATTACATTATTATTATTATTATTATTATTATTATTATTATTATTATTATTATTATTATTATATATGATGAAACCAACTGTTTAGTAAATGGAAGTCCCATCAGTAGTCACATGAGTGATATCTCCTGGTATCTTTTATTTAATGTAGAAATTTAGAATGAAAGGCAGTGTGTGTTTTGTTAGGTTTCGATTTTTCAGCAGTCTGAACATTGAGCCAGCCTAAGTAGAGGAAATGTATGTTTTTAAGTTTGCTGTGTTGTTTTTACCCTTGAGCATCTCAAGTTAGTTCTGTTATGTTCACTGAGAAGTGTCTAAAAAAAAGAATCTGAGTTGAGTAAGGAGTTGTGGGGTGTGTGTGTGTGTGTGTGTGTGTGTGTGTGTGTGTGTGTGTGTTGTGTTTATGTGAATCCAGTTTTCCGGTTGTTTGCCCAAACATGGTGATAAACATCACAGGAGGGTAGAAGTGTTGGAATGTTGTGACATTTCCGGACATTAGCCCTTTGAAAGTTGGATCTAGGGTTTAACCAATGAGGCTTTTGTGTTAGCCTAACTGCTTTCTTTACCGCACATAAGTCCAGATTCAGCTCCCTAACAAGCAACAACATAAAACCCCTGATAGCAGCTACACTGCTGCACAAACATTACCCCAAATCTGTGTTGTTGCTGAGTATCTTTACTCTTTTTTTTATTTTTTGGAAATGCTTCAAAATAGCCTGGAAAATATTCTGGTTCCATTGACTTGCATTGAAAGTAAAGACAGTTTATGTCTCCTACTGTAATGTTTTTCACTGGACAGCGACAGTAGATTATCTCAAATCTCTCAGAGAACTGCCTTTTCAAATAGGCTCCGTCAGTGTGGAGAGCTGAGGAGCCTGAAAGGGTGGAGTGTTTCATCTTTAACTGCTTCATGTGATCTGTGTTTTCTGCTGCTGACTCTGATACTGAATGTAAGTGCCAGTGTCGGCACGAACGCCAATAAAGTATCAGCATCAATGAGACACTACTTTTGACTCCTTCTGTGTCAGTCTAGCTCCCTCAGCTCTACACTGGCCCCTGGTGCAGATCATGTGTCTGTGTCCTGTGGAGCTCCTGTGTGAACTTCCCAGTGCCCTGCTTTTTGTTTCTTATAGTCTATGGATTGGTCTGGTCTGTTGCTGCTCAGTAGTGCTCTGAACTGTACAGAGGTTATAGTTTGATGTACAGCCTAAAGAGACCTGTCAGAATTGGCCCTTTCTGTAGAAATGAAAATCTTCAGATGAATGTAAAGTTCCAAGAGAAGATGTTTGATTTTGTCTACAGAGGGCGCTGTTTCTACAGTAATAATTGAATTTATTATTAATCGAGTTTTGTCTACTTGTGCCTAGGAAGTTTAACCTCTCTTACACAAGTTTCCTTCTCTGTTCTCTGTATTGTGCCCTCGATTGCACTCTGCTATATATAGTCTACTGGCCGTGTGAAGTCTTGCTGAGGTTTTTCTCCTGTCATTTCTGAGCTGTTGTGTTTTAAGCTGTTGTGTCTGGTTTTTGAACACTGCCTGGCCCTTTGTCTGAGTGTGGATAACTAAATACATTCTTACAATGTCTGGGGCATCCAGGAGAAATCTGTAACTACACTTTGTTCTTCAAACTGGAGCTCAAGATCTGATCTACTTCTCTCACAATAACATATGCATGTTACTTTGTATTGTATGCATGATTATTTACATCTGTTCTAGTGATATAAAAGTACTTACAGGTAAAAATAATGCTAAGATAAAGTGTGGTAAACAATGAGCTTAGGTGTCTAAGATTCTACATGATTGTATTTCTGCTGTATTGACTTCATTAGACTGAAAGGTGACACAGGCCCTTTTTAATTATCCTGAAACAGACATACACAGTCTTTGAAACAAGCTAAACTTTATTTTAATGAATATGTTTTTGATATGGCTACATGTTGTATACAACAGTGCTTTAACATTCATGAACAGCAATAAGAAAAAAACAGTATTATTATAGCAGCAGAAGCTCAAGCCATTCTGTTAAGACCTCACATCAAACTCTCTTTCTACTATTAGTTCCAGATTGCTTTATGGATGAACACATTCTGCTATAAAGTAATGCTGTTCAGTTCCAGACCACTGAAGATGCTGCAGTAATTACAGCACGCATACAGTCTCTACAGAACTGTTGAGTCTTAATGAAAGCGGTTTAAAACCGCTTGAAAACCTATTTACACATTTACACTTACAGATATGACACGACAGCAAAGCCAAAAAACAGCAACAACAGTAAAACATGAGATTATCATGATTAAACTGTGAGAACTAATAAAAATATGCAATCTTTAAGAAATATAGAAACGTCTCTCTCATGTAGACTAACTTAGAACCCAGTTAAACGTTTCTCACAGATTCCAACTTCATTTTGATCACAAGAAAAATCAGCCCAGGTTTTGGAAGAAGCTTTTCTGTAGCCAGTTACAGCACAGTCCTCATTTCCCCCATAATTATTGGGTTCCCCCGTCCACCAGAACCTGAAACACACAGAACCAGATTATCTTCACTGTTACTCATATAGACCTTCTTAAAGGGAGTGAACAACTCAAAGGCTCAGTTCAGTGGTCTCTTACCCAGTGGTCAGTGCTGAGCCGTCCACCCATTTCCAGACTCCCTCTGTGTGACTGTCCGTCAGACCAATCCAAGCTTCAGTGCCAAACACTTCACTGATGAACTCCTGACACGACACAGCAGCACAATATTAACACGATACAGCTGAAGAAGAGTGATATCTCTCTCTCTCTCTCTCACTCTCTCTCTCTCTCACCTGTTCTTCTCTGCTGTTTATGATCACCAGGTCTGCTCCTCTCCGTATGCAGTCCTGTTGGCTCTGACTCCAGATCTGCTTCTCAGTAGTGATGTAGTAAAAACTGGAGCTGAAGTATCTCCATCCTTGCTCACTGTTTTTATCTTTCATAGAGAAAGTCATACATTAATAGAACAGATTAAAGGTAAATTGCAGTGCTTCATTATAATTTATAACACTAAGGCAGGTGCGTAGGTGACATCTGGGATAGCAAATTACAGCAGAATTTGTGTTGTAGACGGTGTGAGTCGGTTCCTATCATGTGATTTTGAAAACAGTGTTGAGATGTTTTAATTATAAATGTCGTTTTTTCCAGGAGCTACTGTGTATACGGAAAGTCTTCACAGCCTTATTCCCAAAATGGATTATTATTATTAAAATTAAAAAAAAAAAAAATCATATGTATATAAGTATTCACAGCCTTTGCTATGACACTGAAAAGTGAGCTCAGGTGCCTCTGTTTCCACTGATCATCCTTCAGTTGTTTCTGCAACTTGGTTGAAGTCCACCTTGTGGTAAATCTATATATGGTTTATGTAAGGTCCCATAGTTGACAATACATGTCAAAGCACAAACCAAGCCATGAAATCCAAGGAATTGTCTGTAGACCTCCGAGTCAGGATTGTATGGAGGGACAGATCTGGGGAAGGGTACAGAAACATTTCTGCAGCAAGGTCCCAGTGAGTATAGTGACCTCATCCGTAAATGGAAGAAGTTTGGAACCACCAGGACTCTTCATAGAGCTGGCCGCCCAGCCAATCTGAGTGATCAGGGTAGAAGGGCCTTAGTCAGACAGGTTAGCAAGAACCCAAGGGTCACTCTGACAGAACTTCATTGTTGCTCTGTGGAGAGAGGAGAACCTTCCAGAAGTACAACCATTTCTGCAGCACTCCACCAATCAGACCTGTATGGTAGAGTGGCAAGACGGAAGCCACTGCTCAGTAAAAGGCACAAGACAGATAACAAAGGAGTGGCTTTGGGATGACTGTGTGAATGTTCTTGAGTGGCCCAGCCAGAGCCCAGACATGAACCTGATTGAACATCTCTGGAGAGATCTGAAAATAGCTGTGCACTGACGCTCCCCATCCAAACTGATGGAGCTTGAGAGGTTCTGCAGAGAAGAATGAGAGAAACTGCCCAGAAATGGGTGAGCCATGCGTTTAGCATCATAGTAAAAAAAAGCCTTGAGGCTGTAATTGCTGCCAAAGGTGCTTCAACATTAAGGCTGTGAATACTTATGTACATGGGATTTTAGTTTTTTATTTTTAATAAATTTACAAAAGATTCAAACAAACTTTTTTCACTTTGTCATTATGTAGTAACAATGTGGATAATGAACGATTTCATCAAATCTCAATGTCTGAAGTGCTTAAAGGATCCTTTGCAGTTCCAGTAAGTAATAAATATTCACATGTACAAAACGTACTGCACATTTCACAGTAAATACAGATAAAGGGATGGATACTGTGCATCAGAGAAAAGAGACTGACAGTGATAAACCTCCATATTAATACACTCTATATTAATACCCATAGTTTTGTAATGAGATGTCACACAAGCTCCGTGGGTTACACTGCTGCCCTCCCTGCTGTATACTGGGGTTCAAACTGTAACACTACCTTCACCTACCTGTTTACAGGTAAACTGTAACACTACCTTCACCTACCTGTGTACAGATAAACTGTAACACTATCTTCACCTACCTGTGTAAAGGTAAAGTGTAATACTTCCCTCACCTACCTGTGTACATGTACACTGTAACACTACCTTCACCTACCTGTGTACAGGTAAACTGTAACACTACCTTCACCTACCTGTGTACATGTAAACTGTAACACTACCTTCACCTACCTGTGTACAGGTAAACTGTACCACTACCTTCACCTACCTGTGTACAGGTAAACTGTAACACTACCTTCACCTACCTGTGTACATGTAAACTGTAACACTACCTTCACCTACCTGTGTACAGGTAAACTGTACCACTACCTTCACCTACCTGTGTACAGGTAAACTGTAACACTACCTTCTTCTACCTGTGTACAGGTAAACTGTAACACTACCTTCACCTACCTGTGTACAGGTAAACTGTAACACTACCTTCACCTACCTGTGTACAGGTAAACTGTAACACTACCTTCACCTACCTGTGTACATGTAAACTGCAACACTACCTTCACCTACCTGTGTACAGGTAAACTGTAACACTACCTTCACCTACCTGTGTACAGATAAACTGTAACACCTCCTTCACCTACCTGTGTACAGGTAAACTGTAACACTACCTTCACCTACCTGTGTACAGATAAACTGTAACACTACCTTCACCTACCTGTGTACAGGTAAACTGTAACACTACCTTCACCTACCTGTGTACATATAAACTGTAACACTACCTTCACCTACCTGTGTACAGGTAAACTGTAACACTACCTTCACCTACCTGTGTACAGATAAACTGTACCACTACCTTCACCTACCTGTGTACAGGTAAACTGTAACACTACCTTCAACTACCTGTGTACAGGTAAACTGTACCACTACCTTCACCTACCTGTGTACAGGTAAACTGTAACAGTACCTTCACCTACCTGTGTACAGGTAAACTGTAACACTACCTTCACCTACCTGTGTACATGTAAACTGTAACACTACCTTCACCTACCTGTGTACAGATAAACTGTAACACTACCTTCACCTACCTGTGTACAGGTAAACTGTAACACTACCTTCACCTACCTGTGTACAGATAAACTGTAACACTACCTTCACCTACCTGTGTACAGGTAAACTGTAACACTACCTTCACCTACCTGTGTACAGGTAAACTGTAACACTACCTTCACCTACCTCTGTACAGGTAAACTGTAACACTACCTTCACCTACCTGTGTACAGGTAAACTGTACCACTACCTTCACCTACCTGTGTACAGGTAAACTGTAACACTACCTTCACCTACCTGTGTACATGTAAACTGTAACACTACCTTCACCTACCTGTGTACAGATAAACTGTAACACTACCTTCACCTACCTGTGTACAGGTAAACTGTAACACTACCTTCACCTACCTGTGTACAGGTAAACTGTAACACTACCTTCACCTACCTGTGTACAGGTAAACTGTAACACTACCTTCACCTACCTGTGTACAGGTAAACTGTACCACTACCTTCACCTACCTGTGTACAGGTAAACTGTAACACTACCTTCACCTACCTGTGTACATGTAAACTGTAACACTACCCTCACCTACCTGTGTACAGGTAAACTGTACCACTACCTTCACCCACCTGTGTACAGGTAAACTGTAACACTACCTTCACCTACCTGTGTACTACCTAGTGTGTAGTTAGCAGCGGCTAAAATGTCCCTGCCACCCCGACGACCTCCATCACTGCAAACCCACTGTGTTAATATTTTAGTTTTTCTGGGGGGGACATTGTCAGCATTTGAGACAGCAGGCAGGTCACTTCTAACCATACGACTGTACATGATGGTAGAACCCAACACTGCACCCACTACCCAGTAGCTACACAGTTCAGCACAGAATGGCTAACACAACACATGTACACATCCTGTAGCTAACAATAGTAACTTATTTACACTTTAGACTCTCTCTTCCTTCCAATCTCACTCTCCGTGTCCATTGTAGCACCACTCTATAACAAGTCTCTGCAGGGTCCCCTGAACACCACCATTCCTGTGCTCAGAGTCTGATCAGAAGTGTGATGCTACAATATGATTGGACTAGTAAGCTGAGGATGATGATTCTAAGCTGAGAATCGCCGTGTTGTGAAAGTGAGCTATTTAAACACTAATTCAGTTTAAACTTATTTTTCTAAATATGTAAAACACCTGCATGTAGCAGTCCACTGTTTCTCCAGCAGGGGGTGATGTTAGCACATAATTGTTTGTGTCTTATTAAAAAGAGAAGCAGCCACACATGCAGGTGTTTCCAGACCTTCACATTAAGAGGTAAGAAAGGTTTTAGAAAGATACACACTGACTGATATGTTATAATCCTTATTATTTCCTATGATGACCTGCAATGTGTCCACATACAGTAAGTCAGGTAGGAGCTGATGTATTGTGTCCATAAGGCCCCCAATCACAAGTAGTTCAAGATCCACCAGCAGGTGGAATGAGCTCTGCCTCTAAAGAGAAGGCTGGAGAAGTGGACAGTACTATATGTACGTACACCGAGCTCACTGTTCTTAACTGAGCAGCTCCAGAGTAGTTTCCTGTAAGCAGTAACCTGAACTTTATTCACTCACCTAATTCTGCAAACGTCTTCTGAAGCATTTCTTTCTCCCTCTGTAACTGGACCATCTTATTTTTCATGTTGTCATTATTGGACTGTAGCTGGTCTCTCTCTGTAGTCAGCTGGGTGACACTGGTCTGTAACTGGTTTCTTACTGTAGTCAGCCAGGTGTAACTGGTCTGCAACTGGTTTCTCTCTGTAGTCAGGTTGGTGTTACTGGTCTTTAGCTGGTCTCTCTCTACAGTTAGGTTGTTGAACTGGACCCACAGCACAGTGATGGCAGCCAGCAGGAGAACATACAGCAGCCCCAGACACACTGCAGTCAGTCTGTAGCCTCTACTTCCTGCAGTGTTGATTCCAGAAACTAGAAACATACACGATAATATTCATCAGTTATGAGTTTTCACTTTCTCTATAAACATGACATTTCTGTGATACATTCATTTAGACATTACTTTACAGGAACTACACGTACATAAAGCATTAATACATGTTCATAAGCACTTCAAGTTTAATACATTATCTTTCTGAACATTATCGTTAGAACCTGTTAGAACTACGTCAGTGTATTGTTTTACAGTACAAGAGACTGAAGATGAGTCAGCTGTGTAAACTATCACTAAAATTAAAATAGGACTTTACACTGACTCTGAATCAGGGTGCTTGTTTGGTCCTTGACCGTTCAGTTTGGTGTGAACCGAAATAGCAGGTGTGAAAGATACCTCGGCTCACGTTCCAGACCAAAGACCCAAAACTTTGTCTGACCAAAAGACGTGGTCTCCTGGTCAAACTGAACCATGGTTCGGTTTGTTTAAGATGTGAAAACATCTTTTGGATTATTTGGTCTTTTGAAATTACCAGCTGAGACAGTCTATCATCATCAACTTTCAGGTGTGTAAACGTCTTTAAACTAAATGCTTTTGGTTTCACTGACTGTGTCCTACTGTAGATGAGCAAATACTAAAGAACATTAGTTACCAGTCAGTACACTCGCATGACTGATACGTTGTGACACAGTAAATGTACGTCTATAGGTCTCTATGTTATCAGCTAATTCCTAGCTTGGAGGATTACAAGATGCTGTGTGGTGTAGGCTGTGTGTGTGTACCTGAGGCAGTAGATCCTTTAAGGCTTCTGTTCACACCAGTCGCTGGGACTTCATCATTAGCATAGACATCCTCATAATCATTGCTGTCGTGTGAATGTGTTGATGTGTCGTCTGTCATAAACTTTGAATTTATATATATATCCTCATCCAGCTCCAGTTCCTGTATCTTCTGTAAACGTGTTGATGCCATTAAGTGGATCTGATCTGCTCTAAATACAATGGCTTTTGCTTTATCTGCAGATGTGGAGTCTCTACTACAGTCCTTCAAAGTGCCCCAGTGAATTAGTATACACTTGCTCTCAGGACAGGAAGTTGAGGCACTTCACCAGTATTGACACGCCCTGACATCATGCCACTGCACTGTGGGTTTTGTAGCGTGTGCAACAGTTAAATACCTAATACATCAGTTAGTAGTCGTCTATTAGTCTATCACATAGACATAATAACAGACAGAACTTCTTAGGAGTGCCATAAAGGGGGTTGATGGATTCCAAGACAAACAAAACAGTACTTATTTTGCTTATTTAAATTCTTCATTAAAACGTTTAATTCATTAAATTATAATTAAAAGATAGTTTTAGATTCATGCTTGTAGCAACACATCTTCAGAACTGCACCACCTCAGATGGCTAAGGGACTGTTCCCAAACCAGACTGCACTCAAAGGTGATGTAGCGCATCTACACCTGCACCACCGAAAGCCTGGTTTGGGAACAGCACCAAGCAGGACAGACGGGCTCTACAGAGGGTGGTGCGTTCAGCGGAGGGCATCATTCAGATTGAGCTTCCTGACCAGCTGACCATCTACTATAAGCAGTGCTGGACCAAAGCCAGGAAGATTGAGAAGAACTTCAGCCATCCCAACAATACACTGTTCTATCTGTTGAGGTCGGGGAAGCACTTTCATTACCTGAAAGCAAACACAGAGAGGATTAGGAGGGGCTTCTCCCCACAGGCCAGTTTAACTCTGAACCACGGCTGCACCTGAGACCACCTCACACACTTCATACATAAGACTGCTGCACCGTTGCACAGCACAGGTTGCACGTTTATTAATTTCATCCACTTGTTGCACATTTTGCACTCTGCACTTAATTCAGCATTGTTTACCCCCACTGCACACTTCTGTTTTCTATAGTGACCATTTATATATATTCTTTATTTTTTTCTTCTTTGATATTATATCATTATCTCAGAACATACTTTATCTTGCTCTTATATATGTGGTGCGTCTACAAGTCACATGAGTGCTGTATGTTCAGAGGAACTCCATGTGGTTGAGGTGTGAATTCAGTACAGTGCAAAATGTTATACTAATGCTGAAACATGTTTTGTTGTCAGAACAACACAGATTTTTCTGGCCATGGATTCTTTGGATGATGAAATACTTTGCAGTGTCAACAGTAACATTGTGCCCCCCTGGTTGTGTGACGTTACTCTTCCAGTATGCGTGAGCACAGTTGGTCACAGACGAGATTACATCAGAGGTCTCAAACCTCCTCAGGCCCCCCCAGACAGTCCACATTTTAGCTATAACTGAACTCACATGAAGGGTGCAATGCATCCTTTGTTGTCTCAGCCTTTGTTGCCCTCACATATCGATGAGTCTTAGGCATCCAAACCCTGGTGCCAGTTTGTGACTTGTCTCACCTCGGATCACTCTCTGAGGGTACTCACTTCTGACTGGGAACACTTCACATCTCTTTGCTCGTTACTGTTTCAGAGATGCTCTGACCTCGTCATCTGTTTGGCATGTACTGATTGGAACATGTTCAGAGAAAGCTGCCACACAGCTCTGTCAACACATACATAGACATCAGTGACTTGATCTCCAAGTGCATTGGAGGAACAGCTTCTTTCCCCAAACTATCAAACTTCTAATCCTGAACTCAGGTCTTCAAGCCTGGCCCAGTTCTCCCACATCTAGAATCCACTGTTCTGTTTCTGTGTAATATATCTCAGACCATACTATGCAGTATTGTAGTTTAGTGAGATTATAGCCAAAATCCTTTCTTAACACCTGTGGTTGCCCCCTAATGCTATTTTTTAGACTGGCTAGCAACGTTATATTAGAAAATCTTGGGTAGTACAGTTGAGTGCTGGTCAAACTAATCATCTGTATTAAAGAGATTGCATTAGAAAGTGAGCTTGCTAGAGAAGAGAGATTGTGTTAGATAAAGAAGTCTTTCTGCGGTGGGTCTGAAAGTCACATGGTTGTTGTACATGTAGTGAACATCATGCGGTTTGAGCTGTGCAGCACAAACTTTTATACTAATCAAGTCAAGTCAAGTCAAGTGGGTTTTTATTGTCATTTCAACTACATACAGAGTACACAGTGAAACGAAACAACGTTCCTCCAGGACCATGGTGCAACATAGACAGTGCATACAGACACAAGTGCAACACAACAAACAAGTACGGACAGACAACACAACACAGTACAGACAGAGAATAATAAATAATTGCTGGTTGTGTGCAAATTGTGCAATGTGTAATAAATAGAGTCCAGTGAGGTAGTAAAGTTATTAGTGCAATGCTTTGTGCAAAAAATGCTTCCCTTTTTTTTATCTGGGGTAAATGGTTGGAGAAAGATATCAGTTCAGACGTTGAGTTGTGTTGAGAAGTCTGATGGCTTGGGGGAAGAAGCTGTTGCAGAGTCTGGTCGTGTTGGACCGGACGCTGCGGTACCTTCTTCCTGATGGCAGGAGGGAGAACAGTCTGTGTGAAGGGTGGGTGGGGTCATCCACAATGCTGGTTGCTTTGCGGATGCAGCGGGTGGTGTAAATGTCCAAGACGGAGGGGAGAGAGACTCCGATGATCCTCTCAGCTGTCCTCACAATGCGTTGGAGGGACTTGCGGTCAGAGGCTGTGCAGGTCCCAAACCAATGTTAATTCATGAGAGAAAATAGTGAATATTTGAAGTGCTTGTGCACATTTATTGGTGGAGCTAAATAACATTTCTATAACTGACCTGGCAGAACACCCCCGGCTGCACTCATAATCTGAAATCAGTTCCATGTAAGAAAATGTAATGTCCAGTGTAGCTGTTTATTGAACTGTGGGCCCGTTTCTCTCAGTGGTGCAATGATTAGTTTGAATAATCATTAAATGCAAATGTCAGATAAATAATCTTAAGGAAAGGCTCCAAAACACAATGACCTCTACAGTCATGTTCCTCCACATGTTGTTTCCACTTTCTAGCAAAGAGGTCACTATTAAACCTCTGCTGCCCTCTAGTGGCACATTTGAGCAGCTCTAGCTTTCACTGTGAACAAACTGCTTCTGTTTTTCAAACTAGGCATGATCACAGTAGGAGTCACACAGAGAAATAAACAAACTGTACAAAACTATATTATTTACAGACATTCACTATTTATTATCTTAATTTCCTTCCATTTTTCATCAGTGTTCTGTCTGTGATCTAGCTAACACATCAATACGCCAGCATATTACAGACATTATTCAAATTCAAATGCACATGCACTGTTAATTCAGGACCACTGTTTACCTCCGACAAGCCTTTGCGAGAAGCCTAAAGCCGTTATGCCCAGGTGGAGTGCTTAAACAGTGCTACTAGGATATCTGAAGAATCAGGTGAACCACTTTGGCTTCAGCTTTGTAGTTTATATTGTTCACTTATAAAACAGTAACTGGTGAAATTACCTTTTATCTACATTTACAATCAAGTTATAAGCAAATATATCATCACATTGACTGGCCTGCTTCCCAAGGAACACTTCTGCTATGGCACCCCTCAGACAGCACGTCTCTTCCTCCTGCAGAAAAGGATGAGACAGTTTGAGACAGTAAACGATGCTCTGTTAAGTGACATGTTCTGCAGTCTAAACCTTGTTGTCTTTGACTTCAAGACATCCTGTGTTAATACAAAAAGGTCTAGTGCAACCAGGTAGTCAGTCAGAGTGCAGTGCTTTGTTATAAGAAAGGTTTTGGCCTAGCAATCAGTATACGTCAATTTGTCGGCTTGGCCCAGCAGAAGGTGCCAAAGAAGTGAAGGTGAAGTTTAGACAGTTCTAGTGGAAAAAAGCCAGAAAAGTTTCTACTCCAACAACTAGAAAATAGACAGTGGATTTACATATTTTCAACAATCACTTTTGTGGAAGCATACATACAAAATGCTGACTTCCAGAATTCTGTTTCACTGGTTCACCAGCTTTCAGTGTTGTGGGCTCCTCTTGGTCCTGTTTGTGTATTAGATTTGGGGTTTAATACAATCTGTGCTGTTCAGTACTCCAGCAGATACACAATCGACTCACATTTCCATGACCTAATATCCAGAGTAACCACCGTGTGCAGCACAGACAGCAGCTAGACAGAGTGGCAGACTCAATAATGTCCTGGTAGATTGTCACAGGTATCTGGAGCCATGCTGACTGCAGTTCATCTCACAACTGCTGGAGGGAGCATGGGGGAAGATCCACAGGGTGAACACGACAATCTACATGATCCCACAGATGCTCCATTGGGTTCAAGTCTTGGAAATTCGTTTTCCGGGGTAGTACTTGGACGTCTTGGTCAGTTCATCCAACCAAAGTGGGACATTTCTAGTTGCGTGATGTGCCGCGTTGTCCCAGGGAAGACAATCAGCATGTATGGTGTATGTGCTTTGCAAGGATGGATTTAACACAGATCAGTTGAGAGTGTCCTCCAAATGAGTGGATGACTGGACCCAGAAAACGCCTCGAGAACATTCCACAGACTATAACGCTGCCACCTACGCACTCGTCGTAATTATGTGAGGTTAAGGTTAGTGTTATGTTTAGGCAGAGTGTGGTATTATGTAGCTGCAACAGTACAAAAATATATAGAAACCTATGAATGTCCTCACAAAAATGTGTGTGTGTGTATGTTTGTGTGTCTACCTGTGGTCGTAGTTCCTTTAGGGCCTCTGGTCACATCAGTCTCTGGGGCATCTACACTGGTGTATATATCCTCATAATAGTTGCTGCTGCTTAAATGTGTTGATCTGTCATAATCCCTGAATTTGCATATTGAAGGCTCACGTAACACAACACTAGTTTTAAAATAACAAGACTTTAACAAAAAGGTTTAACAAGCTTTATTGTTTAGACTGCACTGTAGGATACTGTACTGTATGCAGCAAGAGTCCAGTGTACAGTATATACTTATGCAGTCCACAGTATACAGTATGTTATTTTCAACACAGAGTGTATGACACACAGCAGTGATATGATCACATCATCTCCTACCGGGGCTGCCTTTTATCAAATATGTCTTCTGTCTTATACTGTCGTATGAGTGTTTGTTCTTAATACAAGTGTAAAGTTTGTCCTCTTCTGCAAGACAGAGCACTTTGTCTTTGAGGTTTCCAGCTTATCACTAAAGCACTTTTCTTACATACCTATCCTTCTTTCAAAGAGCATGGCACGTCATTCCAACACTTCTTATCAGCCCATCCCCAAAGCTCAGCACAGTCCTCATTATTTGAATTATTTGGTTCCCCTGGACACCAGAACCTGTAAGCCAGAGGAACAATATCAGGTTCTAATTAATGTCACCTTCTGATTAAGTTATGTACTAAAACAGCATGAAATGGCAGCATGTAGAGATGAAAGTGCTGGAGCTGAGATAACAGAACCCAGAATAGTAGAGATGAAAGTGCTGGAGCTGAGATAACAGAACCCAGAACAGTAGAGATGAAAGTGCTGGAGCTGAGATAACAGAACCCAGAACAGTAGAGATGAAAGTGCTGGAGCTGAAACAGTAGAACCCAGTACAGTAGAGATGAAAGTGCTGGAGCTGAGATAACAGAACCCAGAACAGTAGAGATGAAAGTGCTGGAGCTCAGACAGTAGAACCCAGAACAGTAGCAATAAATGTGCTAGAGCTGAGACAACAGAACCCAGAGCAGTAAAGGTTAAAGTGCTGGAGCTGAGACAACAGAACCCAGAATAGTAGAGATGAAAGTGCTGGAGCTGAGATAACAGAACCCAGAACAGTAGAGATGAAAGTGCTGGAGCTGAGATAACAGAACCCAGAACAGTAGAGATGAAAGTGCTGGAGCTCAGACAGTAGAACCCAGAACAGTAGCAATAAATGTGCTAGAGCTGAGACAACAGAACCCAGAGCAGTAAAGGTTAAAGTGCTGGAGCTGAGACAACAGAACCCAGAATAGTAGAGATGAAAGTGCTGGAGCTGAGACAGTAGAACCCAGAACAGTAGAGATGAAAGAGCTTGAGTTAAGACAACAGAACCCAGAACAGTAGAGATGAAAATGCTCGAGCTGAGACAGTAGAAACCAGTACAGTAGAGATAAAGTGCTGGAGGAGCATGGTCCCCATAGCCAAGAGAGTATAGAAGAGAATGTTCTTCCTGAGATGCCTGTAAAAATTGAACCTGCCACAGATCCTCAAATATTACATAACCATCTGGGGTGCGTTTCCCGATAACGATTGACCTTAGTGATTTACAAACGACATAACTTTAAGAACCCCAATTTTGCCAGTGTTTCCCAAAAACCTTCTTAGTCTCCGAACTTACAAACGATTTTCAAGTAGCTCTTTGTTCACTCACCACTGCCAGTCGAAAACTGAACGATCAATTTACAAAGGTTTCCTTATTATTATGCCACAAATGTATCGTTATTTAAATAACTATAATAAAAAAACAACAACAAATAAGTATTTACATTACATTTACGTAAAAAAGAAAAACATTTAACTTGCAATTGTTGTCTAAATAGGCACAAAATTAACCTTTCAGTCAGAAAACGTGGCAACTCGACCACGTAAACAGAATTTTCCCCAGAATTAACTAAGCCAATCGCTTGAAGAAATACAGAAACACCAAGACTGCCAGCAACGTAAGTGCCTGTAGTGGAACAAAAAGATCTGCCATCGATATTATAAAAAAACAGCATGATTTTTCTAGTCACGCTAACAGAAAGGGAGCAGAACTCAGGAAAGAACCGACTAAGACTGTTGGGGGTTGCTACCTACACCAGCTCTTACTCCATAAGAGGAAAAAGCCCTGGGAATACTAGGCCCAACTGCAACAGAAGGGTTCTCTGGGGGAGCAGATGTATGTTTGAACGAGTTCCTACCCCACCTACCCCACCTCAGCCTGCATCCCCTTTGCAACCTTTTTCACCCTGCAGTCCTGGATCATCTCCTGGCCCTTCCTGTGCAGAGCCTATTTAAAGGGCTCCATGTGCTCCAGAGAGTTAACAACATTCCTGTGGCTGTAGTGAGGAATTAATGTAATGTCATGAGTAGTTCCTCTTTGATCTCAGACCTACCAAAACAAATCAGGTAAGAAAATGTATTGTGCTGAATTTATTCAGATAGTGAAATTTGTGCTGTCACTGTATTATAGCCCATTCAATTATTAATTAAACTATACATAATTCAATCACCACTGCACAGCAACCATTGCTATCCGCCATTGCTTCAAGCTGTTCACAATCAGTTTGCAGTTTTGTGGCTGTGTCAAAGACACTAACCATTTAGCTACAGCTAGTTAGCTAATTAGCTAGCGGGCCAGCCAGCTTTATTCAGTCATACCTCATTATTATAGCCATTACAAACGTTTTTATGATCCACACACATATTTTGCAGTTTTGATATGATTAACTTTGCTCATTTTATGGCTATATGGTCCATAGGCATAAACTAATTAGCTACTTAGCTAGTTTCCTGTTATCTAAAACGCTTCTTGCTATGTCTGAAAATCTAATTCGCCAAATTGTGTTGGATCAACATGATTCTATCAGCAATTGGCCTAATCCTTTATTTTTTTAGTGCCTGAGAGAAGCTTAACTGAGAAAGGAGAGAATATAGTTATTTTGTTTATGGTGTTTATGATGGGCCTTATTAGCACTGCTAAGACCCCACCTGGGAAACTTTATACATTGTTATATCTTGTGAAACTTATTTGGCTGAGCCACATCCCTATAATATTACATATTGTATAGTATTTTATCATGTGTAATTTACAGACATGGGACCAAGTCACTAAGTTGCCAGTAACAAGTAAGTCTCAAGTCTTGACAATCAATTCCCAAGTCAGTACAAGCGAGTCTCAAGTCAAGTCCCAAGTC
This sequence comes from Megaleporinus macrocephalus, assembly GCA_021613375.1. NCBI lineage: Eukaryota > Metazoa > Chordata > Actinopteri > Characiformes > Anostomidae > Megaleporinus > Megaleporinus macrocephalus. Next base: position 11,647,629 of record CM038724.1, on the reverse strand, counting down.
TTAAACTTCAAGTCCTAGTCAAGTCACCAGATGTAACGTCATTTCAGTATTTAACACAATTGATGCAGTTGATTAATAGTATATTAAACTGACATTAATATAACATTAACATTTTTAAAGTTTGTATGATAATAAAAATAACTTGCATATGAAATTAGATCATTTCAAGCAGTTCTAATCACTCATCACCTCATTACGAGTCCATTACTGAGTTAAAATAGGTGTTGAAGCAGAAGAAACACTAAAATGTGAGGCAGTGGGCCTCAAAGGCCGAGGCTGAGAAACACTGCACTGTATAGAAGTATTAGTACACATTACACCTACAGAAATTTTAATGATCACATTCTAAACCCATAAGCATTAATATCTGGACGGGTCTTTCAGTTCTAACAGCATGTGTAAACTCTGCAGTAGCTCTGCATGGACTGATCAGTGTTTGTACTGTTCTGCACTACTTCGACACTTCCTGTCTGAGACGCTGAGCTTCCTAAATGCTTTAATGTTTCAGTAAAGTTCACAGTGGACGGTGGAATATCTAGGAGGGTGAACAGAGGGAGAGAGCCTCCTTCACATTAGCTGTTGTTTATCATTATGTCGCTAGGTTTGCTAGCGTGTTTTCCAGCTAGCTAACTAACTGCTATATGTGAAATATACAGAGCAGAGACTTCCTGTTCTTTGTGCCTCAAAAGTGGAACAAAGTTTGAAGTGGTTGCTGCTCCATCTGTGATCTTGACTCCACGTGTCCTGCATGTCGCAGTTCTTTTTTATTTACTGCAGCATAATCTTTGTAGATGAACAGGATTATTTTCGGGAGCCCGTTGCTCCTCGTCTCCGCACAAATTCAATACTTGTGCCCTCCCAAAGCTTCCATTGATTTGCTGCAGAACTTCACTTGTTGCTAGGTTACGGATAAACTAAGCGGCGCAGCTCAGCTCCCTAGCATTACAGCACCTTTTAATACAATCAGTTTTCCTTATTTATTATGTTAAAATAGGGTGGCGAGTCTTTTCAAGTCTTAAAGCTTAAGTCCGATTCCAAGTCAGTAAAGGTGAAGTCTAAGTGAAGTCGCAAGTCTTTAGTGATGTTGTCAAGTCACAAGTCATCAGTCCAAGTCATCAGACTCGAGTCCAAGTCATGTGACTTAAGTCTACACATCTGGTAATCTGAATCCTGTGTATTGTATTGTTTGTCTATATTTAACCATAGCATTAAGCTATATCACTTCCCCTTCATCTCACCATCAATGAGGAGGATGTTAACAGGCTTTTCAGCAGACAGACGGTGAGAAAAGACTCAGGGCCTAGTCTCACCATCCGCCCTAAAACACTGCTGTTACTGTTACAACACCATTACACGCTCTCTTCTAGACCCTTTACAGTTTGTATACTAACAAGGTCTGTGAACAATGTAGTAAACTTAGCCCTCCACTTTATTCTATGGTGTCAGTGATGGAACCTACACTAGTGTTTCTAGAGGTTACCTCAGCATTCAACTCTCCCAGTCGTCAGGGGCCAGATTCTATATGCTGTATCACAAGGTTGTGTGCTCTTACCCAGTCTCTACTCCAGTTACGGTCTCTCTAAAGATGTTGCAGATGTTGGAGATGTTTTTCACACCTGGGATGGTTTAATAACTAAAGTAGACTCAGACCACTGAGTCATGGTTTTCTGTGTTTATGTGACCACATCCGATGGGACCCTTTGTAAATGGCCCCAAAACCAAACCAAACTTGGTTTGGTGGTCTCGGTTCAGCTCATTTCAGGGTCTGATTGATTTGTTCATTAAGAAAACAAAACGGCCCCGGTCTGATAAAGGCAGCGCATAGCCAACAACAGTCTTCCAGTATTTTAGTAGATAAAACAGACCACCAAAGATCAGATATAGGGTACTATAGAATAAGGCCTGTGTGTGATCTTATGATAAGACAGTATCATTGATATAAGTGACTATATGCAAGAGTCACGCAAGGTCATGTTTGCACGTTTATGCTATGAACTTCGGCCAGCTGTATCAGTGCGGCCAATAGGAGAGCAGCAGGTGTGTCTGGTAGCTCATCTCGTTTAGGGTCTGCTAGTATTTTCTTAAACCCCTCAGAGAACAGCCCTTTACAAAAGGGTTCTGGGATGCGTGTTAAAGGGTCAACGTGAGGAGCTAAGGAACCCCAAAAGGGTTGAGTGTCGTTTCAATTTTACCCAGCGGCCAGTGGGTGCACATGTTTAAAATTTCTTTCATTGCTGCTTTATTGACTTGACTTCATTAGATTGAAAGACGACTGTTTATTATCACACACGCACAACAAGACAAACTTTATTTTAATGAATATGTTTTTGATATGCCTACATGTTGTATACAACAGTGCTTTAACATTAATGAACAGCAATAAGAAAAAAACAGTATTATTATAGCAGCAGAAGCGCAAGCCATTCTGTTAAGACCTCAGATCAAACTCTCTTTCTGCTATTAGTTCCAGATTGCTTTATGGATGAACATATTCTGCATAAATGAATGCAGAGGAATAATTAAAAAAAGGGAATAATAAAAAAAATCCTGTAGAATCACTTAAACACTCCTTTATGTTTTTCCTTACATTGCTGTCACTTGTGGTCTTTAAAAATAGAGCTGGGAGGGTTATTTAGTCATGTATAATATGAGTGTACAGCCAGTTTTCTACACAGATTAGCATTTCAATTCCAACAACAGTAAAACATGAGATTGTCATGGATAACTGTGAGAACTGAAAACTATGCAATCTTTAAGAAATATAGAAAAGCCTCGCTCATATAGAATAAATCACAATCCATCTAAATGCTTCTCACAGATTCCAACTACAGTGCGATCACAAGAAAAATCAGCCCAAGATGCAACAGTTTTGGGTTGAGCATCCCCTAAGCCAGTTACAGCACAGTCCTCATTTTTTTGATCATTATTGGGCTCCCCCCTCCACCAGAACCTGAAATACACAGAACCAGATTATCTTCACTGTTACTCATATAGACCTTCTTAAAGGGAGTGAACAACTCAAAGGCGCAGTTCAGTTCTTACCCAGTGGTCAGTGTTGAGCCGTCCACCCATTTCCAGACCCCCTCTCTGTCAGTGTCTGTCAGACCAATCCAAGCTTCAGTGCCAAATTCTTTACTGATGAACTCCTGACACGACACAGCAGCACAATATGAACACCATAAAGCTGAAGAAGAGTGATCTCTCTCTCTTCCTCTATCTCTCACTCACTCTGTCTCGCTCACCTGTTCTTCTCTGCTGTTTATGATCACCAGGTCTGCTCCTCTCCCTTTGCAGTCCTGTCTGCTGTCACTCCAGCTCTGCTTCTCAGTAGTGTTGTAATAAAGTCTGGATCTGAAATACTTCCATCCTTGCTCGCTGTGTTGATCTTGTGTTGATCAGAGAAAGTCATGCATTAATAGAACAGTTTAAAGGTAGATTGCAGTGCTTCATTATAATAATAAAACACTGAGAGCTTACTAGTTCAGAACCAGACATTCAGAGTTTCCAGCCTCTAGAAGCTACAGCACAGAAAGCCACTATATGAAATAGTTCTAAATACAGTGCCTCGTAGTTCTGAGATGATTATGACCTAGTAGGACCACAAGACTTTAGATTTACCACAACTGTGTAGGTAACATCTGGGATAGTACATAAAACAGCATAATTTGTGTTGTAGACGGTGTGACCCGGTTCCTGTTTCACTACCCACACAACAAATGGAATGTTGACAGCGATTGATCATTTTATGATAGATGACTGGGGTCATTTATTTAAAAACAAAAGATATGGAAGAGATCTACACTCCAGGACAGTCTGTGGTTGAAGGTGTTACATGGCAGTCCATACTGATGGACCTGTGAATGCAACAGTGCATCAATGCCTTCCTAAAGAAAGACCTGGTCTGTCACACTCTAGCAGCTGCAAATAGTCTGGTCAGTCACTTCAATGAAAGTCACAGCAGCACTTAGAAAAGCAACTGTGATGGAACACAAACTGATCCATGAAGTGCCAGTTTGCTGGAATTCTATGTTTTACAAGCTTGAACATCTTGTGCAACAGAGATGGTCTGTTACCATGGTGCTGTCAGACCCCAGCCCCAGCAAGAGGACTGATTGAGATTTAGGTCCCAGAGGACATCAGTTCAGTTCTCAAGTCCATGGTCACTCTGATGGAGTTACTCTCACAGGACATAAATGTCATCTGCCGCTCTCAGCCCAGTGATCATCAGTGTGAAGACACATTGTCTGAAAGGACAATGCGGAGGAACAAAAGCACTGGATGGCAAGCTCACTATAGAATCTGACTCTTCTACACTCATTATCCATTTTATCTTCTCCACTGACTATATAGGAGCTCTATATGGCAGTTCTACACTTACAGACTGTAGTTTATCTGATTATCTGTATACTTGGTTACTCTGTTCTTTAATGGTCCAGACGCCCACAGGACCACCACAGCACAGGTATTATTTGAGTGGTGGTTCGTTCTCAAACTCGTGCCAATTAATTCTCTGTTTAGTAATTAACTATATTTTAACATAGATATTAATCCGTATGAAAAAATAGTAGAAACATAGCATAAACAAACAGGAATAGTCAAAACATTTTATTAAACAGCCAAATCCAATTCAACAGACTGAATTCTGAACAAGGTACAGCCCTAGTTATTTCACTCATAACCACATTATTACATATTCAGCTCTTATTCTGACATCTGTCATTACCTGCTGAAGCCCACTGCTGCTCCCACAGTCCCACAAGTGTCATGGTATGCTTCTCCTCCTGTCTGTTCTCTATCCTTATTGTCAGTCTTGTGTCATGATCCATGTGCTTACGTTTGTTTTGGTAGTTTTCCTCTCCTTGACTCTGCTCTATTGTCACACCCATCCCCTGTGTCTCTTCCCTGTCCCAGGTCTTCCCAGTCCCCCTGGTGCTTATATACCACTGTGTTTGCTGCCTTTGTGGTCTAGCATTGTTGATATGTGACATTGTTATGTTGTTATCTGGTTTTGTTATTTTGTGTCTCTATTCTAAACAATACCTGTATTTGTATCTGCCGCTCCTCATTACTTCAATATTACATTAAGCTTGACCACCACTAAGGAGATTGTTAGTTTAAGTATCCCATCAAAAAAGCTCAGTATTGTTAATGTTAATAATCATTATCAGATTTATCAGTCTACTCAGGCTTTAGCAGGAACTGCTCTGTTTGGGAAGATAATTGAGGTCCTCTTTGTAATTCGTATAACAAGCATGTTCGCTACGCCATAGTTACTAGATAAACATTTGATGATGTTTGTATTCCCGTGTTCTGTTACACTAAACCTTATGTGCGAACGGAAAAAAATCTAAAATAAAATCAGAAAATAAAAATGCCTTCAAAGGACAAATGACAATGTCATAAGAAAATCTGAATTTCTCCATGCTGCCTAAAGCCTTCCAGTTTGTCCACACCAGTCGTTCAGTTCTGTAGTTTAGCTTTACACTGATTTTATGGTTTTCAAACAGATCTTAGGGCCCCTAATCAACTTTAGGTCTAGGGCTGAAAAGCAAGTTTATTTGACAGTATTCATAGCAATAGACACTCTTGAAGGAAGGGATGGTGGGCATGAAACAATAAGTTGTACATACATTGTATGTATACCAATAACCAGTAACCTGAGCTTTATTTACTCACCTAGTGCTGCAAACTTCTTCTGAATCTTTTCCTTCTCCGTCTGGAGCTGGTCTCTCTCTGTAGTCAGGTAGTTGAACTTAAACCACAGCCCTGTGATAGCGGCCAGCAGGAGAACACACAGCATCCCCAGACACACTGTGGTCAGTCTGCAGCGTCCATGTCCTGCATGTTGGTAGTTAGATATATAATAATAGTCATCAGTGCATTCACTTTACCTAAAATGTGATATTCACAGTTGACTAATGCGTTCCAGGAACCACATGTGCATAAAACATTAACAGCGTTTTTCATAAGGAGTTCTGTATCAGATACATTATCATCTTCAGACATTTAACTATTATAGATATTAATGAGTAACAAGCAGAGTACTGTTAAATGTCTCAGTTTTCCATGATTTGTCCTTGTTGCTGGACCAGCCTATTGTCTTACAGTACAATACAAACTGTCACTATCCAAAGAAAAACAAGTATCTCCAAATTTAGTAACTTTAAAAGACTGTTTTGGACTCTCCTGTAATGTAAGTCAATGGAACCAGATTATTGTCCGAGCTAGTTTGGTTAAAAAATGTACGATCTGGTATTTAGGAGTATTTAGTAATTTTTTATGTTTTCAGCTTACTACCATCTCAGTCAGTGCCTTGGATTAAGTAAAACATAACAATCTGTATAGATAAAATGTAACTACTTTAATACTTATAATAACTATCGTGCTAAATAAGTAATCATAGTAATTCATATAGCGAAGCCATTAATGTAATTATTGGGTCAATCCTAAATACTATTTGAACATTCTCAAAGGAAAAGTAATTAACACAGTATTGATTTCTTTTGAATATCAGGTTTAGCGTTGTATTTCCTGAGATACATACAAAACACGTGTGACATTAAACACTTGTTACCCGTAAATTGATGTATTTAACCAATTATTACGTTACTGTAATGGAGTGTTTCTGTTCTGCTCTGGAATGTGCCCTGAATGCTTCATTTGCATATAGTTACTGTAAATCGTTATCCTTTTCCAAATTCCTGTAAATATCCAAAAATCTACAATGTAGTTGATGAACTAGCCTCAATAAATACAATATATGTAAACAAACAAATCACAGTTTAAGGTTTACACATGATTTAATGATGTGGAAGACCTGTTGCACTGTAAAAGTATATACAGTTTGTGTGTTTTGCATAAACATACTGCACCTGACTTCGTGGATCCTTGGTTGCTGCTGGTTCTAGGAGTCCCCCCCATTCTCAGCTGCTCATAAAGGTCTTCATATGAATTGCCAGTTAAATTTGAACCAGATCTAGTAGTAGTTCCTGAATGGCTATTTTTTCCCATATTTATTCTGCTCTCTTAAGAAATCCTGGTCATGTAATGAAGCGACCACCAGCTTAGCAGGACGTAGTTTTGAAGTGTGTCTGTTTTCAGTGGATAAAGTCTGTGTCTAGTCACCCTCCAGCTCCAAGTGACTCTCTCTGTGTGGCAGTGTTGCCTTTATACCCCAGATTGAGGAAGTCTTACAGGAACATTTGGGTCATTTCAGAATTGAAGAACAATTTAGGCGTCAACACTTTTAAAAAACTGACCCTTTATTTTTGCCATTTTTTTCTTGTTTTAAAAACAAAAACAAAAATGTCACGAACCAGCAAATAATTTGACGAAAGATTTACGTTTTATTAGACCTTTTCTTAGTTGTGTGCTATGCTCGGCGCAACCCTGTATATATCTAAAAAAAAAAAAAAAAAAAAAATATATATATATATATATATATATATATATATATATATATATATATATATATATATATATATATATATATAAAGTATTTAAAATATTTAATACACCACATATCACATCTTTCTTTTTACTAATTTCAGTATTTATTTTTAAATATTTGCTCAAATACATTATGCACAAAAAATGATGTGGTAACAGGGATGAAATTAGGGTAACAGTGTAGAATGAACACATTACTTTAATTGTAGATTATGAAATAAATATGACCTATAAACACTGGAAACGTGTATCAACAATCTTATTTTAACAAACCTATTTTAACTTTTATATTTGATGTAAAAATCAAGAAGGTGTGAAAAATAAGAGATATTTGGTATATTAAGTAATATTTCAAGTAATATTTTGGACCAATTTCTTTTACAACTATATTACATTATGTCTCAGGACTAGTACAAAACATAACTACCTTTTCTACAAAAAAAATATATTATAAATGAGAAATTATACATGGGAAACAGGGAATAATATATTGCTGTTGTCTGTTTTACCCTTGAGGACATGTTTTTTAAAATGTTCATCTATTGACATCTATCAATAATCCATGCCTATGTTGTCATCTCAGATAATTTTTTTCTAGAATTTATTATTTACTGTTTATTTATGTCTCTAAATATATATTCAATGACATAAGGCCTTCATGTCATTTGGAGTGCTCACTCATCATGTGGTGCCACTAATAACAGCTATATCTGTATTAAATTTCAAATAAAACCTATAAACGTGCTGGGGTTGAAAAATTAATCACTGATATAATGTACTTACATTAATGCCATTTATAAACTGTTTTTATCTGTTTTATTCAAATTACAGGAAATATAAAACAATGCAAATACTTTGTTTCTACTGAGAACCTGTAAAGAAATTAAGGTTGTTAAGGAAATTAATTAATTTAAAGATAATTGTTCATGATTGATCTTATTTTCAGTCAAAACAGCCATTAAGTACAAGTTATTTATTTTCCAGTTTATATGTAAGATAATTTATTTGCATAATGAAGGGGAAAGTCAAACAAATAAATGGTGGGGGGAATCCTCCAACTGTAAAAAGAAAACTCAATTCTATGGGCAGGGCTCATATGTAACGGATTACATATTTGTCATATATTCTCTATATATTCATTTCTCTCTATATTATCTATATTCTCTATATATTCATCTCTATATATTCTCTCTATATTCTTGTCACGTCCTGCCCTGTTTCCCTCGTCCTCGCCTGTTTGTTTACGTTCCTGTTTGTAGTCATGTGCTTGTGTTTACGTTTTTCACCATGTGGTTCTGTTTGTTGCAGTCATGTGATCCTTGTCTCCGCCCTCCACCTGGTTCCCATCCTTGTCACCTCCCATTGTTACCAGCTGTCTCCTGTTTCCTCTCGTTATCTTGTGTATATAGTCTGCCTGTTTTGCCCTCTCCTTGGTGATTAGTTTTCTGTAGTTTGTGTTAGGCGTGGACCCTGTCAGTTTGCCTAGTATTTCTGTTTTGATGACATTTCTTGTTTGTTTACTTTCTTAGTGTTTATTGTTTGGTTCTCATTAAAGTATTTTAGTTAAATCTTGCACCTGCGTCCGCCCCCTTCGTCCTGCCTATTTCCTCCGGCACCTCTCCTGGCCCAGCGTGACAATTCTCTATATATTTATCTCCCCATATATTCTCTATATATTCATCTTTCTATATATTCTCTATATATATTCAACTCTGTATATTATCTCTATATTCATCTCTCTCTATATTCTCTATAAATTTATCTCACTATATTTTCTCTATATTCTCTATGTATTTATCTCTCTATATATTCTCGATATATCCATCTCTCTATATATTCTCTATATATTCATCTCTCTATATATTCATCTCTCTATATATTTTCTATATATTCATCTCTCTTTATTCTCTCTATATCCTCTATATATTCATCTCTCCTTATATTCTCCATATATTTATCTCTCTCTGTATTCTCTATATTTATCTCTACATATTTATCTCTCTATATATTCATATTTCATATCTATATATTCATCTCTCTATTCTCTTTATATTCATCTCTCTCTGTATTCTCTTTATATTCATCTCTTTCTATATTCTTTATATATTCATCTCTCTATATATTCTCTCTATATTTATCTTTCTCTATGTTTTCTATATATTCTCTCTATATTCATCTCCCTATATATTCTCTCTATATTCATCTTTCTATATATTATCTCTATATTATTCTCTCTATATTCTTTATATATTAATCTCTTTATATATTCTCTATATACATCTCTCTCTATATTTATTTTTCTATATATCCTATCTATATTCATCTCTCTATATATTCTCTATATATTCATCTCTCTATATATTCTCTATATGTTAATCTCTCTATATATTCTCTATATGTTCATATTTCTTTATATTCTCTATGTATTCATCTCTTTATATTCTCTCTATATTTTCTATATGTTCATCTCTATATATTCTCTATCTGTTCATCTCTCTATATATTCTCTATATGTTCATCTCTATATATTCTCTATATATTCATCTCTCTATATATTCTCTACATGATCATCTCTCTATATATTAATCTCTCTCTATATTCTCTCTATATTTTCTATATATTCATCTCTCTATATATTCTCTATATGTTCAACTCTATATATTCATCTCAGTATATATTCTCTATATGTTTATCTCTCTATATATTCTCTATATATTCATCTCTTTATATATTCTCTATATGTTCATCTCTCTATATATTCTCTATATATTCATCTCGCTATATATTCTCTATATGTTCATCTCTCTATATATTCTCTATATATTCATCTCTCTATATATTTTCCATATATTCTCTATATATTCATCTCTATATATTTTCTATATATTCTCTATATATTTATCTCTCTATATATTCTCTATATATTCATCTCTATCAATATTCTCTATATATTCATCTCTCTATATATTATCTATATGTTCATCTCTCTATATATTCTCTATATATTAATCTTACTATATATTTTCTATATGTTTCTCTCTATATATTCTCTATATATTAATCTCGCTATATATTTTCTATATGTTTATCTCTCTATATATTCTCTATATATTCATCTCTTTATGTATTCTCTATATGTTCATCTCTATATATTCTCTATATGTTCATCTCTCTATATATTCTCTATATGTTCATCTCTCTATATATTCTCTATATGTTCATCTCTCTATATATTCATCTCTCTATATATTCTCTATATATTCATCTCGCTATATATTCTCTATATATTCATTTCTCTATATATTCTCTATATGTTCATCTCTCTATATTCTCTATATATTTATCTCTCTATATATTCTCTGTGTTCATCTCTCTATATTCTCTATATGTTCATCTCTATATATTCTATATATGTTAATCTCTATATATATTATCTATATATTCATCTCTCTGTATATTCTCTGTATGTTCATCTCTCTATATATTATCTATATATTAATCTCTCTATATATTCTCTATATGTTCATCTCTCTATATATTCTCTATATGTTCATCTCTCTATATATTCATCTCTCTACATCTCTCTAAATCCCACTAAATCTATTTTAAGTAGCTACAGACTACAGTGTTAACAGAATAATTAAAGTTTATTTTACAGAATGATGGAAAATCATATACTGGGAAATTTATTGCTGTAGTAATTCCTTTTCAGTTCTTTGAAAAACTGTTGGACATAATATTGTTGCTTTTTTTAAGAGACTAAAATTGACTTTGTATTCGCCAACTTTCTTATTAGACTTCTTCAGTCGGCACCAGAACACTAACTGCAGTGCCACTCAGGGTAGAACATAAGTTTGAATAAGATGGCAAAAAGAAGTCACTCTCAGCTTAATCTCTTTCCCACGATGCAGTTCAGTAAAAAAACATTGTTCTTGGTTTCTGTTCCTCGTATCATTTCTATTAATTATTTATTGCATCGCAAACCATGAAGGGAATGAAGAGCTGTGGTGCAGGACATACAGAAATAGTGAGCAGAGTTTGTGCTTCTTTGGAATCAACATCTCATCACTAATTTAGATCTGGACAGTCTGACCACCTTGACTCTTAGTGATTGCAGATTTTTCATCCTGCTGTTAGACTCTACAACCAGCACTAAGACCACATACACACACACACACACACACACACACACACACACACACACACACACACACACACACACACACACACACACACACTTAAATTCTACACACTGCTCCCAGCAAACCACATACACACACACTTAAACTCTACACACTGGTCCCAGCAGACCACATACACACACACACACACTTAAACTCTACACACTGCTCCCAGCAGACCACACACACACACACACTTAAACTCTACACACTGGTCCCAGCAGACCACACACACACACACACTTAAACTCTACACACTGGTCCCAGCAGACCACACACACACACACACACTTAAACTCTATACACTGCTCCCAGCAGACCACATACACCCACACTGCTCCCAGCAGACCACATACACACACACTTAAACTCTACACACTGGTCCCAGCAGACCACACATACACACACACACTTACACTCTACACACTGCTCCCAGCAGACCACATACACACACACTTAAACTCTACACACTGCTCCCAGCAGACCACATACACACACACTGCTCCCAGCAGACCACATACACACACACTTAAACTCTACACACTGCTCCCAGCAGACCACACATACACACACACTTAAACTCTACACACTGCTCCCAGCAGACCACACATACACACACACTTAAACTCTACACACTGCTCCCAGCAGACCACACACACACACACACACACTTACACTCTACACACTGCTCCCAGCAGACCACACATACACATACACACTTAAACTCTACACACTGCTCCCAGCAGACCACATACACACAAACACACACACTTAAACTCTACACACTGTTCCCAGCAGACCACAAACACACACTTAAACTCTACACACTGTTCCCAGCAGACCACATACACACACACTTAAACTCTACACACTGCTCCCAGCAGACCACACACACACACACTTAAACTCTACACACTACTCCCAGCAGACCCCACACACACACACTTAAATTCTACACACTGCTCCCAGCAGTCCACATACACACACACTTAAACTCTACACACTGGTCCCAGCAGACCACACATACACACACACACTTACACTCTACACACTGCTCCCAGCAGACCACATACACACACACTTAAACTCTACACACTGCTCCCAGCAGACCACATACACACACACTGCTCCCAGCAGACCACATACACACACACTTAAACTCTACACACTGCTCCCAGCAGACCACACATACACACACACTTAAACTCTACACACTGCTCCCAGCAGACCACACACACACACACACTTACACTCTACACACTGCTCCCAGCAGACCACACATACACATACACACTTAAACTCTACACACTGCTCCCAGCAGACCACACACACACACACACATACTTAAACTCTACACACTGCTCCCAGCAGACCACACATACACACACACGCTTAAACTCTACACACTGCTCCCAGCAGACCACATACACACAAACACACACACTTAAACTCTACACACTGTTCCCAGCAGACCACATAGACATTTAAACTCTACACACTGCTCCCAGCAGACCACATACACACAAACACTTAAACTCTACACACTGCTCCCAGCAGACCACATACACACAAACACTTAAACTCTACACACTACTCCCAGCAGACCCCATACACACACTTAAACTCTACACACTGCTCCCAGCAGACCACAAACACACACACTTACACTCTACACACTGCTCCCAGCAGACTACACACACACACTTAAACTCTACACACTGGTCCCAGCAGACCACACACACACTTAAACTCTACACAATGCTCCCAGCAGACCACATACACACACACTTAAACTCTACACACTGCTCCCAGCAGACCACACACACACACACACATCTAAACTCTACACACTGCTCCCAGCAGACTACACACACACACTTAAACTCTACACACTGCTCCCAGCAGACTACACACACACACTTAAACTCTACACACTGCTCCCAGCAGACTACACACACACACTTAAACTCTACACACTGCTTCCAGCAGACTACACACACACATACACACTTAAACTCTACACACTGCTTCCAGCAGACTACACACACACATACACACTTAAACTCTACACACGCTATGGAATTTGTTGATGTCATTTTAACTCAGCAAGTGTTCTAAAAAAAGCTTTATGAAAGTCTATGTAGGTTTATACGTTCTGAATAGACACATGTCACAAAAGGCTTTTGCAAGTGTTATGTGCCTTATGAATGCTGGCCTTTCAGTGAAATGGTTTTACAGATATTGTTTCTTGAACCTGTTTATGCAGTGGCGGCTGGTGCTAAAACAACCGACAAATTAAAAACAAATGAATAAAAAAAACTTAAAACATGGAGTAGGCCCACAGCACCACAACAGGCTTTGAACTTTGTCAAAAGTTGATGCTCCTACATACACTCTCATTAGACCGGCGCCCTGCACACAGGAAGTGTGCACAATGTAAGCAATTAAATACTATTATATATTTATTTTTTTATTACATTCTAACATGGATATTAGACACAGTATAACTAAATGATGTCCTAATTATTTTGTAGTACCACAGGAAACTCTAATGGCCTGTAATTTTTGATGGATGGACATATCCCAAGCCTTACAAATGACGAGCTATCCAAAAAAACCTAAGCAATCAAATCAACAGAATCAAATTAATCAATTAAAATATCTTTCCGTAAATAAGTATCAGGACGTATGCACTGACCATTACTGAAGACACTGAGGCCTGCAGTCCTGGTTGAAAAATCTGCAATCACTAAGAGTCAAGGTGGTCAGACTGTCCAGATCTAAATTAGTGATGAGATGTTGATTCCAAAGAAGCACAAACTCTGATCACTATTTCTGCATGTCCTGCACCACAGCTCTTCATTCCCTTCATGGTTTGTGATGCAATAAATAATTAATGGAAATGATACAAGGAACAGAAACCAAGAACAATATAGTACACTGTTGGCTTTGTATCACATTTATGCTTTTTGGAAATAACAGAAAAAACCAAACTCATGTGTCATGCCACACTCCGATCAGCGGGAGGAACCTAATCTTGAACTCCCGGGCCCCAACTCCCAGAAAACCCTGGAAGATCACGTGACTCACACACCTCCACACCCAGCCAATCTCGTACGCTCCGGATCACCGGAGTTCTGATTCACACAGTTTTTTGACCCGTTTTCTTCTCTTGTTCTTTGCCTCTTGGATAACCCCCTCATCGGACTCTGATTTCTGGTTTGTGACCCTTTTGCCTGTCTCGTGACCACCTCTTTATGTCTAGCACTTTTTGCTGGTTGTTTTGCTCCTGTCTGGTTTTGACCCTAGCCTGTTTTGACTTCCGCCTTTTGTCTCACAGTTGTTCATTAAAGACTGCTCGCACTTTTACCTGGGTCTACCTGCTTAATTGGTGTAGCTGATCTGACACAGTGACTGGACTTAATTGCATTACAGTCCATTTGATATATAAATTGCTGCTGCTGAAATGCACTTCAGTTGATTATAGCTCTGAAAAAAACTGTTGTTCTGTATTATATGGTATTTGGCGCGAGTGACTTGCTTTAAAAAAATGCCAACAATACAATATAATCGAGAGTACAATAATATACTGTAATGGAAATACTATGTGGATGTGGCTTAGCCAATCAGGTCTGTTATGAAAGTTCTAAAGGAGTTCTGGTAGGTCTGAGATCTCATCAGTGCTAAAGAAGACTAGAAAGAGAACTTCCATCATGAACACAAATAGCAGCTTGTTCCTTTGCACAGAACTGAGAACTGAGATTGGTACATGTAAATATAACTAAACCTGAAAAACCCTAATGTCTCTCTTTCCTCTATTGAGCTTCCCTTATACATACTAGAAATGCTAAACTTAGGACTGGGTCTACACTACTTCTCTAAGCTCTTTTCTTTGAGCTTGGTTTTAGGTTGCATAGTTGAACTCGTTGGTCAGTTTGGGTGAATTTGTGCTGTATACTTTCTTGTTCATCCACACTGGTGTACATAGTGAAGACACACGTGTGAGCAATGTATTCAACACCGCCCCTGGTGTTTGGGGGTGTCTCAATTCACTCACTATAGTATTTTGCAGATGGCAGCAAAATGTTTGTTTTAACAATTGTTCATCATCATCATCATCATCACCTACACTGCTTATCCTCCTGGGTTGCCGGGTGGGTGTTATCTTTCTCAGGCAATGCTGCCCCTCCCACCTAAAATGCCCCCTCTTATTTTAAGATAATAGTTGGGATGATAAGGTTAACAAGGATGTTCAGAGCCCCAAGTGCCATTGTATTTGGCACCTTGCATATGTGAGTACACTGACTAAGGATGATGTTATCTGTACTTGAATGATAAAGTTCTAAAGTTCTTTTATTGCAATTAGTTGCTTAATTACTTAATTCAGGCAAGTTGTTTGAAATTCAGGTGCACTTACTTTATTCGGTAGAACAAACTCAAAGCAACAAGCAAATAATAGAATAAGGAGCGGCGTTACCAGTTCCACCATCTACTTCAATGTTGGTAGTACAGTAGTTCTGAAGACTCTTTATGAAAGAGAGTTCTCAGTTGTGATCATTACAATTATGTTGATGTTGTGAAAAAAAAAACTGCTGTGGTTAATAATCTTTAAAAAGTGTAAGTTTCTGTAACAGTATTGTTTGTGATTTGCACTTAGCTTGTTAAACTTAAAAGTTTTAGTGTATGTAAATTCATGTAATAATAATAATAATTATTATTATTATCATTATTATTATTATTAACTTAAATCTGTTTTAATGAAATTATTTAATTCTCGCATTTTTTAAAATTTGTTCTTGTTTGCTTTGTTTGTGGCAACATACAGTGGTGTAGTGGTTAGCATGGTGGTGAAGTGGTTAGTATGGTGGTGTAGTGGTTAGTATGGTGGTGTAGTGGTTAGTACGGTGGTGTTGTGGTTAGTATGGTGGTGTAGTGGTTAGTATGGTGGTGTAGTGGTTAGTACGGTGGTGTAGTGGTTAGCACGGTGGTGTAGTGGTTAGTATGGTGGTGTAGTGGTTAGTATGGTGGTGTAGTGGTTAGTATGGTGGTGTAGTGGTTAGTACGGTGGTGTAGTGGTCAGTACGATGGTGTAGTGGTTAGTACGATGGTGTAGTGGTTAGTACGGTGGTGTAGTGGTCACTACGGTGGTGTAGTGGTCAGTACGGTGGTGTAGTGGTTAGTAGGGTGGTGTAGTGGTTAGTAGGGTGGTGTAGTGGTTAGTACGGTGGTGCAGTGGTTAGTACGGTGATGTAGTGGTTAGTACGGTCGTGTAGTGGTTAGTAGGGTGGTGTAGTGGTTAGTACGGTGGTGCAGTGGTTAGTACGGTGGTTTAGTGGTCAGTAC
The DNA here is from genome assembly GCA_021613375.1 of Megaleporinus macrocephalus. Lineage (NCBI taxonomy): Eukaryota > Metazoa > Chordata > Actinopteri > Characiformes > Anostomidae > Megaleporinus > Megaleporinus macrocephalus. The sequence continues at coordinate 11,630,656 of CM038724.1, read as the reverse complement.
GGTGGTGTAGTGGTGCAGTCATGCAGTCAGGTTGATCGGTTATTCTGAATTGCCTGTATGTGTGAGTGTGTGAGTGAATGTTGGCCATGCGATGTACTGGCGAAAGGTACCCCGCCTTCGTCCGATGACGCTGGGATTGGCTCCAGCCCCCCGTGACCCTCAACGAGCAGGATAAAGCGGCAGATAATGGATGGATGGATGGTTCTTATTACATTATTAGGCAATAATTGCACTGCTGGGATGTACAAACTCTTGTTCATACATGTTCTCTTTTGAGCATTTCCATTTTATCTTAAGTCTTTAAAAGTGACTGATTAAGGTATATGGGCCACAACAGACTAGGCTAAACAATTGCAGATAAAACTCGGTTGATAACTTTTAATGCAAAAAGAGAAAACCATGCCATGATAAGTTTTAGGGTTGAAGCCAGAGAGCAGTAAACAATAACCAAAAATAAGTAAAACATCAAAACCAGCAGAGACCAAATACCAAAGGTGAATCCAGGAGTCAGAAAGAGAAAAAACACACGCAGTGGTCAACCACGAAAAGGCAACTGAAGACAAAAGGCTCAGTATGCAGCAGTAAACTGTAACAGTCCTTCACAAAGTGAAACAGAAAACAGCTTACTAAAAAGACATGAACAGGTGACTGGAACCAGTAATCAGGTCAGTCTGAGCCAAGAGGTCATCTTACTGGTGAAGATGTCTGGGGGTCCAGCTTGCAGGACTGGAGGACAAAGCTAGAAGAAACATGTGCAACATGTGGCTGAAGCTGCATATTTACATATACACGTTTACATTTACTGCAGTTTAAGTGACTCAGATTTATTGAAACAACAGCAGTTAGATGTTTTAAACACAGTCTAAAAATGTATAGAATAAAACTGCTTCAACCAGACTTGGATATATGTACAGTATGTGAGAAGACGCTGCCAGGGTTTTTAGATAGCTTCTAAAGTGTCCTGATAAAAAAAAATTCAATTGTGTGAAAGAGCACATATGTTCAGCTATTATACAACTGTTTCAGTGCCTCTGCGGTTGGTCTTCTGGTTCGGGGGTCGAAGGTTCGAACCCCACAGACAAGTTTTCACCTTATGAAGCAGTCGTGGGCTGAAGTTAAGGGGACCCAGTCTTGTCAATAGTTCAATACCCTGGACCATAACACAACTACAGTCCCCTACAGCAAGGCACCTAACCCCCAACTGCTTCTAAGGTGCTGTGGATAGAGCAAGTGTGCTCACTGCCCCCTAGTGTGTATATAAATGGGTGTTTCATTGCAGGGATGGGTTAAATTCTAGGGTCAAAATCAGACAACAATAAAAAGCTCCTTATGCTGCATTAGCTAAAGATGTATTGCATTTGAAAAGGTTTGTTTTGAACAACTGTGTTTATTTGATCACTTCTACAAAGAACCAAAATCTTCTTTAGGATCAATGTAAAACATCTAAAGGTCTATAAGAATATAAAATATATAATCAAACGCTTCATCCCAAGCAATCTACACAAGCTATATCTTATTTAGCACATATTATTTACACTTACTTTTATAGGCTCTACTACTCTGCGTCTAGAAGGTCTGTATGAAACCGCTTATCATAACAACACAATGCGGCTAGCCAAAAACATTCTTTCTGATGTAAATCGTGGTTTAAACTGTACTTATATGTACTTCTCCCATAAGGACGACGATACAGTGTCCCACGGTTCAATAAGGTTAGACTGAAGCACTCCTTTGTGCACCAGTTAATCCTTAAATTGAACAAGGAGCCTAATTTATAACTATCTAAGGTAGTTGTGATGTTAGGGATGCGAGTAAAGAGGTCTGGGGTGTTCAAATCAAAACCTTAAATCCAGTTTATATAGAATATATATATACTTACGCACCCAGCTTCGACCTACTATCTGTTCTATTTTTGGTTCAAATGCTAAAGGAAAATCTTATAATACTGAGTTGCTTTGTTGGTTCAACATTAAACAACCTTCGGGTTCACTGAAGATCTGGACTCAGTTTAGGATTCCCTCTTCTCTCTCCCTTCTTCTCCTATTACAGCAAATGCTCTCTTTCCTCCATCACTTATTGACTCTACATTCCAAGTTTTGGTGAGGAAGGGTGTTAATCGTGTAAAAAACCTGTTCAGAAGCAACAGTTTGATGTCATTCGAACAGCTGAAATCAGACCTTGACACCTGCAAGTAAAATATTTTCCACCATTCTTGACAACACCTGAGAGGAACTGGATTGATGATTGTTTAAGTATTAATCCTTTAGACAGGGAAGTGGTATGCATCCTATATGAAAATATACAAAGAGTGGCCTCCCCTAATCTGAATCATATGAAGGCACAGTGGGAGGAGGAATTAGGAGAGGAAATCTCAGAGGAAGCCTGGCAGAGGGCCGTGCAGTGGGTGCATTCATCTTCAGTATGTGTAAGACATGGACTAAATTCAGCAACCATCTTTTCATTTAATTTTTTTTTTTTCCTTTCCTTCTCTGCATCAGTGAGAATTCTAAAGCATGCTAGCTAGAATAGCAACAGGGTGGGCTAAGGGGCTTAAGAGTGTTTGTTGATTCATCTGTCTTTTGTTCTGTATTTGTGCGTTATTGAAAAACGAAACAATAATAATAATAAACAACCTTCGGTGAGTCAAAGTACAGTTTCAGGTTGAATAAAACTAGTCCAGTTGCTTGTTACCACATGAAGAAATTTTATAACAAACATTACTGCAAGCACTCCTCATGCACTCCTCCTGGTGTTGATTCATGCTGACTTACAAGCTGTTTAATCATAAATCCATCCTGTTTAGTTCTTTCAGTTCTTTTTCCAATGCTTATCACCTTCTTCACATCCCATCAGGCTACTCGTCAGTCATTGAAGACGCCCAGGCCTACATGATTGTCCATCCAGTATCGCCCCTGTCAGTAATTAGTAATTACAAATGGCAGCACTGGAAAGTGGATACAAGGTCTAGATTTGAGGACCGCTGCTTTGTGTAGAACACATATTGCGTAATGAATGTCTTTAGATTTAATTTACTTTAATTTGGCAGCACTGAAGCCTGGATTGGTTTGACGGACATTGACACAGAGGGGGTCTGGAAATGGGTGGATGGCTCAGCATTGACCACTCTGTACGAGACCACTGGACTAAACTGAACTGATACAGTTATTAACTCTCTCTAAGAAGGTCTAGGGAAGTAATACTGAAGATAATCTGGCTCTGTGTGTTTCAGGGTCTGGTGGCAGGGGGAGCCTAATGACTATGAATGAGGACTGTGCTATTACTGGCTTTAGAGATGCTCAATCCGCGCATACTGGAACTTGGGCCGATTATTCCTGTGATCATTCCGTCAGAAAAGGAATCTGTCAGAAAAGTTTATATTAATTTGGTCTACATATAAGCAGAACAGCAAAAATGTATTTTTAATAATAATAAACATAACCTTAGGCATGAAATGCTATTACATGTGCAGTTTAATTGCAGGCCAACTTATAGAGCCCTTCTTATATATATATATATATATATATATATATATATATATATATATATATATATATATATATATATATATATATAAGCGCGTCAATCGGGACGCTCCACGGCGGTGGGGCGAAACCCGAACGACGAGAGGCTGCTAAGAATCTCAGGTGCCAGTAAGCCGCCACGGAAAAGGACTAACCTTGGCATATGCACCTACAATTGCAGGTCGTTGGCAAAGGGAAACGCTATGAACCATCTTATGGAGGAGAGAAAGAAGATCAAGTGCGACCTGTTGGGGCTCTGCGAAACACACCAAAGGAAGGAGTTGAGCGCGAGGTGGAAGGATGGAAGCGTCGTGAGACTGGGATGTGCGGAGGGTCCAAGATCGGTAGGAGGCGTCGGGTTCATCGTGTGCAAGGAATGGGCTGAGCGAATCACCTCATGCAAGTTCGAGTCTTCTAGGATTGGGGTGCTGAACGTTCGACTCTCGAGGACGGCCACCCTGAAAGTCGTTCAGGCCTACGCTCCCACTTGTGCCAGCGACGATGATGAAGTAGAGGAGTTCTATCGGGTGCCAGGGCAAGCTCTAGCATCAAAATCCACATACACCGTTGTGATGGGAGATTTCAACGCAAAGGTCGGAAAAGGACGGCAGGGCGAACGATTTGTGGGAAGATTCGGATTGGGAGAAAGGAACGAGAGAGGAGAACGTTTGGTGACCATGGCAGAGGCGAGGAAGCTTTACATCGGAAACAGCCTATTCCAGAAGAACCCGGAAAAGAGATGGACTTGGATCACTCCGAATGCAAAAGATCGTAACGAGATAGACTACATCCTGGTCGACAAGCGGTGAATCCTGCAGGACGTCTCAGTTGTGGCGCCGTTCAACACGGGAAGTGATCACCGCCTTGTGCGGGCAAAAGTTGTGCTGGACGAGAGGAGGGAGAAGAAGGCACTGCACATGAGGTCGAAGAACCAGCGAGTGAAGGTCTTCGACAAGACGCAGCTGAGGGACTACATCGAGAAGGAATCCTGGGAGCAGCTTCAAGGAATAGACGAGGACTACGAGTCGCTGATCCAGAAGCTGAAGGGGTGTCTGAGGAAGGCGAAGGCCGTCAGTCCAAAGGAAGCCAAAGGAAGGATCTCGGAGCAGACAAAGGAACTGCTGGAAAAGCGGAAGAACATAAAGAGGGACGGCAAAGACCATGTCGAGTACTCGGTTCTTTGCAAGGTGATCAGACAACGTCTGAAGGAAGACTTCGAGAGGTATAGGAAGTAAAGGCTACTGAAGGCTGCGGAGGAACGACAAAGCCTCAGGCAATGCGAGAGGGCGATGGCACTCTACAGAACAGAGGTGACGGCGTTGAAGAATGAGATGGACACAACAGTGACCGACAAGGGGGAAGTGGAGAGGGTTTGCAGAACCTTCTACACAAACCTCCTCAAGTCATCCGTTGTGGTCGAACTCCCGTTGTCGGACCAAGGAAGAGAGAAGGTGCCATCAATTCTGGTCTGCGAGGTTGAGAAAGCCTTGAAGCGCATGAACAAGGGAAAGGCTCCAGGGAAAGACGGTATTACATCGGAAATGCTGCAATCAGGCGGAGAGCAGCTTTGGAAAGTCCTCGTGGTACGCTTCAACCGATATCTGGAAGAGGGACTTATACCCTCGCAGTGGAAAGAGTCGAATACCATCCTGCTGTACAAAAAAGGCGACAAGGAAGATCTTAAGAATTATCGCCCAATTTGCCTCCTCTCTCACGTGTACAAACTGTTCACGAAGATAATCCTGAACCGATTATCGCAACACCTTGATGAGCAGCAACCCAGAGAGCAGGCAGGCTTCAGGAAGAACTACAGCACGATGGACCACATATTCACTCTGACCCAACTGCTGGAGCGAGCGAGAGAGTACAAGCTGCCTCTGTGCATCGCGTTCGTCGACTACAAGAAGGCCTTCGACAGCGTGGAGATAAACGCAGTGCTCCGATCCCTCAAGGAGCAAGGAGTTGCGGCGCAGTATGTGGACCTCCTCAGGGAGGCAAACTCCGCATGCACCACCGACGTGGCTCTGTTGTCGCCGCCAGTGCGGATCCCGGTCGAGAAGGGCGTCAAGCAGGGAGACACCATCTCTCCCAAGCTTTTCACGGCCTGTCTCGACATGGTCATCAGAGACATCGACTGGGACGGAGGGGTGAGGATCAACGGCGAGCTGCTGACCCACCTCAGGTTCGCGGACGACATAGCACTCATCGCAGAGACCACCAGCCAGCTACAGAGCATGCTGAGCGAGCTCAACACCAGAAGCTCTGCGGTCGGCCTGAAGATCAACCGCGCGAAAACACAGTTCATGCGGTCCGACTGCGTAGCGCCGGGTAACATCGTGGTTGGAGGCGATGAGATAGAGGAGGTGAAGGAGTACGTCTACCTGGGAAAGGAGGTGAACATGGGACGCGATATGGAGAAGGAAATCTCGCGGAGAATAAGAGCAGGATGGAGGGCGTTCAACTCGATCAAGGATGTGCTCAAGGGAAGACTGGACATGGTAACTCGCACAGCCCTCTTCAACAGCACAGTCTTGCCTGCTTATATATATATCGTCGCTGTCCAATGAAAAACAAGTATCTATAAAATTGCAACTTTCAAGAGAAAACAAAAACTTACTTTACTTTTAATGGAACCAGAATTCCATGCTCCGTTCATGATGAAATTTCCACACAGGGTAAACAGCGGTTAACGTGTTCAAACCTAAAATCAACAAATATGGAAATACAGTAGCAAACCATGACCCTTAAGCCTCATCCACCCCCCAAACCACCATCTGAATAAACTGCAAGTCAAGAAACATAAATTGAGACGACGAAAATCTGTACAACATAGATAACTTCTTAAGCAAAATAAGGTTCCTCCTTATAAATAACTGAACATCACACAGCTCGGCTTGCGCTTCAGAGGAATATGTAGACGACGCGCCCGAGGGTACGACACATTAATGTCAAAACTCGAGCTTGCAAAAACGCAGGGTGAAAGAAACTCATAAGCACAAAAAGAGGAACCGCACGTGCAATTTTCAAAAACACTCAGTCAAACTGTCGTTTTTCCTCCTGTAATGCTTTTTTGCTCTCGCCATTTGACATTTTTTCTCACGCGAAGTGCAGTACCATCGGCTGCTCTCTGCGCGCGAGAGAAATAAATGCACTCAAGTTTTCAGAGGGGGTGGTTTTGACAGTTTGGGGGCGGAGCCGAATGCTCTTGGCTATCCTCTGTAGCAGTAGCTAGCTTCGGCTTCCATCGTGACTCAGCAAACTAGCTAGCAGTGTTAGCCTAGTGCTAGCTAGCTGTTTCTCTAGCTAGCGTTGCCACAGAAACTCATCTCCAGAAATCACTCCACAGAGTGGTGAGGACAGCAGAGCGCATCACCAGGTCCTCACTTCCACCTGTACAAGATCTGTACCCATCACGGTGCCACAGCAGAGCCACCAAGATGGTCAGAGATCCCACCCACCCAGCCAACGGACTGTTCAGACTGCTGCCCTCTGGAAAATGCTACCGCAGCATGCTCACTGTTTCTTTCTAAACCTAAGCACTCTTACACCTTAAAATGTTTAAATTTGCAGTCTTATGTTTACATTGTTACAGTGTGCAATATTTTGTCAGAACTGTGCAATATATATATTCCCTTTAAGTGCAATACGTCTGCAAAAAACACTTTTTTTGAAGTATACATATCTATTTAGAGTATATCTCACTATTTATCACACACACTCTTTCTATATTCTCCACTGTACTGTCATGTTGTTATTTATTTGTCATGTTGTTATTTATTTGTCATGTTAATTGTGTGTCTTGTGTTTTCATATATCTGCACATTGGAGTTTGGAGAATCTCGTTCAGCTATGCACTCAGTTGTAAAGTCTGAATGACAATAAAGTTCACTTTGACTTTGACTTTGACACAGTGGGCGGAAATGATCATACAGTTAAGCCCACCCACTTAGAGGGAAGATATGATTGGTCAGTTTTACTGTCATTTGAAATTGGTATTCAGCTGAATTATAACTGCCTGGCCCCCTCTGTACATGAACAGCGGGACCACCAATCACCAACATTCTGTGGAGGCATCACAGTCCTCATAGGGGGAGACACAGACTCACAGGCTTCCACTTCCCCAGGCTTCCCTCACATCCCAACACAGATTGAATAGACATGTTTGAATAATTTATTTGCCTATATTGTTTTATTGTACTACCGCTCAAAAGTTTGGGATCACAGTGAAATGTTCTTGTTTTCAATGGAGTATCTTCTTCCTTAACACAACAATGGACTGACGGGTCTCTAAAGAAAGTTGTTTCTTTCTGGTCATTTTGAGTCGGTCAGCAAGCCATCAACTGCTGATGCTTCAGATACTAAACTAACCTAGAATGTTGTTCCCTTTAATACTCACTTATTAGTAGAATGTTTTTCAGCTGTGAATCACAATTGAGCAAGAGTGTCCTAACAACCAATTAGTCCAATAACATCCTTAACTTGGATTGGCGGCCGTACCAGGAGATTTAGGCAGAGGACTGAGAATTGCTGATAATAGAACTATAGGCAAAATAAGCCTCTATACCAAAAATGGTTTTAATACAAACATTTTTATTTTTTAAAAATCATCTGATACACTTAAATTAATAGTGAAATGGACAATATTGTTTGTGAATTGCTAAAAATTGCATGAAAGGAAATTCTAAAGTGATCTTAAACTTTTGAGCAGTGGTGTATGTATATATATATATATATATATATATATATATATATATATATATATATATATATATATATATATATATATATATTTATATACACGTATGTATATTTTGCTGTCTAAATAAAAACATGTATCGTCATTTTTGCCAATTTGTATTTTTCTATATCATTTAAACATGTTCACTGCTGTTTACGCTGTGTGGAAATTTCATTATAAATGGAGCAATAAAAAAAAGCTCCAAAAGAGCTTGGAAACAACCGGGAACTACAGACCTTAGGCAAGCAGATGTATACCTTACTTCAGATGCCTTGTTAACATACCGTCAGGAGCTAACAAGACCGTCCACTCTGCACAGCAAGGTGTCAGAGATGGTTGGATGGAACCTCTTAAAGGGGGACATTCAATTGTGCTTTTACTTATAGAGGCAGCAGTATTATGTCAAGGTCAGAAATATTGGACATGTGTCACATTGCAAAGTAGTGTTACCGCCTAAATAGGGATAGTTGGGTGAACTAGCAGGAAGAGCTTTGGGCAGATCTGTTAGCATTTACGCTGCAGGGGCTACACCCAAAGTGAAGACTTTCCTACCCCCACACTTCCACACTTCCAGCTGGTATCATAGGACCCTATGTTAGGTAGGGCAAGATGCGGTAACCCAGCAATAATGATGTTTGACATTATGTAACAGTTCCAAATACAACATACAAGATACTGCCGAAGTTTGTTAATGTCTTCTAGGTGAAATCGATGACAACAGTGGATGAACAGTCTCAAGGGGAGGTGTGGATGTGTTCATCGTACCAGTCCTGAAGAGACAATCCGAACACAGGCAAGACGGCCGGAAGGAACGTGGAACAGTTGCTATCTCTACTAGCAACATGGACTACCTGTGTTTCTGTGCCTATCACTGATATGGGCAGCAACAATGAATTTCAGACATTATTTGATGTAACCTGACATTATTCCCAGAACAAAATGTCTGTATCCCTCATCCAGTCAATGTATCTGCAGGAATGGCATGGACTGCACATGCTATCTCCGACTGTGATATATGTGCCTGGTTACATACAGATATGCCTTAATTTAATCTTAGTTCATGTCACAACCTAAAACCACACAGTGCTGTACACCGGGTATGTCAAAATGTGATCAATACGCTTTAGCACATAATATCACTGATATCATTTCACCATTCAGGTTTCCTTGGTGTGTAGAAAATCATGCTAATACGTCACCTTGTCTAGGAGAGATACCAAAAGCATTATGTGGGTTTGTGGTACAACTCAAACAAATAAGCAACATTCATCAAAATCCACCACCAGTCGTCACGACTGAAACAACAACTGATTGTCTTCATAGCAGTGGTCTTTGGATAAACTGGCTAGGAGTTAATATGTTTTGCTGCATTCCTGCACCCACAGGAACATACTGGTTATGCGGAAGTACTGCATTTAGTGAACTGCCAGCCAGATTTAACAGCCGCTGTACATTAGTTTATATACTACCAGCGATGAGACCTTAACCACTTACTGAAGTACAGCCAGCCAATAATGTCAGTTCAGAAAATCATGTTATCTTTATGCACAGAACTGCAATTAATGATGACATTTCCTTAGTTGTCCCAAAGACATGTGGTCCTGTGAATTGTCAAACCCAAGAAAAAAGTGAGGCATTCGCCAATACCAAATATTCAATACCTTTAAATGATAAACTTCTCACAAATGGTACTCTAATTCTTATGTCACCAAACAAAGGGAAACAAATAGTCTTCCGTCACCTTTTAAATACAAAGCACAAAAACGATCACTCCCGAAATAATATCTTTGATTGCTCCAATTTCAGACATAGATTTTGCCTTTACATTCGTTGTGAATGAAAGTTCAATGTCCATTTAAATATCAAGTTCACTCGCAGACAAAAAGGCTTCAACCATCCTCTAAGTGTTCCGCTAATGTTAGGCAGTGATTCAAATTCTTGCATTAGGTATTTCACATGTAGCCAAACGTTTTGGAGTAGTTCCTTAAAGAACTTATTCTAATTTATGGAATAATGATAGCTCGGGATCATATAAGAGTTCTAGCCCATGAGGTTGAAACTTATGGGGCCTGAATGTTGTTCTGACGTAATGGATCCAACTAAAGCTATAGGTGAATATATTAATGAAATGAAGGATTCATTTCATTAATATAGATGTCTTAACCATATAGATGAAACAGACCCAGATGTCCAAGCCTTTAGGTTTGGTACATGGTGGATATATTGTCACAAGCTATGCAATTATCTTTATCATGCATAACATACTACGCTGGCTTTGTTATCCCGGCAGTATGACCTATAAAGAGGCCAGACAACTTAAACCAGGTAGACCAGCTTCTGATCAGGTTCAGAACAGGGTGTGAACGTTGGTACCGCAAGCTCTTTGAATAAACATCTTTAACCCTGGACTGGTCTCCCTCTTCATTCTGACGGCAAAAAGACAAAGTTACAACACTATCTAGTTAGCTAGTTTAAGACTTTGCAGAAACTTCATTTTAATTTTTTCATGCTCTTCATTTTCTTAGTACTTAATACACAGAGACAAATCAACCAACTTCACCAAATAAGACATTGGTCACATCATAAAGCAGGATTTATATTTTAGTGAAACACTTTTTCTTAGATATGTCCGTCTCCACTTCCTGCATAAACTTTCCAAAAGCCATCAGCTGATGTGACATCAGAGCAACCTGTTTATCCAGATTCAGAGCAAGTTTCTATTGTACTTTCGGTTTGGCGGCTTATAACTCCACCCAAATTGCTGTATAAATGAAAGTACAGTCACCTTGAAAACATGGACATGTATCTGCTTTTGATTTCATGAGATTTTGTTATTAATTTAAGGTACAAACCACATTTCCTCATTTGCACAAGTGTACAGGTCCCAGCACCAAAGTGTCTAGAAAAGTCTTGGTCTTATAAAAATCACGATAAGTGGAAAAGTATGACCACCCCTAGCCAATCAGCTTTTACCAAGCTTTTGAGAGGCTTGATGGCGAAGGATATGATTATGGAGAATGACTATTGATATTTGAACTTAATAGCAAAACAAATACAACCCTTCAGTGCTTCTTTCTAAACTCCAGCCCGCAATACTCATAGTATCACATGTTCCAAAGGCAAACGACACTTGGTTAACAAACTTGTATTTTTAAGATTTGAATGGCCATGAAAGTCTTCATCTGTTGTACTAGAAATACCATAATATAACATTAGAGCAAACAACACAGCAACTAATGTGATAATGCTAGCTAGATTGTGGGTTAGCAGACTGTCGCTAGCAAGTGCAGCTGAAATGCTAACCAGTTGCTATCATAAGAATTAGAAAGCAGGACTGACCCTTTGGTTCTGTGAAACAGTAAAAAAGTGAATGTTACCCACCTGTCAAACAGAAACCTCCTCTTCCTGTTTCATGCCTTTAGCTCTCCATGAAGCTGAAATCAGCTACATTCTTGCACTTTAGCTTCCATTTTGAGTTTTCCCAGTACATGTTGCAGTACACACATTTTTCTTCTTCAGATTTTCCAGTTCCATCGTAAATGGTTACAAATGTACTATGCTACATTCTTGTGCTTCAGTGTCGTTTTTTAATTATCCCTGCCCACCTTAAATTGAGCAGCAGTTACATTTTGGTGCCTCAGCTTCTTTTTCAAAATTTCCTGTTCCACCTTAAATGGTGCAGCAGCTAGGCTACATTCTGGCGCAGAGGAGTGTGTTGGTTTGAAATAACATGGTGTGTCAAGGGACCAACATTTTCATTAAGTACATGTTGTGCATCTTCTTACTTGACAACAATTAGTTGGGTTCAAATAATGTGATTTAGTGAATCTAATTACATGCAGATGTAATTCATAAAATGTATTTTTTTGCAACAACTCCCCTCCAAAAAACGAAGGGTTTGAGGCAATTGGCACACATGTATCTACATACAACATCACCACAATTACAGGGACAATATAACGTTACCTTCTGTCATTTTCAAAGTAATAGTTGTGAATGCTTTCTTCCTCTAAAAATACAGAGTAATTATTCTGTAAATAGATAGAGAACAACAGGGAACAGGCCGGTAGTGTGTAATGTCTGTTGTTTTCCTGTTCTCACTTTGAAAGTAGAGTACTTATTCTGTAAAGATTTAAGGTTCAAGAGCTTATTGTCATATATACAGAGAAACAAGCAGTCACACTGTTTAAAACCTGTACCTCCCAGACTACAAATGCACATTAATTACATTAGTAAGTACTATGTACCACCACTTTCCTGGTCAATACTCTAACCTTGCAGACAGGCAACTTAGTGAACACTTTATTAGAAACACCTACCTTGTACTTCCACTTACTGGCCACTTTATTAAAAACAACCACCTTATAGATTCTGTGTTCAATGTTAAAAGTCTGAAGTCACTGTGAATAAACTAGACTGAGTCATGTATTTGAGTATGTATTTGCTTAATTTATTCCAGATGTTATTTTACAGAGATATTAGACAGATCAACCACTTTCACTCCAGCTACAAGAAAATATGCAGATTACAGAGAATGTGTTTTCATAATGAATTATACACTGAAAAGAGATACTTCATGTTTTTTAATCTACATATGAACTCCTGGTGTAATTACTACAGTGTTAAAGCCAAATCCTCTTATTTTCCACCAAACAACATCCTCATAAATCCCATCACAGATATTGATTCTTTGGTTGAAGCTTTCTGCAGGCCCTTCAGTCTCTGAGCCATCTCAGCTGTTCCTACTTCTTCAACTCGAGGAATCAGGAAGTCAAGGTACTGAACGGTGAAGGCAGAGTCTGGTTTCAATGCAATCTCAGTCAGTTTTATGATTGCCTTATAGGCGTCTTTCACCGACTTCTTCCTCTGTTCTTCATTCTCAGCCAGGAGTGTTTTCAGACTGCTTTCTAGCTTCATCATCTCTTCTTTTGTTTTCACCTTTTCCTCATGCTCCATTTTTGCCTTTTGGAAAGCCCTTTCATCATAAGAGGCGCTTCCTTTACTTGTGCTACCGTATTTCCTTTCAATGTCTTTAAATGTGACAGTTTCCCTTTTCTCTTTTATTTTATATCTCTTAGACTCTCTGACATGTTTGCTATCAGAGCACTTACACACAGTGCATCTCCCATCACTCATAATTTTACACCAGCTGACATTCCAGGCAATGGGACAGATATCATGGCAGTTCGTCTCACATATAGAACAGGAGATTACCTTTTTAAACCATGAACCTGTATCGACTTTCTCTTTGTAGCATGTTGTGACAGTGAAACTAAAATTTTCGTCTTTCTCAATATTGCTTTTGTTTTCTCTCAGAGCTTCCTGAACTACAGTCAGTTCTTTCTGTTTCGCTTCTCTGTATTTGATGCTTTCCTCCAGACTCTTAACACAGGCCTCAACCTGCATGCGCTCCTCTAGAACACTGACAGTCATAGTTAGGTTTTTTCTCTGTCGTGATTCTAGGAACTCAAAAAACTCCTCCATACTACTTTCTCCCATTTGCCAGGATAATTTGAGAACCTGCTCATATTTCTTGGTCTGTTTTTCAGACTGACGGTTGTTGAAAAGGAAATGAACAGGTTCATCGTCATCATCGTGACAGCAGGGGATCTTTTCTGTCTTGATGGCTTTTAGAGCATTTGTTGGTGGTCCTCCATCTGAGTGTGTGATGAACAGCACTATAATGTCCTGTATGTCGTTACCAAATAAAGACAGGACTCCTTCAAAAATGTAACGTTGACTCGCTGAGATTCTGTTCTGAGATGCTTTCAGTACAAGACACACAGCATCAAGTTCCTTCACTCCAGTATCGTTTAGAAATAACTGATGTAAGTGTTGAGCAATCTCCGTGTCCCTGTCTATTCCCCTGGTGTCTCCATAACCTGGAGTATCTATGATGGTAAGAGACGAGAGTTTCTCCTCACAAATGATCTCGTAAACAGTGACTTCAGATGTTTGAGATTCTGTTTGATCTCTCTTTTCTTCTTCTGTGATCTCAAACCACACTTTCTCCTCAAACCTCACCCCCAGGAAGTAGTTGACCATGGTGTTGATCAGAGTGCTCTTTCCTGCTCCAGTTTCTCCCACCAGCAGGACTGCTTTGTTTTGCATGTTGGCATATTTCTCTCCAAATGTCCACTTTCTGATCTTACCATCCTCGTCTAGATTACTTCTCGTTGTGTAAAGGCGGTGCTTTGCTGGGGGGCCTGGACTGAGTTTTACACTTTTCTTGATTAAATCACTTAAAGATGATGATGCATCATTTAACCTGCAAGAGTCCAAGAGAAAAGGTTTAACAGTCACAAACTATTAATGACTGTGCTAAAGTTATTTGGGTTGACATCAGGCCATCAGATGAGTAGTAATGATAGATAGTTACAGGGATAAAAATGAATAATTAAAAAATCAACATGAGGGAAATTTACAGAATGCTACCTTTTATTCATTTAGGCTGAAAAGGATAAACAAAGTATACAGAGAAACAGATGATCTACAGTCTGTAGTTGTAGAACTACTAAGTGCTTCTATAGGGTAAGATGGAGGTTTTTTAGATTTACACTGGCTGGACGGGAGGTCTATGTGGGTGTGTCGACACATACTCTGAAAATGACTCTGAAAATGAACTGCAACAAAGTGATTTCATTACAGCGACAAGACACAAACAGATAAACAAAACACTGATCAGAAACGGAAAGTAACACAACTTTAGTTCCACTATTTACTAGAGATGGAAAGATCGATCGGCTATGTATCGGTATCGAACGATTTTTAATCAAAACATGCGATCGGTGATCGGCACAAATATTTCTCCAATTAAGCCGATTGATGACGTTATACAAATAAGCTTAATTTCTGTATTTCCAGCTAGCGTTTCGTGGAAACCCCCTCCGACCAGCTCCCTGCAATTCCTATCTGAACCGCTAGGTGGAAACACATACCCTTTCATTTTCACAGACTCACTAAAGCGGCGCGCCTCGCAAGAACAGTTTTCCTTTGCGTTGACACAGACTCATCCAGAGAGTTTTTAAAATCTGTAAAATTAACTGTGTCTCATTGGGGAACCAAGACAAAGACATTGAACACTACTAATCAGTTTTGACTGCATTTATTTAATTAGCTTTTTTGTTTTAAATTAAGGGTCTAAATTTAATAATTGCACTGATTGATTGATTTACTTTGTTTATTTACTGATAGTAATATTATGGTGTTTAACATAAGCTTGTTAAAAATGGTAATAAACCAGTTTAGACCATGTTTCATGACTTGCTTGCACTAGTAACTACATGTAGACTTGCCGTGGCATATAGCCCCGCCCTCTATCGGTATGGGCTAACGGCCGATCGCGTTGAAAGGTGATCGGCGATCAGAATCGCCCTCAAAAACACTGAATGGTCCATCTCTACTATTTACACAAACAGAGTACCAGTCACAAGGCTGGAACTCCAATCTCATGAACCATACAGCAAACACAGGCAGCTAGTAGGGATTTCAGGTGAGCTTCCATGATTGTCTGCACTGGGGTTCTTGTATCCTAGGCAACCACCCAAGACTATACCAAACCCCTCACACAAGAAAATAAACAGTACTGTACAGTTACATCCGCATTCCCAAACATAACATTTCTACCAGTATATATACACACACCTACCACTCACTGACAGACCCTCAAAGGACTACAGATAAGTAATGCTATATTAAATCATGTGTTCACACATCATGGTAATAATGACAATAGCCAAAAATCTTTTGGGGGTCTTGGGGCTGGTGATGAGATATGTCATTGTACAAGTGATGCTAGACATATTTTTAAATTTACCCATCTGTAAAGATTGTATGCAAGTCCTAAAAAAGGGGTGTCCAGTCTCTGATTCCACTTGTCTAATAAGTTGGTCTCCATCTTATACCTTGTTTATTAGTTTTGGTAGAACTATAAAAAATATAATCACGTTTTGTATTAAGAATTCACTTGTGTGTAGACCTAGTGTAAGAATAGACCTCAGTAGACCCAGCATTGCTTTAATTTCCTCAGTGGTGATTAGCTTGGCTATAAACCTATGCGATAGAATGTTTTGTAATGGTTGAGGCACATAACAGCATTTAATGGCATGAATGACTGCAGACTTACTTTCATGATTCACAGCTGCCAGAGCAAGATGACTCAGACATGTCATTAAACAAAAATTAAGTGAAAATCCACTCACAAATTAGACAGCCCTCAACATCCCATACCCTTCCCCTCCCCACTATGAAAGAAAAAAAGCCTCAACTAAAAAGCCACATGTAAATAGATGAATAAAACTTCTACTTTCCTCTATTTTTCCTAATCTGGTAGCCATAAGAATCCACACGATATTGAGTGAGTCCATTGTCTACAGACAGGGATGGATTACTGACCGGGCCAGTACAGCCAGTGCCCAGGAGCCTACCACAGAGTCAGAGGGAACTAAAATACTTGAGAGTACATCTACTCTGATCTATTTACACCCAAGGCATAAATATTGATAGTAATAAGCTAAATATATACAGATTCATCATTTATAAGTACTTCTTATCTGTCCTAAACCCACTAAGTTGAAATATTTACATTTATTACAGGTTTTTATTTATTTTTTTAATTAATTAAATGTTTTTTTTTTATTTGTTTATCCCGCTAGTCAGGGTCACAGTGGGGCACAGTGGGACACAGTGGGAGCCAATCCATGGCCAGACCATGGCCAACACACACTCACATCTACGAGCAGTTTAGAGTGAGTGATCGACCTAACATGCATGTATTTAGACTGTGGGAGAAAACCCACTCAAGCACTGGGAGAACATGCAGACCCTACACAGAACGGCACGGCCCGGGAACCACTACACCACCATAGTAACCACTACACCACCATAGTAACATCTACACCACCGCGCTAACCACTACACCACCGTGCTAACCACTACACCACCGTACTAACCCCTACACCACCGTACTAACCACTACACCACCGTACTAACCGCTACACTACCATACTAACCGCTACACCACCATACTAACCACTACACCACCGTACTAACCACTACACCACCATACTAAACGCTACACCACCGTACTAACCGCTACACCCACGTACTAACCACTACACCACCATACTAAACGCTACACCACCGTACTAACCGCTACACCACCGTACTAACCACTACACCACTATACTAACCACTACACCACCATACTAACTACTACACCACCATACTAACCACTACACTACCATACTTACCACTACACCACCGTACTAACCACTACACCACCGTACTAACTACTACACTACCATACTAACCACTACACCACCGTACTAACCACTACACCACCGTACTAACCACTACACTACCATACTAACCACTACACCACCATACTAACCACTACACCACCATACTAACCACTACACTACCATACTTACCACTACACCACCGTACTAACCACTACACCACCGTACTAACCACTACACTACCATACTAACCACTACACCACCATACTAACCACTACACCACCATACTAACCACTACACCACTATACTAACCACTACACTACCATACTAACCACTACACTACCATACTAACCACTACACCACCATACTAACCACTACACTACCATACTTACCACTACACCACCATACTAACCACTACACCACCATACTAACCACTATATCACCGTACTAACCACTACACCACCGTACTAACCACTACACCACCGTACTAACCACTACACTACCATACTAACCACTACACCACCATACTAACCACTATATCACCGTACTAACCACTACACTACCATACTTACCACTACACCACCGTACTAACCACTACACCACCATACTAACTACTACACTACCATACTAACCACTACACCACCGTACTAACCACTACACCACCGTACTAACCACTACACTACCATACTAACCACTACACCACCATACTAACCACTACACCACCATACTAACAAATACACTACCATACTTACCACTACACCACCGTACTAACCACTACACCACCGTACTAACCACTACACTACCATACTAACCACTACACCACCATACTAACCACTACACCACCATACTAACCACTACACCACTATACTAACCACTACACTACCATACTAACCACTACACTACCATACTAACCACTACACCACCATACTAACCACTACACTACCATACTTACCACTACACCACCATACTAACCACTACACCACCATACTAACCACTATATCACCGTACTAACCACTACACCACCGTACTAACCACTACACCACCGTACTAACCACTACACTACCATACTAACCACTACACCACCATACTAACCACTATATCACCGTACTAACCACTACACTACCATACTTACCACTACACCACCGTACTAACCACTACACCACCATACTAACCACTATATCACCGTACTAGCCACTACACTACCATACTTACCACTACACCACCGTACTAACCACTACACCACCGTACTAACCACTACACTACCATACTAACCACTACACCACCATACTAACCACTACACCACCATACTAACCACTATATCACCGTACTAACCACTACACTACCATACTAACCACTACACCACTATACTAACCACTACACTACCATACTAACCACTACACCACCATACTAACCACTACACTACCATACTTACCACTACACCACCATACTAACCACTACACCACCATACTAACCACTACACCACCATACTAACCACTACACCACCATACTAACCACTACACCACCATACTAACCCCTACACCACTATACTAACCACTACACCACCGTACTAACCACTACACCACCGTACTAACCACTATATCACCGTACTAACCACTACACCACCATACTAACCACTACACCACTATACTAACCACTACACTACCATACTTACCACTACACCACCGTACTAACCACTACACCACCGTACTAACCACTACACTACCATACTAACCACTACACCACCATACTAACCACTACACCACCATACTAACCACTATATCACCGTACTAACCACTACACTACCATACTAACCACTACACCACTATACTAACCACTACACTACCATACTAACCACTACACCACCATACTAACCACTACACTACCATACTTACCACTACACCACCATACTAACCACTACACCACCATTCTAACCACTACACCACCATACTAACCACTATATCATCGTACTAACTACTACACCACTATACTAACAACTACACTACCATACTAACCACTACACCACCATACTAACCACTACACCACCGTACTAACCACTACACCACCGTAATAACCACTACACCACCGTAATAACCACTACACCACCGTACTAACCATTACACCACCATGCTAACCACTACACCACAGTGCCATCTTAACATGGAAACATTCAGGTTTGATCGGTTTAAATATTCAGTTTAAATAAATATTCAAATACTGAAATATTCAGTTACAAACTAAAACTTAAATTAAATGAACAGATTAAATGCAGAAAAATTACATAAATCATGACTCTGTGGTTCACTGACCAGAACTGTACATCATATATGATCAATATACAGTACAGTTTATCACTACAACAGTCTTGTTCGTCAGTATAGAGCACGTCAATGTGACTTAACCATTTATACATCCAAAAATAGAGTGAACACAAAAAATTTAATTAATTTCTTAAGTTGATAAGTTGACTAATCTATGGCGTCAAATGTTGAACTGATTTACATTTTCACTCACCTGTGAGCCATGATAGGAATGTGTTGTGAGATGTGGTTGTTGACCTGTAAAAAACAAAGTCACAGTTTAGACCTAACATAAGTAGTGCCAATGATGTTTAAACAAATTCAACAAAAAGTTTCCCTTACAGTAAATCTCCAAATGCACGGTTGCCAGTGAAGTGTAAACTTTAAGACTTGTTGTTATTTCAGCTATACACATGTACACAGTAAAACAATGTTTCTCCAGGACCACATGGTGCCATGAAAAAGTGCTAAACAACACAATATACACACAGTGCAGACAAAAGAGTGCATTAAACACAAAAGACAATAAATAAATAAAAAATAATAATTGGAGAAGTTGTGCAAAGAAGAATGTAGCATACTGAGGAACAACCATATTGAGGTCACACCGGCATCCATAGAGACCAAGCTCTATCTTACGATAGCTGTTATCCTGTCGAGGTTCAACTTGCAGTCCTCTACCTAATTCTTTTTCTTCATCATAGAGTGAACTTTCCCAGAACACACTTAAGTTCAAACTGACTTTTTATAAAAAGTAAAGAGGGTTTTTTTTTCCTCTCCTGTAAATTAAGAAAAACTGCCATTTAGTGGCAAAAACAAGAAATGACATGCTCTCCAATCACATGGAAATCCAACCCTCTATAGCCAGTGGCCTTCTTTGGTGTGGGGGTATATGTCATCACAGAAATTTCTGAAGTTTTTATTTTAGCTGTGGTAAATTACTCAACACCCTCAGAAAAAAACAAGTGCTGAAGATACATTTACTTAACGGCAATCGACCAATATTTTGGGGGTCCATATTATCTTTACAAAGTGGTACCGCCCTTATTTAAGTCATATTTAGTTTTTTTTTTTTTATCTGATATCTTCGGTATCTTCTCTTTGTTAATTTGAATAATTCACGCTTAATGAGTATTTATTGTTTTAATATATGTACTCATTGTAAATTTAACTCCTGCTCATTTATATTTGCATTTGTATCGTAATACTTTTTTAAATAGCATTCCATCCAGAAAATCAAGCCTTATTAAGTTACAAATATATTCGTAATAAATGTAAAACAGAATAAATCTGTCTGTACGCATAAGAATCGAGGCGGAACTTGGTTTCGGAGTGTTTATTTAACCCGGCGATCATGTACCTGTTCTAATTTCAAATTGCTCCCTACTCCCTATATAGTGCACTACATAAGTCATAAAACTATACACTCTAAACCCAAACAGTGCACTAAGTGTTAGATAGGGATTGTATATGCAGCTTTAGGTGAAAGTAAATGGCTTTCTCTTTGACATATCTGCAGTATTTAGACGCAGAAACCGTTATTTCATGCCCTACATAGTGCACTACGTAGGGAGTAGGGACCTATTTGAGACGCAGCCTGAACGAAGAGTTTAGCCTGGCGCGCTGCAGATCGGCTTAAAAACATATTTTTATACAA
Organism: Megaleporinus macrocephalus; assembly: GCA_021613375.1. Lineage (NCBI taxonomy): Eukaryota > Metazoa > Chordata > Actinopteri > Characiformes > Anostomidae > Megaleporinus > Megaleporinus macrocephalus. The sequence continues at coordinate 11,609,204 of CM038724.1, read as the reverse complement.
GAACTTTAAGTTTAACAGTAGCGCCTCTCTTGTTATCGAAATTAAAGAAATTGAGCCCAGTTTGTTTATCTAGTTTATCTCGCGTTGCACAGTTTTAATATTAACATACCTGTGTGCTGGATGTCCGTTACGATTTGAAGTCTCAGTCAGACGAGGCTTCTGCAGAACAGCAGCTGTGGATGCTACAAGGATGCGCTGCTCTGAGGCTATTTATAGCCATCAGTCATCATCCGTTAAACTGGACAATGGAGAGACCACGTGGTTTCTCAGAACTGGGGTGTTTTCTTTATTATCGCCTTTATATTGGGATCACGTGATTTCTGATAACTTGGCAGTTTTCTTTGTAACGGTTGTTCAAATTGCGGAGACTGAAACTAAAAGTAATGTCTTGTGTATGTGGTGAAAAAAAAACATGTACTACATACCCATGATTTTGTTTATGTGTTTTTTGGTTTATCACTACTTCTGTTATCTCCATATACAACAGATGAACTCCTAAAACAGTACAGATGTAATGTTTATGTCGAGAGCATCACCATTCTGATCTATCTAAGCCACAACATATTCTGGCTATGCTAATTCTTTCTGATTAAGATAACAGAAATTTAACAGTAAATTAAGGAATCAATGAATGAATGAAGGGGCTGTTGCAGCTTTAAACTTAAATGAGTCATGTGGTTCTTAAACCCCATTCATCAGAAGCTGCAGATTTGAACTAAACCCCTTTGCTGTGTCATTGAAAAAGCTGCTAGATGTTGCTGTATCTTAGGGTAAACATTTGGAATTGTGAAATTTTACCTTTCAGCTCAGATATTTTCCATCCATCCATTATCTTCCACTTTATCCCTCTAGTCGGGGGCACAGCGGGGCTGAAGCCGATCCCAGCGTCATCAGGCAAAGGCAGAGTACACCATGGATAGGTCGCCAGTCCATCACATGGCCAACACACGCTCACACACACACTCACACCTACGGGCAATAAAGAGGGAGCATGGGTTTGGACTGTGGGAGGAAACCGAATTCTATAGCATCCATTCTATAGTAGAGTTCCATTCTCCAACTAGAGCAGTGTTTTTAAACCCTGGTCCTGGAGGCCCAGTGGCCTGCACTTTTTAGTATTTCCTGCTCCCAACGCACCTGATCCAAATAATCAGCTCATTAATGAGTTGAAGTGGCAAACACTAAAATGTACAGGGCAGTGGGCCTTCAGGACCAGGTAGTCTTGATTAGGCGTTTTATTTAAGACAAGCTGAAATTGACTATTGATTTAAAGGGAAACTGCTGCAGACTTTCATCTCTTTACAGTAAACATTTTATTCTTCATTTTGTCCTATAAAAGAAAGAAAGAACAATGCAATAGCTAGAATGAACTATCAGAAATGGTTTACAGTGACTGCTGATCCAAATACATTGCCCAGTGCTTAATCCTGGAGATGTACCTCATCCAAGTAACAAAGCTTTCAGACAAGTCTGAATATTAGAGTCAGGTCTAAACTCTCTGGGGTGCAGATGTCCAGGACCAGGTTTGGGCACCCCAAGCCCTGCAGCATGGGGTTGAATGCACTATTAAAGTGGTCCAGCTGTACAGGATGTGGACATGAGGTTCATCCTGGTTGACTGCCTAATTGTGGGGCACTAAGCGACAGTGATGCTGCTTTGGAGTCCCATGGGAAGGCAAGCAAAGATCCTGATTTGAAGTTGAGGTAAACTCAGTCTCAAAATGTTGTTCAAACTACTACCCTTAACATTTAGGTGGCAGAAGCCAGTGGTTGGGAACTACTGTGAGTCCAGTTGACCTCAGGCCTTAGATGACAATTGCTGTTTTTTAATCTGGGTTCTGCCATATTCACTCATCTGCCTTCACACACATATAAACATGAATGACATCCCAATCTTAATGCATAGGGTTTAATATGATGTCGGCTGATAACAACTTTAGCTGTTCTAAGAAGGCTTTCCACACGGTTTAGGAGTGTGTTTATGGGAATGTTTGAGCGTTCTTCCAGAAGCACATTTGTGAGGTCAGGCACTGATGTTGGACGAGAAGGCCTGGCTCCTCTCACTCTCACTCACTTACAGCAGATCCTCAGTACAGAGGTAAATCTTAATTGGGATTGTGTTAAATACTGTTATAGGCTAAACACTAAAATGTGGTATTAATCAACTTAGAAACTTTGTACAAGAAAGATTTTGACAGTTTTGCCCTCTGTGCACTCAATCAGGAGTGACTTATGCAAGGGGTCAGATCAAGAAACAAAAAACAATTAAAATAGGCCAGTTAAAAAGTGAATGGCACCTGTTTTTAATCAAAACCGATAAGTAATGTTAACCGTTATATAGAGAAACTTACTGACCATAGCAAAGAAAAAATACCTAAAAAGAACACTCACTGTAAGAGGAAGAGGCACTTCAAGATAGAGTACTCCTCATCATATATAGTCATGGTTTGATCATGCATGTGCACACACTCAGAAGCAGAAATCATGAATGTAAGTAGCTGTCAACAACCACAAGAGGGAGCCACCCTACTGAGGCCTAAAACATTTACATTTACATTTACGGCATTTAGCAGACGCTCTTATCCAGAGCGACTTACAAAAGTGCTTAGTGTTGGGTTAGAGTATGTATCTCTATCTAGTATAAACAGGTTTAAGTCCAAACTACTCTTAAACTCAAACACTGCCATAAACACAGAGCCAGTGCTGATACCTAGAAAAAAGACAACACAATACCTAGCAAAACTGGAACACCGACAGAGAAGAGAACAAATACAAGACTACATACAGTACAAGTGCAGTACTTAGTCAGAGCTCCTAGAAGATAAAGTACAATTACAGTATACCAGTACTTTAGTAGATTAGTGTTTATAAGTGCTCTACAAAGTGATGGGTCTTCAGTCTGCGTTTGAAGACCGTGAGAGAGTTCGCTGTTCGGACAGCCAGTGGAAGTTCGTTCCACCATCTGGGTGCCAGTACAGAGAAGCTTTTGTTGCGCGTTATCCATGAATCTTAAGTGATGGCGGGTCAAGCAGAGCCGTATTTGAAGCGCGAAGGGTTCGAGGTGTGGTTCGACTTTTGACCATTGCCATAAGGTAAGGAGGAGCTGGTCCATTATTGGCTTTGTAGGCATCAGAACTTTAAACTCAATGCGAGCAGCTACAGGAAGCCAGTGAAGGGAGCGCAGCAGTGGTATAACATGAGTGAACTTGGGAAGATTGAAGACGAGCCGTGCTGCTGCATTTTGGATCAGTTGTAAGGGCCTGATGGCCTGCAGAGGAAGACCAGCCAGGAGTGAGTAGTCAAGCTTTGAAATGACAAGAGACTGGACGAGCACCTGGGAGGCCTCCTGAGAGAGGAAGGGTCGGATGCGTCTGATGTTGTGGAGAATGTATCTGCATGACCGGTTCGTAATATGGGCTGATAACGATGACTGGTCATCCAGAGTCACCCCAAGGTTTCTTGCATCTTTAGATGGAACAATCAAAGAGTTCTCGAATGAGATGGCAAGATCCTGCTGAGAACCTGTAGTTCCAGGGATGAACAGCAGCTCAGTCTTGCTGGGATTGAGCTTCAGATGATGAGCTGTCATCCATGAAGAGATGTCGGTCAGACAAGAGAAACCATGAGAGGTAATTACATCAGAACGGGTGTAGAGTGAAAAGAGGAGAGGAGGAGAGGAGAGGACCTAGCACTGAGCCTTGATGGACACCAGTAAGGAGCCTGCAAGGAGCAGATGTAGACCCTCTTCATGTTACCTGGTAAGACCGCCCCTCTGGATAGGACTCCATAGGATAGGATTTCCATGCAGAGCCCGCAATTCCCAGGTCAGCGAGGACGGATAGAAGGATCTTGTAGTTCACCATGTCGAAAGCTGCAGAGAGGTCCAGAAGGATCAGAACCGATGACAGTTTGAATGATCTTGCAGTCTGGAGCTTCTCAGTCACCGCTATGAGGGCTGCTTCTGTTGAGTGCGCTGGTTTGAAGCCGGACTGGTTGGGGTCCTGGAGCAGGTTCTGGGTGAGAAAGAGAGACAGTTGGTTATAAACAGCACGCTCTGGATTGGAACCACTCTGGCAGTCTTGAATGTGGCAGGGACCCGTCCTGATGACAAGGAGCTGTTTATGATGAACGTGATGAAGGGCAGCAGATCCATGGAGACTGTCTGGAAGAGTGTGGATGGAATGGGATCCAGTGGGCAGGTGGTCGGGTTGCTGGATTTAAGTAGCTGTAGGACCTTGTCTGTGGAAAGAGGAGAGAAGCATGTTAAGGAATTATTGGCAAGAGAATGAGTATTGGTGAGGGAAGTGGAGCAAGAGGAAAACGACTGGCGGATTTTGTTAACCTTCTCCTCAAAGAAGGTGACAAAATCCTCCGGGGTAAGGGAAGAGGGTGGTGGGGGAGAGGGGGGTTTGAGAAAAGAGGAGAAATAACTAAAGAGCTTGCGTGGATCAGATGATGATGCTTCCAGTTTCTCCTTATAGAAGAATGAGTTGGCAACAGTAACCTCCGTTGAGAACTTGTAGAGGAGAATAAGAATGAAAAAGAGAAAGAATAAGACTGAATGTGTGGCTCACTTACTGGCCCCACTGGTAAAGTGCCATTCACAGTAAAAGTAGCACTAATGTTATTTAGTTAATGTTATTATGTTACACAGAGTGACCAGTTATTATGTTACACAGAGAGATCAGTTACAGACCAGTTACACAAACCTGACTATAGAGAGAGACCAGTTACAAACCACTTACACAAACCTGACTATAGAGAGAGACCAGTTACAGACCAGTTACACAAACCTGAATATATAGAGAGAATAGTTACAGACCAGTTACACAAACCTGACTATAGAGAGAGACCAGTTACAAACCACTTACACAAACCTGACTATAGAAAGAGACCAGTTACAGACCAGTTACACAAACCTGAATATATAGAGAGAATAGTTACAGACCAGTTACACAAACCTGACTATAGAGAGATACCAGTTACAGACAAGTTACAGCAACCTGACTATAGAGACCAGTTACAAACCACTTACACAAACCTGACTATAAAGAGAGACCAGTTACAGACAAGTTGCAGCAACCTGACTATAGAGAGAGACCAGTTACAGACCAGTTAGACAAACCTGACTATAGAGAGAGACCAGTTACAGACAAGTTACACCAACCAGACTATAGAGAGAGGCCAGTTACAGACCGGTTACACCAACCTGACAGTAGAGAGAGACCAGTTACAGACAAGTTACACCCACCTGACTATAGAGAGACCAGTTACAGACTAGTTACATCTGACTATAGAGAGAGAACAGTTACAGACCAGTTACACCAACTTGACTAATGAGAGACCAGTTACAGACCAGTTACACCAACCTGACCATAGAGAGAGACCAGTTCCAGACCAGTTACACCAACCTGACCATAGAGAGAGACCAGTTACAGAACAGTTTCACCCACCTGACTATAGAGAGAGGCCAGTTATAGACCAGTTACACCAGCCTGACTACAGAGAGAGGCCAGTTACAGACAAGTTACACCAACCTGATTATTGAGAGAGGCCAGTTACAGACCAGTTACACCAACCTGACTACAGAGAGAGACCAATTACAGACCAGTTACACCAAGGCCTGCAGTAAAGACCAATTGTTGAGTCTAAGACCATGACTAGCGGAGATTGAGTCAGGACCCAGTCTAAACCCAGCTAACAAAACCAGGTACCGAGGATGTCCCCTCGAATCGACTCTGCGGACGTCCCCCGGACGTTATTTTGTAGGGTCGCCGCAATGTTATGGGGGCGTTCTTATAGGAGCTTTGTAGAACTACCAGGAAAGGGCACTTTATGCAAAGTCTTTTAAACGTCTCTAAAAAATTTAGGACCTTTTGCAAACATCAAAAAAGCCCGTTTAGCAGGGACAGGAGCGGCCCGGGGTGCAGGGACAGGAGTGGCCCGGGGTGCAGGGACAGGAGTGGCCTGGGGTGCAGGGACAGCAGGAGCAGCAGGACCTGCAGCGACATCCACGAGGGCAGGCAGGCCTGCAGCGACGTTCATGAGGGCAGATGGGCCATATACATATATCAATCTTAGTTGTTTCAATATTCAATATTCAATATTCACAGTTCATTTAATATGTTTTGGTGTTTTGGCCTTTCACATTGTACACTCTTGCCAAAGGGGGCCAGCTACAGCGTGATCAGCCCTGATCTTGCATCCCATGCCCAGTTGTTGTTATTGTTGTTTTTTTATTCTTTATCCAGAGCCATTGGCTGCTTCTCTCTGCTGCCTCAGAAACTGCTTTGATGGCTGTGCACTGGTTCTGGCCCCTGATTCTCAGGTCCTTCAACAGCTTGATGGTAGAGGTTCCCACAAACCCTATGCACCCAACCTCTGCCAGCTGTGATTTTGGGCTTCAGCAGCTAATTCGGCATAGTGCAGGTGTTTTATGTGCCTTGAAGGCTCTTAAAATGGGATGTCTCCCATTCTCTCCATCTTCTTTTCCACTCACCCCCAAAGTGGTCCAGAGCCAAGGACAGATCAGTAATCACCATTTGCCACACGGAGGAGAAACTCTTGTCTCTTCATCATAGATACTCCAGGTTATGGAGATACCAGGGGAATAGACAGGGACATAGTGATTGCTTGACACTTACATCAGTTATTTCTAAACGATACTGGAGTGAAGGAACTTGATGCTGTGTGTCTTGTACTGAAAGCATCTCAGAACAGAATCTCAGAGAGTCAATGCTACATTTTTGAAGGGGTCCTGTCTTTATTTGGTAACGACATACAGGACATTATAGTGCTGTTCATCACACACTCTGATGGAAGTCCACCTACAGATGCTCTGAAAGACCATCATGAAAGAAAAGATCCCCTGCTGTTACGATGATGATGAGGGTGAACCTGTTCATTTCCTTTTCAACAACCGTCAGTCTGAGAAACAGACGCAGAAATATGAGCAGGTTCTCAAATTATCTTGGCAAATGGGAGAAAGTAGTATGGAGGAGTTTTTTGAGTTCCTAGAATCACGACAGAGAAAAAGCTTAGCTATGACTGTCAGTGTTCTAGAGGAGCGCGTGCAGCTTGAGGCCGGTGTTGTGAGTCTGAAGAAACGCATCAAATACAGAGAAATGAAACAGAAAGAACTAACTGAAGTTCAGAACACTCTAAAACAGAATAAAGAAAACATTGAGACGGATGAAATTTTTAGTTTCACTGTCAGGACAGTTTACTAAGAGAAACAGATGCTTCAAGGTGGGACCAAATGGTGACCTCCTGTGATGAATGTCAGGAGAATTGCCATGAGTTGAATTGCTGGGTTGCCATAAATGCTGAGTGGTGTGAAGTTATGAAGGGTAAGCACTGCATTGTGTGTGGCTGCTCTGACAGCAAACATGTCAGAGAAAACAAGAAATATGTAACAAAGGAGAGAAAGGAAGAAGTCACATTTGAAGAACTGAAACGTAAATACAGTCATACAAATGAAGAAAAAGTATTATTTGATAAAAGGGCTTTTAAAACTGTGGAAACAGAGCATGAAAAAAGGCTAAAAGTGAAAGCAGAGATGATGAAGCTAGAAAGCAGTCTGAAAAAGCTCCTGGACAAGAATGAAGACCAGAAGAGCATCTCAGGGAAAGACGCCTGTATGACAATCATAAAACGGTCTGAGATTGTATTAAAACCAGACTGCCTTCACCACTCAGTGCCTTGACTTCCTGATTCCTCGAGTTGAAGAAGCTGGAGCTGCAGAGTGGACTCAGAGACTGCAGGACATGCAGAAAGCTGCAGCTGCTCAGGAATCCACTACCTCTGCAGTGGGGTAGTTAAATAAAAATAAAAATTAACATAACAGGGTCTGGTAATGGCACTAGAAGTTCATATTCAGAATACACATAATGAAGCATCTCTATAATCTCTACAGTCTATATAATCATTATGAAAAGACAGTGTTCACAACACAGTGACTCCTAGTAGAACATTTTCAGAATATCCATTAACTAATAAATCATATGCAGCATGGCGCTAGCACACTTGTTATTCAGGCTCCTTGTAAACTGCCCAAGTTCTTGTTAGAGATGAGTAGATTGATAAACTAATATTAACTGTTTTGTGCAGCATTACAAAGCTCTTAATTACTTTCAGTGATACTTTTACATCAAGTGTGTTTGTGAGTAAAGGAATATTTAGCTTTATTCAGAGGTGGTATGTGTCAGAGGTGGTATGTAACAAAGTACAAGTACATACATCTTGACAGTAGTTGGCCTTACTCAGTGAGTTGGAAGTGTTCTGGACTGCTTAATGTGAGCTAATACATTAACACACGTACATAAACACAGGAACATTCAAATTACATATATTACAGCAGATTGTACATCTGTATTTTAGGGTTAAACCAGAGAACTCTAGCAATACAGTCCTGTAATTATGATGAGTGGCTTTATTTCCCAATCCACCTTCATGATGTAGGAATTACATTCAGTTGCTCATAGGCCATTGCAGGACTTTAAGGTGGCACAGAAATTTGAATAAGAAGTCAACATCAGGAATATGCTGGAATATTTTTATTACAATTATTACAACGCATGTTTGACTGTTCCACTCTCTGCTATATATTCTTTATCTTACATGTATATGGTTGTATGCTCTGTGCATCATAAGTTTTGCTCTCCTGCTGACCTTGACTAGATTTATTACAGGAGAACCAGTCTGGTCCAGTTCAGGGTGAAAATGCTCTCTGTAATCTGTTTATTTTCCTGCTGAGAGTTGAGAGAGAGAGAAAGTGGTTTAATATCTCTGTAAAATATCACCTGGAATAAATTCAGCTTTCTCCACAAAATACACGACTCAGTCTAGTTTATTCACAATAACTTCAAAGTTTTGTTCAACTTTTATAGCATTGAACAGAATCTATAATGTTCAGCAGGTGGAAGTACAAGGTAGCTGTTTCTAATAAAGTGGTCAGTTAGAGAAAGTACAAGGTGGGTGTTTCTAATAAAGTGGCCTATTATTGTAAGTACAAGTTAGGTGTTTCTAATAAAGTGGCCAATGAGTGGACATACACGGCAGGTGTTTTTAATAAAGTGGCCAGTTATTGGAAGTACAAGGTAGGTGTTTCTAATAACGTGGCCAGTTAGTGGAAGTACAAGATGGGTGTTTCTAATAAAGTGGCCAATGAGTGGACATACATGGCAGGTGTTTCAAATAAAGTGGCCAGTTATCGGAAGTACAAGGTGGGTGTTAGAAAATTATTATGTAAATGGGAATAATATAATGAAATAATTTTATATTATTTTTTTATATTATTTTATATTATTATAATATTGCATATCATTTACAGTACACAGTATATGTAGGGTGTGTATTATGATTGGTTTCATTCTGGAAATGTTAACATCTAAAACAACCTGATGTAAACAGTCTGTACTTGGTCAGGCTAAGCTAAAATCACAGTCGCATGGACCCATTATTATATAAAATAAATAAATAAATAAATAAATAATCTTACTGGCATTTCACACATTAATCTCACACACAAGGCATGGACACACAGACACTTGAGACATGAAGAAACTATTCACATTTAAGACATTTTTTAAATTCTTTTAGAATATACTCAGTGGCAATTACAGCACAGCAGATAACAAAACAGTAAATACATTTAGGTTCAGTTTCCAGCTGCTCTTCATGTGAAGTTCTTTTGGGCTGTTCTGGATTCTTGATCTAATCTTATAACATAATGTACAGAAACTACAATCACTGACCATTCCACTTCACACAGTTCCGTAGTTTATCTAGTACAGAGGTCAGTAAAAGGCGGAGCGCGGTCCAGGTCCAGACCCAGACGTTGTCCAATGCAGACTCGAACTGATCAACTATTGTGAATGATTTATTTTCTTAACTTTTCTTGTCTTTATGGTATACGGGCTTTGCAGTGCAGTAAACTCACAGACCAATCGTGTGTGTTGTAAGATCACCAAAAGCGCTCCTCAGCCAATCAGATCTGTGCACATTGGGGCCTGCGACAAGCACACAGGTGAGAAGCGACAGTCGGAGAATAAAGTGAGTCTGAGAATAAAGTGAGTTGGAGAATAAAGTGAGTCGGAGAAAGAATAACGTGCTCTTAAAAAAGAAATGTGGACTGCGAGAAGACACACATAACAAGAAGACACACATTTTATTTACTGTTTTTATAAATAAACACTTTAAAATGCACTTTTTTCAAAAGCATTTTGTTTTTTTAATGTAGCTCTTGATTTTACTTGAAATGAGTAAAAAGTATTTATTAGAAGTTAAAAAGAATTCGTTCAGTTCAGTATTTAAACAGTAAATATACTGAAATGTACTGAATGGTATGTGTAATGTGTTGGTGTTTCAGTAGCTGATGGTATAAGATGCTGATACTAGACTACTTCAGTAAACAGGATACACCACTGAATCATAACACAAGTTAGAAATGATGAGGGTCTGGAACTGGACCATACTGAATTCCTATTAAAGACCTCTGATCTGGTAGGTGTTAGTAGGTTATCACTCATGCAGCGTTTCCTTTAAAAGGAACCCATATAGGGAAGACAATCAGCATGTATGGTTATACTTGATCTGCAAGGATGGATTCATACCATACAAATCACTTGAGGGTGCCTTCCACGTGGATGAGTGGTCCCAGAAAATGACACAATAACATTACCCAGACCATATGTGTCAAACTCAAGGCCCGCGGGCCAAATGTGGCCTGCCATGTCCTTTTATGTGGCCCGCGAGAGCTTAAAGGTCTTAGTGTTTAAAAAAAAAATAGGTCAGAAGCCTGCTTTGACCAAAAACTACATTTCCCACGATGCATGTTGATTGTGTTACGGCTTACTGCCACTAGACAGTGTAGTCATTGATGTGATAACGCGGCCGATCCCATAATGTCCAGAAAAAGAAAAGCTGATGCAGATGGACGGCTGTTTCAACAAAGATGGGAAAGTGAATACATGTTCGTGCTTCAAGGTGAAAGACCCGTATGACTTTTGTGTTTCGAAGCAACATGTTGGTTATTAAAGAGACAATCTACACCGGCATTTTCACACCAAGCACGGAGCTCAGTACGGCAAAGCTAGCCTTCAAGAAAAGCAACAGATTAAAAGACAAACTGAAGTCGCAGCAGAATCTGTTCACGAAAGCCAAAAACAATGCGGCAGTGAAAGCTAGCTTTATTGTGGCTGAAGAAATCACCCGTGCTTCGAAGTGTTTTTCAGAGGGAGCGTTTCTGAAGCAGTGCTGCTGAAGGTCTGTGAGCAGGTGTGTCCCGACCAGATTCAGACTTTTAACAATGTCAGTTTGTCAAGAAACACCATCACTGACCGAGTTAAGGAACTAGCTGGCTGAGGAGTCACGCAGCTACACAGCTTCTTCATTTGCTGTTGATGAAACACAGATATGTGTAGTTGCTGTTGATGAAAGCACAGATATGTGTAGTTGCTGTTGATGAAAGCACAGATATGTGTAGTTGCTGTTGATGAAAGCACAGATATGTGGAGTTGCTGTTGCAGTGTATTTAGTGTTTGCAGGTTTTTTGTGTTTATTGTAATCAAAGCATCTTAATTTGATGCAAGGCTGTTTTTTATCTGTCACACATGTTCTTAGCAGCTCACAATTTTTTGATTTTATACTAATTAAGCCTCATTTCAATATGTCAAAGTTAATATTATAACTTGTGTTTGATGTTATTTTTTATTCACTTGAATAGTTTGATCCTTGATTGATGGAGTTTGTGAATTTCAAAACTGTAATGTTTTAATTGAATAAGTAATACATTCAGAGTTATTTAACATTAAGGAGTAGTTGCATTCATTTTATATCACATTTGGTTACGTTTATCAGTTACATCTGGCCCTTTGAGGACAGCCATTATGCTGATGTGGCCCTGGGTGAAAATGAGTTTGACACCCCTGCCCCAGACCATAACACTGCCACCTACATGCTGCAAAATAGAAAGGGGTTAAAATGAAGTGACTCTATTGTTTTTGGCTCACATGCAGGTTGTTATATAATTTTTTGTTGTAACGATGCTTCTTGGCATACAGTTGGAAAGCCTATTTTTAATGGTGCTACATTTATAAGGAACATGCATTTGTGGGATGAGCAATAGAGCTGAGTATGTGGGTTGCGCCCATGAAAAATTTGCCAGATCCTCTCTGCGAAACAGCTTATTCTGCCATTGACTCGTTTGGTGTTTGGTGGACTGGATGTGTGAAGTCTGAAGAAACAAGACATATTGGCAATTTAACAATCAGTAGCATGTGGAAAAACCATACACCGCCACAACAGCCTGGCACCTCCTCCTCATGCTGGTCACCAGCCTGATCACGCACTGCTGTGGGATGGCTTTCCATTCTTTAACCAGTATTTGTTGCAAGTCAGCCAACGTGGTTGTGTTGATTACTCTGGCACGAACAGTATGCACAAGCTGATCCCACAAGTGTTCAATGGGGTTGAGGTCAGGACTGCTGGCAGGCCATTCCATCCTCTCCACTCCCAAATTCTGGAGGTAGTCTCTGATAAACCCCGCTCTGTGCTGGCAAGCGTACCATGCAGATTCTTGGAGCAGACACCTACAGACCACTGTAGCAGGGCCCATGCTCACAGTCAGGCACCTGATTGGCAGCACCTGGGGGTACCAGAAGCTCAAAACAAGTGTCAATAGCAACAGCAAAATAAGCTGTTGGCATTGGCAGAGAAGATTTAAATCTATATCTTCTCCATATTCATTTACTTATTTACAGTTAATAAGAATTTAGCTAGTTCTTAATCTTTTAGGACCCTCTATACATATTACTCATTCTAAATGAAAGCCATGCTTATTTGTATTTGCATAATTTTAATCATATTATGTTTAAAAACTAGCAATAAATCTACATTCACAATATCAAATCACAAGACGTTACGAGGTAATAATTATTATTCATTTAAGACCAGCCATATTAAAGCAAAACTTTGTTCCCAAGGGTCGATTTACCCGGCTAGGATATATACTGTCACATGGCTGAATCTCAAATGCCTCTCTACTTCTTATATAGTGCACTACATAAGACATGAAACTATAGGTTCTAAACCAAGTAGTGCATTAAATAGTTTTATATGCAGAGTTTATATGCAGCTTTCTCTGAAAGTAAATGTCTTTTTTCTTTGTTTTCCTCTTTTTCATGACCTACATAGTGCACTACGTAGGGAGTAGAACCCATCTGAGATTCATCCTGGATGTAAATTGTAGCCTGGCATAGAGCAGATCAGCTTAAAAGCATAACTTTGGCACAGTAACAGAGTTTAAGAGTTAGTTTGTCTTGTATTAAACACTGTTTAACTGACTCAGTGCAGGTTTAATACAACTGAGTGCTGGATGTTCGTCCTGCAGATGTAAAATGTGGGATGTCCATTATTTTCTAGTGGTATTTGGCTCTGAAATTAAATGATTTAAAGACTTAAACAAACAAAAACAAGCAGATGAGGCTTCTGTAGAACAGCAGCGGTGGATAGTACCAGAAGTCTAACCCAAAAATATGCTGCTCATATTGTGTTCACATTGGGATCACCTGATTTCTGATAACAGGTATATAATCCTTCTAACGGTTGTTCGGGGGAAAAAGAATGAAGATAAGATTCAAATTTCTTTTGCCTTTCTTTTTCATGATTTCTTAGAATGAGGCCCTTATGTGCCATTTTCAAATGTGTGACAGATAACACAAATAAAAAAAAAAACTGTTGCTGTCAGGCTCATGATCAAGCTGTTCGGTGCTGGTGTATGTTGTTTGGTGTCTGAACTATCTGGTTAAAAAGTAGACCTGCATCAAAAACACAACATATGCTGGCCTATGCTGGTTGTTTTTTGTAGCAGGGAAGACAAAGTGTATGTAGGTTTGAGAAATTAGGTGTAGGTTAAGCTATTAGCAGAGTAAATGAACAGCAAATGAATGCATGAATGAATGAACTGATGCAGGTATGTACCTAAATAAGGTTTAAAACACAACTGAACTTAAGCACTGCCACTAGATGTCACTGTATCTCAAGCCTTTATCAGGTTCATCTTAAACCTGATAAAGGCTTTACTAAGGTTTAAAGGTGAAGTGTGTACAGGCCTGGTTGGCTCTATATACTCTATGTGCACTACATGATGCGAGGGCAGCTCAGGGTACTTTCTGATGGAGGTGAGTGTGAAACGAGAAAGAGTATGAGTAGCAAGAGTTTGTTTAAGAGTTTTGAGAGTTTTGTTTAAGCATCCTTTCTATGTCCTGCACCACCGCTTTACATTTTCTTTGTGATTTATGTTGCAGTTAACATTTATTAGTGGCCACTTTATTAGAAACAAACACACCTTGTACTTGCACTAACTGGCCACTTCATCAGAAACAATTCTAATCTAATTCTAATCTGAATATGAACTCCTGGTGTCATTACCACACTGTTAAAGTCAAATCCTCTTATTCTTCACTGAATAACATCCTCATAAATCCCACCACAGACATTGGTTCTTTGGTTGCAGCTTTCTGCAGGTCCTTCAGTCTCTGAGCCATTTCAGCTGTTCCTAATTCTTCAACTCGAGGAATGAGGAAGTCAAAATACTGAATGGTGAAGGCAGAGTCTGGTTTCAATGCAATCTCAGTCAGTTTTATGATTGCCTTATAGGCGTCTTTCACAAAGTTCTTCCTCTGTTCTTCATTCTCAGCCAGGAGCGTTTTCAGCCTGACTTCTTCATGTTCCATTTTTGCTTTTTTGAAAACACTTTTGTCATGAATGATAAAGAAAGGAAAGAAAATCTCAGTCTTCTCAATATTGACTTTGTTTTGTTTCAGAGCTTCCTGAACTACAGTCAGTTCTTTCTGTTTCGCTTCCCTGTACTTGATGCTTTCCTCCAGACTCTTAACACAGGTCTCAACCTGCATGCGCTCCTCTAGAACACTGACAGTCATAGCTAGGTTTTTTCTCTGTCGTGATTCTAGGAACTCAAAAAACTCCTCCATACTACTTTCTCCCATTTGCCAAGATGATTTGAGAACCTGCTCATATTTCTTGGTCTGTTTTTCAGACTGACGGTTGTTGAAAAGGAAATGAACAGGTTCATCATCATCATCGTGACAGCAGGGGATCTTTTCTTTCTTGATGGCTTTTAGAGCATTTGTTGGTGGTCCTCCATCAGAGTGTGTAATGAACAGCACTATAATGTCCTGTATGTCGTTACCAAATAAAGACAGGACCCCTTCAAAAATGTAACGCTGACTATCTGAGATTCTGTTCTGAGATGCTTTCAGTACAAGACACACAGCATCAAGTTCCTTCACTCCAGTATCGTTTAGAAATAACTGATGTAAGTGTTGAGCAATCTCCGTGTCCCTGTCTATTCCCCTGGTATCTCCATAACCTGGAGTATCTATGATGGTAAGAGACGAGAGTTTCTCCTCACAAATGATCTCATAAACAGTGAATTCAGATGTTTGAGATTCTGTTTGATCTCTCTTTTCTTCTTCTGTGATCTCAAACCACACTTTCTCCTCAAACTTCACCCCCAGGAAGTAGTTGACCATGGTGTTGATCAGAGTGGTCTTGCCTGCTCCAGTTTCTCCCACCAGCAGGACTGTTTTGTTTTGCATGTTGGCATATTTCTGAACAAATGTCCACTTTCTGATCTTACCATCCTCGTCTAGATTACTTCTCGTTGTGTAAAGGCGGTGCTTTGCTGGGGGGCCTGGACTGAGTTTCACACTTTTCTTGATTAAATAATTTAAAGATGATGATGCATCATTTAACCTGCAAGAGTCTAAGAGAAAAGGTTTAACAGTCACAAACTATTAATGACTGTGCTAAAGTTATTTGGGTTAACATCAGTTGTAATGATAGATAGTTACATGGATAAAAATGAATAATTAAAAAATCAACATGAGAGAAATTTACAGAATGCTACCTTTTATTCATTTAGGCTGAAAAGGATAAACAAAGTATACAGAGAAACAGATGATCTACAGTCTGTAGTTGTAGAACTACTAAGTGCTTCTATAGGGTAAGATGGAGGTTTTCAGATTTACACTGGCTGGACGGGAGGTCTATGTGGGCGTGTCTACACATACTGACGAGATAAATGACTCTGAAAATGAACTGCAACAAAGTGATTTCATTACAGCGACAAGACACAAACAGATAAACAAAACACTGATCAGAAACGGAAAGTAACGCAATTTTAGTTCCACTATTTACTAGAGATGGAAAGATCGATCGGCTATGTATCGGTATCGAACGATTTTTAATCAAAACCTGCGATCAGTGATTGGCACAAATATTTCTCCAATTTAGCCAATCTCGAAAGCCGATCGATGACATTATACAAATAATCTTAATTTCTGTATTTCTAGCTAGCGTTTCGTGGAAACCCCCTCCGACCAGCTCCCTGCAATTCCTATCTAAACCGCTAGGTGGAAACACATACCCTTTCATTTTCACAGACTCACTAAAGCGGTGTTTTCCTTTGCGTTGCGTTCGTCTGGCAGCTTGTTGTCGTATGTGACACAGACTCATCCGGAGCATTTTTAAAATCTGTTAAATTAACTGTTCCTCGTTGGGGAACCAAGACAAAGACATTTAACACTACTAATCTGATACGGCTTTTAGAGTACACCCGCGTACAGATAAGTAATGCTATATTAAATCATGTGTTCACACATCATGGTAATAATGACAATAGCCAAAAATCATTTGGGGGTCTTGGGGCTGGTGATGAGATATGTCATTGTACAAGTGATGCTAGACATATTTTTTAATTTAACCATCTGTAATGATTGTATGTAAGTCCTAAAAAGAGGTGTCCAGTCTCTGATTTCACTTGTCTAATAAGTTGGTTGAACTATAAAAAATATAATTTTTGTTTTGTATTAAGAATCCACTTGTGTGTAGACCTAGTGTAAGAATAGACCTCAGTAGACCCAGCATTGCTTTAATTTCCTCAGTGGTGATTAGCTTGGCTATACACCTATGCGATAGAATGTTTTGTAATGGTTGAGGCACATAACAGCATTTAATGGCATGAATGACTGCAGACTTACTTTCATGATTCACAGCTGCCAGAGCAAGATGACTCAGACATGTCATTAAACAAAAATTAAGTGAAAATCCACTCACAAATTAGACAGCCCTCAACATCCCATACCCTTCCCCTCCCCACTATGAAAGAAAAAAAGCATTAGAAAAATTAGATTTTTTCAAGCCTCAACTAAAAAGCCACATGTAAATAGATCACTAAAACTTCTACTTTCCTCTATTTTGCCTAATCTGGTAGCCATAAGAATCCACACGATATTGAGTGATACCATTGTCTACAGACAGGGATGGATTACTGACCGGGCCAGTACAGCCAGTGCCCAGGAGCCTACCACACAGTCAGAGGGAACTAAAATACTTGAGAGTACATCTATTCTGATCTATTTACACCCAAGGCATAAATATTGATAGTAATAAGCTAAATATATACAGATTCATCATTTATAAGTACTTCTTATCTGTCCTAAACCCACTAAGTTGAAATATTTACATTTATTACAGGTTTTTATTTATTTTTCTAAATTAATTAAATGGTTTTTTTTTTTATTTGTTTATCCCGCTAGTCGGGGTCACAGTGGGGCACAGTGGGAGCCAATCCCAGCGTCATCGGGCTACACCATGGACAGGTTGCCAGACCATCGCATGGCCAACACACACTCACATCTACGGGCAGTTTAGAGTGAGTGATCGACCTAACATGCATGTATTTAGACTGTGGGAGAAAACCCACTCAAGCACTGGGAGAACATGCAGACCCTACACAGAACGGCACGGCCCGGGAACCACTACACCACCATAGTAACCACTACACCACCGCGCTAACCACTACACCAGCATAGTAACCACTACACCACCATGCTAATCACTACACCACCATACCAACCACTACACCACCATACTAACTACTACACCACCATACTAACCACTACACCACCGTACTAACCACTACACCAGCATACCAACCACTACACCACCGTACTAACCACTACACCACCATGCTAACCACTACACCACCATGCTAATCACTACACCACCATGCTAACCACTACACCACCATGCTAACCACTACACCACCATACTAACCACTACACCACCATACTAACCACTACACCACCATACTAACCACTACACCGCCATGCCTGCCACTACACCACCATGCTAACCACTACACCACAGTGCCATCTTAATACGGAAACATTCAGGTTTACTCAGTTTAAATATTCAGTTTAAATATTCAGTTTAAATAAATATTCAAATACTGAAATATTCAGTTACAAACTAAAACTTAATTTAAATAAACAGATTCAATGCAGAAAAATTACACAAATCATGACTCTGTGGTTCACTGACCAGAACTGTACAATATATGATCAATATACAGTACAGTTTATCACTACAACAGTCTTGTTCGTCAGTATAGAGCACATAAATGTGACTTAACCATTTATACATCCAAAAATAGAGTGAACACAAAAAATTTTATTAAGATTTTTGATAAGTTCTTAAGAAAGAGATTCATTATTAGGCTGATAAGTTGACTAATCTATGGCGTCAAATGTTGAACTGATTTACATTTTCACTCACCTGTGAGCCATGATAGGAATGTGTTGGTTTACCGCCAGTCACAAAAGATGTGGTTGTTGACCTGTAAAAAACAAAGTCACAGTTTAGACCTAACATAAGTTGTGCCAATGATGTTTAAACAAATTCAACAAAAAGTTTCCCTTACAGTTAATCTCCAAATACAGGGTTGCCAGTAAAGGGTAAACTTTAAGACTTTTTGTTATTTCAGCTATACACATGTACACAGTGAAACAATGTTTCTCCAGGACCACATGGTGCCATGAAAAAGTGCAAAACAACATAATATACGCACAGTGCAGACAAAAGAGTGCATTAAATACAAAAGACAATAAATAAATAAATAATAATAATTGGAGAAGTTGTGCAAAGAAGAATGTAGCATACTGAGGAACAACCATGTTGAGGTCACACCGGCATCCATAGAGATAGAGATCTTAAGATATCCTTCTAGCTGTTATCCTGTCAAGGTTCAACTTGCAGTCGTCTACCTAATTCTATTTCTTCATCATAGAGTGAACTTTCCCAGAACACACTTAAGTTCAAACTGACTTTTTATAAAAAGTAAAGAGGGTTTTTTTTTCCTCTCCTGTAAACTAAGAAAAACTGCCATTTAATGGCAAAAACAAGAAATGACATGCTCTCCAATCACATGGAAATCCAACCCTCTATAGCCAGTGGCCTTCTTTAGTGTGGGGGTATATGTCATCACAGAAATTTTTGAAGTTTTTATTTTAGCTGTGGTAAATTACTCAACACCCTCAGAAAAAAAACAAGACTAAGTGCTGCAGATACATTTACTTAACGGCAATCGACCAATATTTTAGGGGTCCATATTATCTTTACAAAGTGGGACTGCCCTTATTTAAGTCATATTTAGTTTTTTTTTTTATCTGATATCTTCGGTATCTTCTCTTTGTTAATTTAAATAATTCACGCTTAATGAGTATTTATTGTTTTAATATATGTACTCATTGTAAATTTAACTCCTGCTCATTTATATTTGCATTTGCATCGTAATACTTTTTTAAATAGCATTACATCCAGAAAATCAAGCCTTATTAAGTTACAAATATATTCGTAATAAATGTAAAACAGAATAAATCTGGCTGTACGCATAAGAATCGAGGCGGAACTTGGTTTCGGAGTGTTTATTTAACTCGGCGATCATGTACCTGTTCTAATCTCAAATTGCTCCCTACTCCCTATATAGTGCACTACATAAGTCATAAAACTATACACTCTATACCCAAACAGTGCACTAAGTGTTAGATAGGGATTGTATATGCAGCTTTAGGTGAAAGTAAATGGCTTTCTCTTTGACATATCTGCAGTATTTAGACGCAGAAACCGTTATTTCATGCCCTACATAGTGCACTACGTAGGGAGTAGGGACCTATTTGAGACGCAGCCTGAACGAAGAGTTTAGCCTGGCGCGCTGCAGATCGGCTTAAAAACATATTTTTATACAAGAACTTTAAGTTTAACAGTAGCGCCTCTCTTGTTATCGAAATTAAAGAAATTGAGCCCAGTTTATTTATCTAGTTTATCTCGCGTTGCACAGTTTTAATATTAACATACCTGTGTGCTGGATGTCCGTTACGATTTGAAGTCTCAGTCAGACGAGGCTTCTGCAGAACAGCAGCTGTGGATGCTACAAGGATGCGCTGCTCTGAGGCTATTTATAGCCATCAGTCATCATCCGTTAAACCGGACAATGGAGAGACCACGTGGTTTCTCAGAACTTGGGTGTTTTCTTTATTATCACCTTTATATTGGGATCATGTGATTTCTGATAACTTGGCTGTTTTCTTTGTAACGGTTGTTCAAATTGCGGAGACTGAAACTGAAAGTAATCTCTTGTGTATGTGGTAAAAAAAAACATGTACTACATACCCATGATTTTGTTTCTGTGTTTTTTGGTTTATCACTACTTCTGTTATCTCCATATACAACAGATGAACTCCTAAAACAGTACAGATGTAATGTTTATGTCGAGAGCATCACCATTCTGATCTATCTAAGCCACAACATATTCTGGCTATGCTAATTCTTTCTGATTAAGATAACAGAAATTTAACAGTAAATTAAGGAATCAATGAATGAATGAAGGGGCTGTTGCAAAAAGCCAATTTCAACCTCGTTTGAAGAACATCAACCATGCTTTTTGACTGGTAGGTTCCACGGAGAGGTATGAAAAGTGACAACCCAGCTTGTTTTAGAGATTTCTTTTATTCTCCTGTCTGTGGACATTTTTCTTTTGCATAATCAACAAGGTGTCTTGCTGTAAACTAGCCAATCCGAACAGATGTCATCAAATTATTCAGCAAAAGCCCACCAAAGGTCAGGGCCAAAGGGAAAACAGATTGTTTAATTTCCAAATCATAGGTTGAATATGGGTGTGTAAAACCACTTCTGGCATTTTTTACCTCCACCAAAGTCCCAAACCTTCTATGTAGACATCAGAGTAAAATGCAGGATAAATGAGTTCTATAGCATCTATTCTATAGTTGAGTTCCATTCTCCAACTAGAGCAGTGTTTTTAAACCCTGGTCCAGTATTTCCTGCTCCCACCTGATCCAAATAATCAGCTCATTAATGAGTTGAAGTGGCAAACACTAAAATGTACAGGGCAGTGGGCCTTCAGGACCAGGTAGTCTTGATTAGGCCTTTTATTTAAGACAAGCTGAAATTGACTATTGATTTAAAGGGAAACTGCTGCAGACTTTCATCTCTTTACAGTAAACATTTTATTCTTCATTTTGTCCTATAAAAGAAAGAAAGAACAATGCAATAGCTAGAATGAACTATCAGAAATGGTTTACAGTGACTGCTGATCCAAATACATTGCCCAGTGCTTAATCCTGGAGATGTACCTCATCCAAGTAACAAAGCTTTCAGGCAAGTCTGAATATGAGTCAGGTCTGAACTCTCTGGGGTGCAGAT
>CM038724.1:10862648-10986622 GCA_021613375.1 Megaleporinus macrocephalus | reverse complement strand
TGTGTGGGCCCTGTTTTTTGTTTTATTATGTTTACTTTATTGTGGTTCAGCCAAAACAATATAACCACTTGATGTCACTGTGTTGGTAGTAATTTCTTATTTTTGGTTAATGGTTAAGTGTGTAATTAATGTATGGTACTGTTCATACAGGGGTATAGGTTGATTCAGTTTGATATTAAGAGGATACTTATTGGATACCACGTATTCCTAACCATATACAATAGAAGACTCAAGGCCCCAGCTAATATTTAATTCCTTAGATATCGGTAACTTCATCTGGTACCTGGCTGGGGCGCTACATATATATACACACCCTTAAACCTCGACCCTCTCCCCCAACTCCCCCCAATCCCCCCCAAAACCACCATCTGAAAAAAAAATACTGTTTCTTCTTCTAATAAACTGCAAGTCAAGAAACAAAAAATGAGACGACAGAAATGCAACAAACAATAAGATCTGTACAACATAGACAACTTTTAAGCTAAATCAGGGTCCTCCTTATTTAATAACCAATCACACAGCTCCGTTTGCGCTTCAGAGGAATATGTAGACGATTCGCCAGAGGGGCGTCACATTAGTGTCAAAACTTGAGCGTGCAAAAACAAAAACAGTTTGTGTTTATGAAAACTGCACATGTGGTTCCACATTTCTGCTTGCGAGTTTCACATTTACGCTCACGAGTGAAACATTTACGTGCGTGAAATGTTAAAATGTGCAGCTTTATATCTTTCACCTTTTCCACGCTCGAGTTTGGACATTAATGAGACGTCATTCGAGACCTCGAACCACACAAAAAGAAGAAATAATATAATAGCCTTTATATCAATACAACACACACAGCACTCACTAGTGACATACACACCAATCAGAAAAGTAGAGCTGTTTCATTATGTTGTTTTATTAAACAGCATCAACAGACACAATCAAATCAGCTGGCATGGCGGCCTAAACGTTAAATAACTCTCCTACTCATCATGAAGGAATTACTTAAAACCGAAGTCCATTCTTCTGTTCTTCTGGATGAAGTGGTTGATGGTTAACAGTTCTTTCTCTGGAGATCAATGCCAAATCTGACAGTCGGGTCTGTCCAGTCTTGTGAAGCTTCTGCTCCCTGATCGAGCTGGTCATCCAGGGGTATTTGTGTAACTGCTGGAGTTGAACTGTCTCTCAAAAGCCTTCGTTTTTTGCACCAAATTAAGCTCCGGTGTAGGTCGTCCACAAGAACATTTTAGGCCATCTGAGAGGGCGTAGAGGCCATGACAGTTCCCTACTGATATATATATATATATATATATATATATATATATATATATATATATATATATATTGTAGTGGCTGCTGAACACTCATGAACAGTATTCACACACAGACACTGTGTTAAGCAGGCTGTTGCGGGCCCTTTAAGTTCGGGCTGAGTTACTATTTTTATAGTTACTATTTTTATCTGCTACGAAATTATGTCGATTAGCAAACGTGCGTCGATGTGTTCGAATATGGCCCTGTCCTACTGAAAGCATGGATTTATCCGGAGTACAAGCTGCAGCTACAGCTACAGCATCTAAAGTGGAGATAATCACAACAGTACACTCAAACACCCCGTAGCACTTTATCAACACAGCAGCGAGACAGCACCCCTTTACTTGTTGTTCTTATCTTATCAGATTATTTAAGGATTATTAACACGTGTATCATGTTTCTTTCAGTAGTAGTTACGTTTTCTGTCGTCATTTTCTTTAATTACGTTCTCACTGCTCGACTGTGACGCCTGCAGTAACCACATTACTAGCTCATGGGTTAAGCTGCCGCTACGCCTACACTCTGTGCTGTGTGCTTCAACATGAAATGGCTGACTCTAGTTCAGCCACCTGACTGGTTGGGGGCGGTGCTGTTCATATTCTCATTGGCTGTTTCTGTCAAAACATGGACAGAACTTAATTCTATTAATTCTATAAATATTGTTATCGTTTCATCACCCAGTGCTACCTGGAAAGGATTTTGTTTGTTAGTCAAACAAGAGACTTTAGGTTTTAATTTTCATATTTGAGTTGAAGTTTATTTTGTTGTAATAAACAGTCAGTTCAATCAACATGATAATATCAGTCCATCTAACTAAAACACAAAATCACTTTTTAGAGTGTATGTCCAGGCTCAGGTCTGTCCTTACACTTCCTGCCACCTGTGCTTCCTGCTTCCTGCTGAGGCGGTTCACACTGGGAACACGGCAGATCCCAATGTACTCGGAATTCCTTCCCAGACTCCCCAGATATGCCAGGTCAGTCTCCCCACCGTCATCGTGGCCATCATAAGCACTGACCTTCTGCAACTTCCATGGCTCCTAAACCTCTGCATCCATATCCACCGTCCTTCTTTCTCTGATTGGACTTGGGCAGCTAAGTACATTCCCTTCACTTGTATTTTGGGAGTTTGCTGGGAAGGCAGGTTCTGCTTTGCGGCCCACCTTCAGCTGCAGTAGTGGTCCACAATTTTTACACCCTGACTCAAGCCCTATGTGTGCTCGCAGATGCCGAGACGTGTACAGACTGTAGTTAAAGAGGAGGAGATGGTAGACATGACCTGTCCCAACTTCTTTAAGACACGTTACTGAAACGTTAAAATGTCTCACTTTCAGATCTGATATGTGTTCTATGTTCTACTGTGAATGAAATATGGTTCTGTGAGATACATATCACTACATTTTGGAATTGGGGTTGTATGTGTAAAATATTTATTTGCTATTAAAGAACATTAAAGAACATTGTTATTTGATTAACAGACTATAAACAGACCTTGTACATGATATATGGTGTTATCTGGATGAAAGACAGATCACTGATAAATAAATCACGCACACCTGTCACCCATTACATCCCACAGAAGTAGCTCATTAGCAGGTCCTAATAGGGTCTCTATTGAGCGACACTTTGGTACAGACCTCTGCCTCCTTTGGTCCGGTCCAGCAGCCAGCTCCCAGCAGGCTTCCCCTTGGTCCAGTAATCTACCCTCTTCCCACAGCAGAGCATCCTGGTCTCCCCTGGCAGCCTTGAGGTTCCTGGACTCTCTGAGCTATCTGAAGGTCAGTCCTCCATCGTCTCAACTCCCCCTCGCGTCTACCCCCCACGGGGCTCCTCAAAGAGAGGTTAGTTTGGATCTTTGGACCCCCCTGTTGTACTCGCAGCTTACAGTGAGCTTTATCCGGCGCTGGCCGACTCTTTTGAACTTTTGAACTCTTCCTATTGACTTTGAACATTATTACTTTATTATTAGAGGTGAAGACCCTCACAAGGGAGGTGTTTTAATCTAATGTGTACTTATGATGTTTGATTATTACATTAATGTGTAAGAAGTGAAAGAACTTCACTACAAACAGATCAACAACATGTTTTTGTGTTGTTTATTATTTAATGTTTAAGATGAGACAGTGCATCTCAGTCTGGACCCTCTGGGTGCTCAAAGCCATGCCTGCCTTGAGCACTCACAAAGGAGGTGTTTATGGAGGTTGGTGTTTGGTCCTCTCCCTTACTAATCCATTACTGATTTGCTGTTGTCATCATCAGGCAGGAGATCTGATCTTCTTTATCTGCTCCACAGCCAAGAAATCCAAGAAATCCATCCTTTGGAGCTCCTCTCATCCTTTGCGAGCTCCTTAGGAGGCACGTGGCCAGTGGGCTGTGGAGCACCGTTCATTCCACATTCGATGTCGTCCCAGTGGAATTTCACAGGATCAGTCTGTAAAGAAGAAGTTCAGCTTAATAAACATGAACAATTCTTTAGTGACATCACAAAAACAGTCCGTTCAAATAAGCTGTTTTAGTTTCATCTCCAAATATAAAGTGTAGGGACGGACTGGTGAGTGAACAGTATATCTAGAAACTTCACGTACTACATTCTAAAAGCTACAACTGGGTTTCCATGATATCAGCTCTTTAAAAGAAGCTCTAGCTAAGAGAAAAGAAAAGGAACAGTACTGGATAGATACCTCTTCAGTGCAGAAGTCAGAAGCAAAGTGAAGATGCTTCTGCACTAATGCCACACAACCAGGCTGTTGGTCCCCTTGATGGTCCTGAAGTGGAGCTTGAAGCATCACACGGAGCATCAGGTCATAATCTGGTACATCAGTCTCACACTCTACATGGTACGTGCAGAGATAGAGCTCCTCATCTTCAGAGTCTTCTTCAGAACCTTCATATGATTCTTCATCAGAATCTTCTTCAGAACCATCATAAGAACCTTCATCCGATTCTTCATCTGGTTCTTCATCAGAATCTTCTTCAGAACCTACATCCAGTTCTTCAAATGACTCGTCATCAGATAATTCTTCAGGTTCTTCCTCAGCTTTAATGGTAGAACCGTCATCTGAATCCTCATCAGGTTCATCATCAGCTTTAATGGTAGAACCACCATCATCAGAATCTGAGTCCAGATGTTCCTCAGATGTTTCATCTATGACTGTAAAAAGAATCAGTGATTTAGTTTCAGCTGCTTTAAGCTACATGAAGTCATTAGTCATTAGTAACTCATTCATGTTAACAGTAAAGATTCTATCTTACCCTGTAGCTCACACTGCAGCACTGGAGAAGTGGACACCCCAGCATTCATCAGGCCACACTCAAGGCGGTCGAGCTGGCAAACCACGGCGTCCTGCTTCTGTGCTTCAATATCAATCTTCACAGAAACAGATCTGTAACAGTCCTTCCGGTACCAATCACTCCCGAATGGATAGTTACAGTTTGGACACCTCCAGGTTTGATCATAGCTGTACTGGCCATTACCGTATCCATAATACCAGTAACGGTCATCCCAGTACTGACCATTCCAGTGTCCAGTGTTCCTGTGAGCTGTTCCACCACTCCAGTCATACCCGTTCCAGTAGGTGGTCGTCCTGTACGGGTCATTCCAGTACATCTGGTCCCATTGATGGATATTCCAGTATCCATAGTTCTGGTACCAGTTCTGGTGACCCCAGTTTGAGCTGGTCTTGGGAGCGTCAGTCCAGGCTGTATTAGCAGCACTGGTGTAGTTCCAGTGGTGGTCTGTCTGGTAGACGCGGTCCATCATTCTTTTTTCCAGCTAAAACACAAAAACAGGTTCACCTCCAAACAGTTCAGACACCAATCTGCTGTGACTGGTCAGCGGCGCGTTGGTGTCATAATGAGGTCGGGGAGTGGCAGCGGCCCTATTTATCAGTTCTGTAGCTCCGCCCCCCTTGGTTACAGTTGCTACGTGTCAGGACATTCCGAGCAGGTGTGCAGTGCAGAGATATGAATGTGAGCGGTAGACGAGTTACTCCGTGTAGTTCTCAGTGTTTAAGCACAAGTTCACAGTGGAGCAGATAACAGGAGCCTGTAGGATCTGAACATACTTCCAGAAGATCCTGATCTCTCTGCAGACCAACAGCACTGCAGTAGTAAAGACTCACACTAACACATTATGTTGAAATATGTTTAAGTACATTGGAGTTTAAAGGGAAACTCCACCAACTTTTCAAAATCTCTGCATAATTAAATGAGTGCTACATCATCAGAGTCGTTCAGAAAAGTTTGGTGTGAAACACTCCATCCTACAGGAACTTACCGGTTGGACTTGTTCACAGTGGTGATGATAGAGGCGTCTGAAGAGTTTAATGTGTGTGAAAGCTCCCTCACAGGAAGTTGTTAGGTGAAATGGTCAGATATGAGTTCTGAAGTCTGTCACATTGTTTTATAGCAGTTTGGTGAGAAAGTTCACGACTATTGTACATCAACATCACAGAAACTCAGAAGACATGTGTAGGTCCACTGCTGGTTTGGATGGTCACTAATAAGGTTTGTGTTGTTGGCGTTGTGAGCCCTGGTTCCATTCAGCACCACTGTAAAGAAATCAGAGCTGCAAAGTGTTTCTACAGGTAATCATTTCACATCAAAGCACTCTGAAGAACCTGTTTACGTCTACATAAACAGCTGATCACTACTTTAATATGTGTATGTACTGTTTCAGTCAATCACTGATTGAAGTATTAGGTTTTTACTGCAGACCTCTACCTCTACATCTGGAGTCCACCATCTCCTGCAGAGTGTACACTGTGCCTCGTCAACCTCCATAGGCGGAGGTGGGATCTCTTCGGGGGATGCCTCAGCAAGAAGACCTGGAGTCTCAACTCAGTCAAGTCATCTTTTTGCTTTGACTCAGTTAAGTTGTTAAGACATAACCTGTTAAGTTTACTGAACTTATCTAAGTTTTGTTCACACAACAACAAAAAAAACTAATTATTTCAATTATTTCTTTAAGTGGACCTAAAGAAATTAATTTGGTTAACTTGACTCAAATTGGCAGAACTTACTTTCTTCAATTTTCACAACAATGCAGCAACTTCTCTTAACATGATATAGCAAGGTTTTAACATACTTTACTAAGTTGCATTAGTCTGTTTTAAGTAATCGTTTATATAATAGTAAAAGTTCAAATCAGCCTGCTGAAAAATTACTCTGAAACGAGAAATAATTTTGGTTTGCTATATGATCCAAAACCTTTTTATTAACTATTCACAATATTTCTATTCGTTTGCTGAAGTAGAAATATGACAGTTGGTAATTCACAATATTTCTATTAATTGGCTGAAGCAGAAACATCATCAGCTGGGGGCAAGTGTCAGGCTGGGAGCGAGGAGCAGTCGAGGAGACAGGCAGGACGGACGGGGACGGACGCATGACTGAATAAAATACTTTTAATAACTAAAGAAATGAAAACCAAAACACGAAGTACATAATAACAGAAATCAAACAGATCAGAACACGGAGGAACATCAAATATATAATCACAGAAAACAATCCACAAGACAGGGAGCAAAACAGAGGCAATAGATACACAAGATAACAAGAGGGAACAAGAAACACCTGAGAACAATAGGCGGGGTCACAGATGGAAAACAAGTGAGGGGCGGAGACAAGCAAGCACATGACCAAAACAAACAGAACCACATGGTGAAAAACGTAAACACAAGCACATGGGACAGACAAGAGAATGTAAACAAAGACAGACAGACAGGAAAACAGGGCAGGACGTGACAGCAAGGGCCTCACACTTTTATCGAGCCAGTGATTCTGTAAAGAAAGCATAGAAAAAATTACTGAACCAAAACTTCAAACACTTGTTTTAATGCATTCAATTGATAGTTAAAATACAAAGTGCCTGTAAAACATTAAAATATCTAATATCACTGCTGACAGTCCAGCATTAGTGATTATTGTGGACTGTTATTCAAGTATGCCTGATATACAATACTTAATTTTATAATTACACTCCTTTAAATTACCTACACCTTAAACTGGAAGCTCTGAAATACATTTTGGATTAGGAATGATATATTAACACTCAAACACCTCATGCTATCAAATCTTATTGACTGTAAATATATGTCTCCTGTGCTGCATCAGTTAAGAATATCAAATAAGAGAACAGACTGAGCTAAAGCTAGCTCGTTTTACAGCAGACGACAAAGCAGAACATTTTCTTGTATTTTACAAAAAACACTGCAACTCGTGAAAAACAGACGGGAGGTGTTCACAGTCATGCTGAATGCATAAGCCAAGTTCACTTCCAGTCACTAAAATCTAGCCACACTGCTACTAACACAGAGACTTTTCACAAACACTTCTTACTCTAAATACTCTTTTATTCAGCTCAGCTCGAGAGGAAAACACTACACAACCTCACTGAGCTTCCACTCAAACCCGTTTATCCACACCGAGATTCTATAACTTAAATATTAAATATTTGTATAATGTTAATAATAAGGAAAAATTACTTCTTATACCTGTGTCACCCCCAACACTATAGCTGTGATCAGGTGGAACGTCAATTTGAAAAATCTCAATTTGTTTAATCTTCTTTTGAGACTCTAATCATCAGTAATTATTAAATATAGACCAACCTAAAAATCTGTATCATCTGTAGTCTAACTGCTCAAGATCTATAGTAACTGATTAGATTTCATATCATAATGTAATGCTTGAACTTTAATTATGTCCTTTCCGGCAATCTCAGCATTTTCAGCAGTCCACCAAATCAACATGTTCTACACAGTCCATACGACATATTTATCATTTGAAATATCAGATTTAGGCGAAAGGTGAAGAGTTTACATGTACGTGGTTTTATTGTAATATTATTGGTTATCAGTGTTTAATAAGCTGTAATCTGATTATTGTCTTTAATATTGTTGATATAACAGAATACAGGTACATATTTTTGGATCCTGATGATGTAATGCCATTACATGTATTCACTTGCTACCCAACCCAGGTAGCTTTGATGCCATTTGTCAAAATGTGTTATTAGCAGCAAAAGCTTTTGATGAGCACAAATAATTAAGTACTACAACTTCAACTGGGAGAACATTTCCCAAAGTCATTTCCCGTCCAAGAACCACATGGAGATGTACTGGATCTTGAAAGCCCCCTGTAATGAGACAGCACCCTGAACCTGCATCTCAGCTCCCTGTTTCTTATTTTTAATAAACCAAACATTATGCTCCCCAGTTGTGTTGTTTTTTGGTGAGCAAGTGTGAATCTAGTGTTTGAATATGATTACCTCACATAGTTTCTGGTTGTTGTGATGTTTCATGACTGTAAGAATCCTCCTTCTGACATTAGCCAACCGGTTTGCTCTCCTCCCTCTCACTGGGAAAACCATACATCCTAATTCCTAAGAGGAAAAAGCATAGACAATCTGTTCTTCATGATATTTATGTTTGAGTTTGTTAAATATTAATTTAGTGGTGGCAGTAAATAAGTGCACTGTAGAAAGACTAGATATATACAAATATGTGTGTACAAACATATACATGTGCTTTAATGTCCCCTTTTAATGGCAGATTTCTACACATGCAGGAAAAAGACAGGTTTATTAGGATGTGTCTCCTTTCCTATCTGTACGTCATGAAGTTTATATTAGTCATGAAGATTACACAGGCCCTCTGTTACCATGGGATTATTGAAACCACCATCAATTAAAGATATGTTAGAAAGTTAGAATCCAAAGCAATAAGCAACAGCTCTATAACTGACAAGGCTTGTGAGGCTAATTGTCCATGTTTATCCTTAAACAGTAGCGAATTTTACTTAAAAGAAAAACTACATGTAACTACATACATATATTGATGTACAATATGAATATTGAAAGTCAGTGCATTATTGATCATTTAAGAACAGGCTAACACCATGGACAGTTCACCAGTCCATTGCATGGCCAACATACACTTTAGAGTGATCAACCTAACATGCATGTGTTTGGAGTGTGGGAGGAAACTGGAGTACCCGGAGGAAACCCACTCAAGCATGGGGAGAACATACACACTCCACACAGAACCACCCGGACCGGGAATTCAACCCAGATCATCTTACTGTGAGCAGACAGTGCTAACCACTACACCACTGTTCTAGCTACTACACCACTGTGCTAACTACTACACCACCGTACTAACTACTACACCACCATACTAACCACTACACCACTGTTCTAACTACTACACCACTGTGCTAACTACTACACCACCGTACTAACTACTACACCACCATACTAACCACTACACCACTGTACTAACTACTACGCCACTGTACTAACCACTACACCACTGTACTAACTACTACACCACTGTACTAACTACTACACCACTGTACTAACCACTACACCACTGTGCTAACTACTACACCACTGTACTAACCACTACACCACTGTACAAACTACTACACCACTGTACTAACCACTACACCACTGTTCTAACTACTACACTACCATACTAACCACTACACCACTGTACTAACTACTACACCACTGTACTAACTACTACACCACTGTACTAACTACTACACCACTGTACTAACCACTACACCACTGTGCTAACTACTACACCACTGTACTAACCACTACACCACTGTACAAACTACTACACCACTGTACTAACCACTACACCACCATACTAACCACTACACCACTGTACTAACCACTACACCACTGTACTAACTACTACACCACTGTACTAACTACTACACCACCTTACTAACTACTACACCACCGTACTAACTACTACACCACCATACTAACCACTACACCACCGTACTAACTACTACACCACTGTACTAACTACTACACCACCATACTAACTACTACACCACCGTACTAACTACTACACCAGCATACTAACCACTACACCACCGTACTAACTACTACACCACTGTACTAACTACTACACCACCGTACTAACTACTACACCACTGTACTAACCACTACACCACTGTACTAACTACTACACCACTGTACTAACTACTACACCACTGTACTAACCACTACACCACTGTGCTAACTACTACACCACTGTACTAACCACTACACCACTGTACAAACTACTACACCACTGTACTAACCACTACACCACTGTTCTAACCACTACACCACTGTGCTAACTACTACACCACTGTACTAACCACTACACCACTGTACAAACTACTACACCACCGTACTAACCACTACATCACTGTACTAACCACTACACCACTGTGCTAACCACTACACCACTGTACTAACTACTACACCACTGTACTAACCACTACACCACCGTACTAACCACTACACCACTGTATTAAACCACTACACCACTGTGCTAACCACTACACCACTGTGCTAACCACTACACCACTGTACTAACCACTACACCACTGTGCTAACCACTACACCACCTTACTAACTACTACACCACCGTACTAACTACTACACCACCGTACTAACCACTACACCACCGTACTAACTACTACACCACCTTACTAACTACTACACCACCGTACTAACTACTACACCACCATACTAACCACTACACCACTGTACTAACTACTACACCACTGTACTAACCACTAATAAGTATGGGATGCTTACGGAAACAGCACAGTACAGCTGTCAGACCATTTGTAAGGTCGGGTCCTGTTAACAGATGATCGTTTAATGAGGTACCTTCGTACTTAGCACAGCAGTCGAAAACCACACGGATCTTGTTGGCTAGTATTGAGTGTCTACTTTCACACATCATCATCCTTAAAGACACCTTCCATAAACCTCACATAATAATTTTTAACCTCATGGGTAAGAGACCACTGAACTGAACTCTGATCATGATGCAGTTACTGACTCCTCACTGCTCTGATAAAACATGGCAAATGCTCTGGTGTTCTGTTTCAGGTTCTGGAGAAGTGGAGAACCTAACACTGATGGAGATGAAGACTGTGTTGGAACTGTACTCCAATGAGCGGACCTGTTCTAACCATTGCCCTTACAGAGAACCAACGCCTGATATCTCCAGCCTGAGCTCGAGATACCATCCATCACTGCTCACCTTCTACTCTGCTCAGCCTGCCTGCCTGAATATCTCCACTAGGCCCCTCTGGTTTCCTGGCTACCGCCCCTCCGCTCTGCCCAGTACTCTGCTCATAACATTTCACTGTTGTTCTCAATAAACAGCCTGCTTATGGATCTTACCTTTACTTCTGAGTCTTTTGAATCATCACAGCTATTTAGGAGCGTTTCTATTGGTCCATTCCTGAAATGTACTTTTAATTGTAAACAGCATCTGTCTTTGTCATGTGAAGAAATAAAAATAGAGATACATGTTTTTAATGGACAGTGACGATATAGAATAAGCTGCCAAACAGCCCGTTTTGAGTTAATCACAAAAAAACACAAACCACAAAACAGCACGTTTAGCTTAAAGAGACCATCGAGTAGAAAACGGTGTTCACCTTATAATAAATAAACCTGTTTTCAGTGAGAAGAGGCTGAAAAATAATCATATCAAAATCAATATTAACACAATATTATACATTTGTAGTACAAAAGAAACGTAGAGCAAATTATTATTATTATTATTATTATTATTATTATTATTATTATTATTATTATTATTATTATTTGTGTAAAAGTCTTAAATCAGAGAAAACTGAACACGTAAAGTTCTTAGTCTGGACTGTAAATGTTTATTTGTACATTAGAATAAACAAGAACCACAACAGCAGACCACTTTCTAAAAGGTGGGCTGTCAGATCTGTACATTCTACACGTTCACATCATAACCAGCACAGGTACTACACGGGTATGATACTACTGTTGCTTAGTAACAGGGAGACATGCAGACGTCAACAACAAACTTCCAAAAATTAACTAAGTCCCACTTTTATACCTCCCCAAATCTCACTCTCTCCATTCCCATGATGACCACTGTCCATTATGACATCATGGCCAGGTCACCATATATGAGAGAGCAGCAGTGAACGTGAGGACAGTTGACGTTCAGGCTCTTCTACGAGAAACTTTCATCTCACACTCTTGGTTGTACCTGTTGAACACCTGTAGAAGAAGCATGTCTCCGTATTTCCTGCGTTCCAGGAACGTCCTGAGTGAGTTTCTCTGAGCTGTATTTGATCTCACACACTTCTTCTCCATAATGAACTTTCTGTACTGATTAGAAAAAGAAGTGATCACAGCGGAGGAAGCACCAACACATCATGTAGCTGTTCAGCTCATTTCAAACACAATCATGAAGCAGATTGAAGTCAGTAAGCAGCCAGGAGGAGAAACATGTGCTCCTGTCTTCTAGTTCTGAGTGAAATCTAGAAAAAGAGCTGTAAGACTTTTCTTTTCAATCATTAATACAAGAAGAAGATACGAGCAGAAAGGTGGAGTAGAGTTCTGTAGTTAAGAGAGAAATGTGTCATAGCTGGAGCTTCTGAACTGCTAGACCTGAATCTCAAATCAGCCCCTGCTTCCTATATAGAGTGTGTAGGTAGAAGCTGCAGATACACATTATGATACGCGCTTAGGATCCAGTATGTTGTGATATGTTGTGATTCTGTCTGCAAGATCATATATCCAGATTTTCTACACCTCCTTTTAGGAAAACTGTCACAGTATAAAAACACCCCCCCACATAACTGCTGTCCCAACACCACCTCATATCTCCACAATGATAACTTACAGGAGAATGAAAAACATTCTGTACTTTTAATGGAAGTCAAGGTAACCAGACGTCTTAACTGGCTATTCTGGTCCTTTAATCATGAAATGAATCCACAGCATAAAGAACAACAGTCATTTTCAAACTACATCAAAAACTGAAACACACTGTTTGAAGACGTGTTGTGTGAAGATAGAGTTTCAGATCTTTTTACTCTGCAGGAGAAAACTCAGACAACACAGCCCCCCAAGTGGACGAGAGGAACAACAGCAGCGTCCAGAGGGGGAAGAGAAAGTCCAGCAGCTGCAGCAGCCAGTCACCCAGAAAGAGAAGGAGGACAGAGGAGGAGAAGGAGAGAGAGGAGGAAGAGCAGCAGGTTGTAACAACCTCTGCTGAGAGGGAGGAACAGGAAAGGAGCTCCTGCGAGTCGGCACGCTCTGTGTCCAGTGAGGATGTTTCATCTGAGGAGCAGAGCAGTGCCACCGTCAGTGAAGCTGAGGAGTCGACTCTCTCTGAAGATACGCTGGAGGAGACGTATGTGCAGCAGGAGCGTCTGGGTGAAGGAGGATACGGCTCGGTGTGCGCCGGCTACCGTAGAGACGACCTGCTGCCGGTAAGTAACACTCACACGCACACACACTTCTACAACTTCTGCAGCTGCTGTAAAGAGCAGACTAACCCCCTTTATCAACACTGAGAGAAACAAAGACCACCCAATACGGGGACAGTAGAAAGCAGTGGTCAGTCATTGGTTCAGAATCATTCAGCAATAATGAGTTTAATCCAGATTTACTTTATCTTGCAGGTGGCTATCAAACACATCCCCATTCACAAAGTGAAAAGAACTACTTTGGTGAGTGTGAACACACACACACACACACACACACACACACACACACACACACACACACACACACACACTCTGTTCTGTTATCAGTAGTGTGGAGCTTGTGTGGAGATGAAAATGAATAAGATTGTATGGGAGGAACAAGGGATGAAAAAATGAACAACAGGATAGTCGTGTGCTGAAGTCTGGAGGAGCACTATGTGGAACAGTGTGTTCTGTTATAGGTTGTGGATGGAGAAGAGGAGGAGTGGCCACTGGAAATGCTGCTGATGGAGATGGTGGGTGAGGCTGAGGGGGTTTCTGTTGCACTGCTGGACTATTACGAGCTGGAGGACGAGCTGGTCATAGTCATGGAGCGGCCGGTGCCCTGCATGGACCTGTTCAAGTACCTCGATAGCAAAGGAGGTTGCTTAGAGGAGGAGGAAGCCAAGGTGAGAGACAGTGCTGCTGAAAAACACTCCCTCACCTACTGAGCCTGGATTTCATTTCAGATCCACAAACACAGTTTCCCCCTTTAACCCCAAACAGAGTACAAGTATGTATGTACAAGTGACACCTGCAGTTAGTTTAAACAGCCAATACACACAGTACAGAAGTCCATCATGCAGGAATACAGTAAGGAGCTTTATACACAGTGAGCAGATCTAATCTATCTAGAAATATCAGATCAGATATTTATAAACATAGTCAACAATCAGTCTTCTCTGAGAACTCTTTCTCTTTATGAGCTCCTGCATGTCTCTCCACTGTAGCTTCATCCTCTCTTTCATACTGTAGGTCATCCTGAGGCAGCTGGTGGAGGGGATGATCGCCATCCACTCTAAAGGGGTCCTGCACCGCGACATCAAACCAGAAAACATCCTGGTACAGACGGACCCTGAGGGTCCTCGTGTGCGAGTGCTGGACTTTGGCTGTGGCTGCCTCTTGAAGGAAGACCCCTACAGCAGCTACTGTGGATTCGGAGGTTTGATTCTCATAAAGCAGCTATTTAAATCTAGTATATTAGTCATAACGGACCACTAATGATGTAGTTATCATGTTAGACCCTCTAAACGTCCACACGTGTCCACTCACTGTGATTGTTGTTCTTTAAAGGAACACTGTACTACAGTCCTCCTGAGTGGTTCCTGCAGGGGTCCATCCAGGCTGAGCCGTCCACAGTGTGGCAGATTGGAGTTGTGCTGTACGGCATGCTCACTGGATTGATGCCCTTTAGCTCCTCCAGAGAAATCGTTAACAATGATTTCTACAGACCAGCTTACCTGTCCCCAGGTAAGTGTCCACACACAATGGGTCACACTTGTTCATGTACTTGTTCAGAAGCACCTTCACCCAGAGAGGAGCGGTTAACTTTGTGTGTGTCTCTCTCTCTCTCTCTCTCTCTCTCTTTCTCACACACACACACACAAAGAAACACACTGTTCTGATCAAACCTGTCTGTTTGTCTCTGCAGAGGCTGAGGGTCTGCTAAAGAGCTGTCTGGACAAGCAGCCTCAGAGAAGACCCTCTCTCTGTGACATCCTGCAGCACCCCTGGCTGCAGTGAACACCACCAACCAGCGGACTTTATTCCTCCTTTTTATTTCCCTTCATTTAATACATTTATTTAATACCTTCATTGTGTTTCTTTTTTCATCCAGTGTCTTTAATTTGTTACTCTTGATTTATTACTCGTATTTCAATACTCATAGCTTAGTGTCTTTTATTGAGTACCATTATTTTATTAACTTTAAAGTAACATAAAGTAGTGATGTTTAATCCAGATGTAGTAGATCAGCTAGAACATGTTAGGAGAACACATTTTTACTTCTTTAGTTTAGAACTGGAGTGATGAAGCTGATGTTGTTAACCAACACTAGAACTCAATAGTCACCCAAACATCCCAAATAGTTTCTGTAAAGAAAATCTATCATCAAAACTTCTTATAAACCACATCCAGGTCTTTATTAAGATCAGGTGTGTGGATGTGGTTAAGGATACAGCGAGACTTACTGTGAACTATAAGATCTGCAGACAGTCACTTTACACAACAGGGTCTGTTTAATAAACTACTTCAGGACCACACCCCTTGTGCACCTATGGCTGAATCAACCATGCCCTTAAAAAACCTCAAAAAATGAGTGCCCCATTTTTGCAGTCAATTCTGATGGTGTGCTATCTAGAACCAGAAAGTTTGATCATCTGTCTTAATGAGTACTCTTATAGGATTACCTTTCAAATAGAGAAGGGCGCATCATTAGGTGTCCTCTATTGCACCCCTACTAGACAGTGTACCAAAGGGTGCCCTTTGCTGTACAGTGTTGTCCTACAATGGTACATGATGAAGTGACTGTGTAGGTGCCCCTCTATTTAAGAAGTGCCCCTCCAGTGGGTAAAATGTGATGCAGTACACTATAGTGTTGTCCTACAATGGTACATGATTAAGTGACTGTGTAGGTGCCCCTCTAATTAAGAAGTGCCCCTCCAGTGGGTAAAATGTGATGCAGTTTACTGAATGTACATGGGTGAGAATGAGATGGTTTCTGAATTGTGGTCCTGTCAGTGGATTAAATGTGATGAGGTGTTCTATATGTGCTCTCAGAATGGGATAAACGTGTACCCGGCTAGATGCCCTTCCAGGTGAGAAAACATGTTGAAGTGCCCTTGCAATGTCATTCTTTGGCAAGTTTTCCACAAAGTGGGTGCCATAACAACAGTCTAGGGGTCCCATGTGTGGCCAAGTACACAATAACAGTATCACTGGTGCAAATATAAATCCCAACTACGCCACTGTGGGAATTTTAACCACAGAATTACTTAACTGAATGCTGTATCAAAAGGGTGAAACCCCCCTCAAGCACACAGATTAAACAAGGGAAGGAGCAGAGACATGTGTTCTGGTGCAAAACATTCATCCAATTTTATTCGATACCCAATTTACCGTGTTACTAAGTTAAAATGGAAAGGACCTTTAATATTCCACAAGTTAAAAGTTTACATTCAGCAATACAAAACAATAAAAACCTTGATGAAATCAACTCCGCCAATGGGAGGCAAAATGTCCCACTGGAACTGAGCAGGGGGAGGCAAAATGGCTGACTGCAACTGAACAGGGGGAGAGATTTGGAAACAAAGCCAAACACGCGGAACACCAATGCTGCACAGCAATTACAAAAAAAGACACAAGTGCAATTATCAACATAAAAACACAGCAATCAACCGATCCAAGATGTTCCAGCAATCTCACCCCTCATATACCAGTCGTCAATCAGAAAAGCACCTAGGTTGAAAATAACAGTGAACAGTTGGTTTGGGAAAATACAAATGTATTCCACAGATACAGGAAAGGAAAAAAAGAAACACCATTACTAAGCCACAAATAAAGGAAAAGAAGAAGAGCTAAAATAGTGTTGAAATGGTTCCCTGGAAAAAAATAAGGAAACAGCCATGAAATCACATACATGGTACATTCTAATTTATTAGATACAATTAGTTACCTAGCAATAATTCACTTCCTACCAGGCCAAAACACTGTACCAGTCATTCAAAGCCAACCAGGAACCACCTAAAATATTCCACATGGTCAGTACTCAACAGATGGAAACACAAAAGTCCCAACATACCTCTTAATTCATGGAATAGAGCACAGGACTACACATGTCAGGGCTCAGAGGACCAGCCATCAACTGTCTGAAACATTAAAAACAACAAGGTCTACCCAACAATGCCAATAAGAGAGAATCCCAAAAGAAGAAACCAACCATACCTTCAAGATAAAACCATGCCACTTCAAGCAGGAGGAAAGCCAACTTCCCAGAGCAAACACCAGCTCTGCATAGAGGCCTTGCTTTTAAGGAGTCCCCAAAGGCACTGCAGCTGCAGCCTGTGCTGAA
Organism: Megaleporinus macrocephalus; assembly: GCA_021613375.1. NCBI lineage: Eukaryota > Metazoa > Chordata > Actinopteri > Characiformes > Anostomidae > Megaleporinus > Megaleporinus macrocephalus. The sequence goes on along the minus strand of CM038724.1, from coordinate 10,968,934 downwards.
TAAGGGGGTGTGTCCTTAAAGGGACAGCCTCCCAGCTCCAGACCAAAGTCAAGACATTCTATAGATTGTGGCCGGCGTCCGCCTCACTGGTCCATCTCCTCTGAGACACGCCGCACACAAGCCGCTCTCCAGGGTCCTGAAGGCCTCCCACCGGCTTCAGCACCCACTGTTATGGACAGCCAGTGTCCGCGTGGCCAAGGGGGCGGGGAGCGCACCTGCCACCACTCACCCGGCTTGAGACACCACCGTAAAAAGAGCTCACGGAGCCTCAGTCGGGTGAGTAGCTCTGAACGAGACTCCATGCTGCTAACCGCTCTGTCTCCCTTCTCTCTCTCTCCGACAGCAGACTGAAGCAATCATGAAGGAACCCCTAAGCCACTGCACAACGCGTACCGCTGGGAAATCCCTTTCGCACGTGCCTTACCCAGGGGCTTCCCCGAAACCACGTCAGAGGCACGAGAGGGTCAGAAAGCAGGAGCCAAGCGCACTAATTTTTGTTGCTCCATTTTGAAAATAAACTAAGTGGCAGGGTCCGGCAATCGTACTCTTCTTCTCCTGTGGTCCCTCACTACCCTCTAGCGCCCCACAAAATCCAATAGAAAGCTGTTATGTTGCCCCGGTTACAATCTACACCTGCTACCAGTCTCCCTCCAAATCCTCCTCTTCACTCATCATGTGCTCTTGCTCAACTCGATCTTCCTGCACTTGGTCTTCCTGAGCCAAGCCTAAAAGAGTAAGGTAGGCTGGTTAAATCAGTGTCCTGTGAACATGCCTTACAGGGCCAGGAACGTCATGAGGCACAATAGAGTATACTGCCCCACTGTCTAGTGGTACTTTGACTATCCTGTACAAAGAGGGACCCCATTTATCTTGGATTTTATTCCGTCCCCGATGTGTGTAGTCTTGAAGATAAATAAACTGACTTTCTCGAAGACACTCCTTGGTCACTTCGTCAGCCCGCTCTTTTCGAATGTGTGCTGCTTTTTGAAGACGCCCTTTAGCCCCGTCAAATGCAACCTGAAGGCGATGTTGATGATCTCGAATCCAGTCACTCACTGTCCCTCCTGATGGCTCCTTTATGAGACCTAACAAAAAGTCAACAGGAAGTTGAGGTTGCTGACCGAACATAAGGAAGTAGGGGGACTCCCCAGTGGATGGATGTGGAGTAGTATTATATGAGAATAGTATTTGCGGAAGATAGCTTGGCCAATCCAGCTTTTGGGTGGGTGGTAGAGACCGAAGGAGTCCATGCAATGTCCTGTGAAATCTCTCACACTGACCATTCCCTTGTGGATGATAGGGTGTAGTATGTGTCTTTTGTACCCCATAAAGCACACACAAACCTGCTGCCACAGTTGAAGCTGCTGATCTCGGGTGGGAACAGCCTGAGTGAACTTAGAAAAGACATCTGTCATAACCAAAACTTGTTCACGTCCATCCCGGGAACACTCAAGGAAGGAGGAATCGATGGATAAAATTTGATTTGGCATGGATACCATCAGGTGGCCCATTGGCGCCCTCACTGCAGGCTGGGTAGGTTTAGCCAAAATGCAACGCTCCCATTGTTGACACCATTCTTTGATGTGTTGGTACATGCCGGGCCAATAGCAGTGCTGTCTTACCAGCTCCATAGTGCGCTCCACACCTTGATGCCCATGACCCTGATGAAGTAGTTGCAACACGTCCTCTCTTAAACATGCTGGCAGGAGAAGCTGATGAAATTCATGTCCCCCTTCTGGAATGAAAAAGCCTCCGATAAAGTAGGCCATGCTAAAATATTTGCTCTTGTTGACGCAGAAGCTCCAATACAGGATGTGCAAGCTCCGCTTCATTCCACACGAGTTGGACTTTTCCTGGCCTGCCAGAAATGGAGAAATGAACCAATAGTGGGATTCTTCAGCTGTAACTGTGCCAAGTCTGCTGATGAGCGTGAAGGTAAGGCAGCCAAAACCATCTGAATTGCCACATTGTTGTTTATGTTTGCAGGACACCGCAGAACATCTGGGACAGCAATACCTGGCCGGACCAAACCTGGCTCCACCTCAGGCGTCTGATGTTGCCTAGACAAAGAATCAGCATTTCCATTAGAACTTCCAGAGCGATATCTAATAACAAAATCAAATGCTGCTAACTGAGCAGCCCAACGCTGTTCAGTTGCTCCCAGCCTTGCAATGTTAAGATGACTAAGAGGATTATTATCAGTCCAAACTTCACACTTCTGACCAAGCAAATACTCTTGGAACTTCTCAGTCATGGCCCACTTCAAGGCAATAAACTCCAGCTTCATAGAACTGTAGTTGAACATGTTCCTTTCTGGTGGTGTTAACGCTCTGCTGGCATAAGCAATTTGTCTCACCTTTCCATCGTGTTCCTGGGAGAGGACTGCTCCCAATCTCTGGTAGCTAGCATCTATTTCTAAAATGAAAGGCTGAGAAAAGTTAGCATATGCAAGCACAGGAGCAGTTACCAGACATGTTTTCAATTCGTTAAAGCTCTGCTTGCATTGTTCTGTCCAGGCTCCTTCCAATGTCCCAACACAATTCTGTTTGACCCTATTAGGGAAAAGTTCCGCCACTGCCTGATGTAACGAGGCAGCCAGTTTCAAAACCCCCTGAAGAAAATGCCTATAATAACTGGCAAAACCAAGAAAAGATCGAAGGTCAGATACAGTTCGAGGTTGAGCCCAATTAGAAACAGCAGAGATCTTGTCTGGATCAGTGGCCACTCCATCCTTGGAAATCACATGTCCCAAATTTTTCTAGCTTGACTTTCAAACCTTCTTTTTGCAGATGAGATAGCACAGAGGCAAGGCTTTCCAGATGTTCCTCTACCAAAGAAGAAAACACAAATACATCATCAAGTTACAGTAACAGCGTTTGACAATGTTGGGCAACAAAAATGCGTTCCATATGTCTTTGAAATGTACTTGGCACATTGCATAACCCGAATGGCATATGATTAAACTCAAATAATCCAAACGGAGTACAGAATGCTGTCTTCATCTTATCTTTTTCAGTCATTGGTACCTTTCCTGTTATACCCACTTGCCAAGTCCAATGTAGAAAACCACTTGGCACCAAACAGAGTATCCAGGGACTCTTCTATTTGAGGTAAGGGAAATGCATCTTTGCGCGTCTTGCTGTTTAGTTGTCAATAATCCATACACATGCAGAGGCTTCCATCTTTCTTCTTTACAAGAACTATGGGGGAAGCATAGGGACTACAGCTCTCACGAATCACCTGGGCCTCCAACAACTGATTAATGTGGGCCTTAACAGAGTCATAATCAGAGGGAGGGATGCGCGTGTATCTCTGACGAAGAGTCCCAATATACCTAATAATTTATGGAATGAAGCACAGGACTACACATGTCAGGGCTCAGGGGTCCAGTCATCAACTGTCTGAAACATTAAAAACAACAAGGCCCATCAATGCCAATAAGAGAGAATCCCAAAAGGAGAAACCAACCATACCTTCAAGATAAAACCATGCCACTTCAAGCAGGAGGAAAGCCAACTTCCCAGAGAAAACAACAGCTCTGCATAGAGGCCTTGCTTTTAAGGAGGCCCCAAAGGCACTGCAGCTGCAACCTGTGCTGATTAAGGGGGTGTGTCCTTAAAGGGAAGTGTGTTTGGCAAACACACTTCACAATTCTTGTTTGGCAAACACACTCCACAATTCTTACTCATAAAGGACTCTCCTGGACCCTTCTTTTATATCCTAGCATAATAGCAGAAATTTCTATTGGTCCATTCCTGAAATGTAGTTTTAATTGTAAACAGCAGCTGTCTTTGTCATGTGAAGAAATAAAAATAGAGATACATATTTTTTATGGACAGTGATGATATAGAATAAGCTACCAAACACACAAAACACAAACCACAAAACAGCACGTTTAGCTTAAAGAGACCATCGAGTAGAAAACGGTGTTCACCTTATAATAGTTGAGTAAGGAGAGTTCAGTACGTAGAACTGAAAACGGTGGACTCTGTGGAGAAATTTCAGGCTGTCAGCACTTTTCATACCCTTCCCACCTTAAATCCTACTGTACAGACGCCAGAATGTAACTGCAGCAGCACTTAAGGTGGAACAGAATATGTACAGAACAAGGTGGTGAACAAGAAGTCAAATTCAGCTTCCACAACTTTAACAAGATCCTAAATAAATTTAATTCATAGTTAGTTTGATCTGCACGTTTCACTCCAGACAGCTTCTCAAACCTTAAACATCATCCAGCAGCTTCACTCAGCTTCACACTGAAGAGACTGAAGAAAGAAGCAGTTCCACCTTTATTACCATCACAACCTCAACAGTAACCTGTAAGTAGCAGCCATGCTGTGTGAGTGTATCATTGTCTGTTGGTTGAAGCAGATCATCTTAAACTGAGAGTTTTACAGTGAGTAACAACTTTATTTACTTTGTGTTGATGTGGAGATTGAAAGCAAGCAGCCAGTACAGGTAACGTTATATACTAGCAAGTCTCGACTAACTTAAATCAATAAATCAATAGTATTCATCAATAATCAAATCATAGGGTGTAAATGGACGTGGAAAAGCTAAATGTATCCTACGACACCTTTAAGCAGTTTAGCTCCGCCCCTTCCCACTGAAGTTATAAGCACTGTTTCAGGCTGTTTTCAGTGAGAAGAGGCTGAAAATAATCATATCAAAATGATTTTTTTTAAAAAGGTGGGCTGTCAGATCTAAAAGGTGGGCTGTCAGATCTGTACATTCTACACGTTCACATCATAACCAGCACAGGTACTAGAAGGGTATGATACTACTGTTGCTTAGCAACAGGGAGACATGCAGACGTCAACAACAAACTTCCAAAAATTAACTAAGTCCCACTTTTATACCTCCCCAAATCTCATTCTCTCCGTTCCCATGATGACCACTGTCCATTATGACATCATCACTAGGTCACCGTATATTAGAGAGCAGCAGTGAACATGAGGACAGTTGACGTTCAGGCTCTTCTACGAGAAACTTTTATCTCACACTCTTGGTTGTACCTGTTGAACACCTGTAGAAGAAGCATGTCTCCGTATTTCCTGCGTTCCAGGAACGTCCTGAGTGAGTTTCTCTGAGCTGTATTTGATCTCACACACTTCTTCTCCATAATGAACTTTCTGTACTGATTAGAAAAAGAAGTGATCACAGCGGAGGAAGCATCAACACATCATGTAGCTGTTCAGCTCATTTCAAACACAATCATGAAGCAGATTGAAGTCACTAAGCAGCCAGGAGGAGAAACATGTGCTCCTGTCTTCTAGTTCTGAGTGAAATCTAGAAAAAGAGCTGTAAGACTTTTCTTTTCAATCGTTAATACAAGAAGAAGATACAAGCAGAAAGGTGGAGTAGAGTTCTGTAGTTAAGAGAGAAATGTGTCATAGCTGGAGCTCCTGAACTGCTAGACCTGAATCTCAAATCAGCCCCTGCTTCCTATATAGAGTGTGTAGGTAGAAGCTGCAGATACACATCATGATACACGCTTAGGATCCAGTATGTTGTGATATGTTGTGATTCTGTCTGCAAGACCATATATCCAGATTTTCTACACCTCCTTTTAGGAAAACTGTCACAGTATAAAAACACACCCCCACATCACTGCTGTCCCAACACCACCTCATATCTCCACAATGATAACTTTACAGGAGCATGAAAAACATTCTGTACTTTTAATGGAAGTCAAGGTAACCAGACGTCTTCACTGGCTATTCTGGTCCTTTAATCATGAAATGAATCCACAGCATTAAGAACAACAGTCGTTTTCAAACTACATCAAAAACTGAAACTCACTGTTTGAAGACGTGTTGTGTGAAGATAGAGTTTCAGATCTTTTTACTCTGCAGGAGAAAACTCAGACAACACAGCCCCCCAAGTGGACGAGAGGAACAACAGCAGCGTCCAGAGGGGGAAGAGAAAGTCCAGCAGCTGCAGCAGCCAGTCACCCAGAAAGAGAAGGAGGACAGAGGAGGAGAAGGAGAGAGAGGAGGAAGAGCAGCAGGTTGTAACAACCTCTGCTGAGAGTGAGGAACAGGAAAGGAGCTCCTGCGAGTCGGCACGCTCTGTGTCCAGTGAGGATGTTTCATCTGAGGAGCAGAGCAGTGCCACCGTCAGTGAAGCTGAGGAGTCGACTCTCTCTGAAGATACGCTGGAGGAGACGTATGTGCAGCAGGTGCGTCTGGGTGAAGGAGGATACGGCTCGGTGTACGCCGGCTACCGTAGAGAAGACCTGCTGCCGGTAACTAACACACACACTTCTACAACTTCTGCAGCTGCTGTAAAGAGCAGACTAACCCCCTTTATCAACACTGAGAGAAACAAAGACCACCTCAATACGGGGACAGTAGAAAGCAGTGGTCAGTCATTGGTTCAGATTCATTCAGCAGTAATGAGTTTAATCCAGATTTACTTTATCTTGCAGGTGGCTATCAAACACATCCCCATTCACAAAGTGAAAAGAACTACTTTGGTGAGTGTCACACACACACACACACACACACACACACACACACACACACACACACACACACACACACACACTCTGTTCTGTTATCAGTAGTGTGGAGCTTGTGTGGAGATGAAAATGAATAAGATTGTATGGGAGGAACAAGGGATGAAAAAATGAACAACAGAATAGTCGTGTGCTGAAGTCTGGAGGAGCACTATGTGGAACAGTGTGTTCTGTTATAGGTTGTGGATGGAGAAGAGGAGGAGTGGCCACTGGAAATGCTGCTGATGGAGATGGTGGGTGAGGCTGAGGGGGTTTCTGTTGCACTGCTGGACTATTACGAGCTGGAGGACGAGCTGGTCATAGTCATGGAGCGGCCGGTGCCCTGCATGGACCTGTTCAAGTACCTCGATAGCAAAGGAGGTTGCTTAGAGGAGGAGGAAGCCAAGGTGAGAGACAGTGCTGCTGAAAAACACTCCCTCACCTACTGAGCCTGGATTTCATTTCAGATCCACAAACACAGTTTCCCCCTTTAAACCCCAAACAGAGTACAAGTATGTATGTACAAGTGACACCTGCAGTTAGTTTAAGCAGCCAATACACACAGTACAGAAGTCCATCATGCAGGAATACAGTAAGGAGCTTTCTACACAGTGAGCAGATCTAATCTATCTAGAAATATCAGATCAGATATTTATAAACATAGTAAACAATCAGTCTTCTCTGAGAACTCTTTCTCTTTATGAGCTCCTGCATGTCTCTCCACTGTAGCTTCATCCTCTCTTTCATACTGTAGGTCATCCTGAGGCAGCTGGTGGAGGGGATGATCGCCATCCACTCTAAAGGGGTCCTGCACCGCGACATCAAACCAGAAAACATCCTGGTACAGACGGACCCTGAGGGTCCTCGTGTGCGAGTGCTGGACTTTGGCTGTGGCTGCCTCTTGAAGGAAGACCCCTACAGCAGCTACTGTGGATTCGGAGGTTTGATTCTCATAAAGCAGCTATTTAAATCTAGTACATTAGTCATAACGGACCACTAATGATGTAATTATCATGTTAGACCCTCTAAACGTCCACACGTGTCCACTCACTTTGATTGTTGTTCTTTAAAGGAACACTGTACTACAGTCCTCCTGAGTGGTTCCTGCAGGGGTCCATCCAGGCTGATCCGTCCACAGTGTGGCAGATCGGAGTCGTGCTGTACGGCATGCTCACTGGATTGGTGCCCTTTAGCTCCTCCAGAGAAATCGTTAACAATGATTTCTACAGACCAGCTTACCTGTCCCCAGGTAAGTGTCCACACACAATGGGTCACACTTGTTCATGTACTTGTTCAGAAGCACCTTCACCCAGAGAGGAGCGCTTAACTTTTTGTGTCTCTCTCTCTGTCTCTCTCTCTCTTTCTCTCTATCTCTCTCTTTCTCACACACACACAAAGAAACACACAGTTTTGACCAAACCTGTCTCTGTGTCTCTGCAGAGGCTGAGGGTCTGCTAAAGAGCTGTCTGGACAAGCAGCCTCAGAGAAGACCCTCTCTCTGTGACATCCTGCAGCACCCCTGGCTGCAGTGAACACCGCCAACCAGCTGACTTCATTCCTCCTTTTTATTTCCCTTCATTTAATACATTTATTTAATACCTTCATTGTGTTTCTTTTTTCATCCAGTGTCTTTAATTTGTTACTCTTGATTTATTACTCGTATTTCAATATTCATAACTTAGTTCCTTTTATTGAGTACCATTATTTTATTAACTTTAAAGTAACATAAAGTAGTGATGTTTAATCCAGATGTAGTAGATCAGCTAGAACATGTTAGGAGAACACATTTTTACTTTTACTTTTTACTATTTTAGTTTAGAACTGGAGTGATGAAGCTGATGTTGTTAATCAACACTAGAACTCAATAGTCAACCAAACATCCCAAATAGTTTCTGTAAAGAAAATCTATCATCAAAACTTCTTACAAACCACATCCAGGTCTTTATTAAGATCACGCAGGTGTGTGGATGTGGTTTAGGATACAGCGAGACTTACTGTGAACTATAAGATCAAACGATCTGTTTGCAGACAGTCACTTTACACAACAGGGTCTATTTAACGAACTACTTCAGGACCACCCCCCTTGTGCACCTATGGTTGAATAAATGTTGCCAAAGTGCCCTCTAGAGTGGCAAAAAGTGTCATGGTAGCTGCCCTTAGAAAAACTCAAAAAATAAGTGTCCCATTTTTGCAATCAATTCTGATGGTGTGCTATCTAGAACCAGAAAGTTTGATCATCTGTCTTAATGAGTACTCTTATAGGGTTACCTTTTCAAATAGAGAAGGACGCATCATTAGGTGTCCTCTATTGCACCCCTACTAGACAGTGCCCCTTCAGTATGTACAATGTGATGCAGTGTACTGAATGTACATGGGTGAGAATGAGATGGTTCTGAATGGTGGTCCTGTCAGTGGATTAAATGTGATGTGGTGGTCTATATGTGCTCTCAGAATGGGATAAACGTGAACCTGGCAAGATGCCCTTCCAGGTGAGAAAACATGATGGAGTGCCCTTGCAATGTCAATCTTTGGCGAGTTTTCAATCTTTGGCGAGCAAAGCATTGCAGTGGTGTAAAGCATCTAGAGCAGTGGAGACGTGTTTTGTAGAGTGACCAATCATGACAATCCTGATATTGTATGGGCCCAAAAAACTGAAAGTAAGCAGAAGTGTCCATTCTATCTCATAAAGGACTCTCCTGGACCCTTCTTTTATATCCTAGCATAATTGCATCACTTGTTTAGGAAGTTTTCATAATGATCCTTGTCTTAAACTGCACCTGTCTCTATTTTATTAGAATGTGTTCTAGAGCGTGAAGTAATTCCACTGCTCATATGGTCATGAAGTCTTTACTCATACCTGTCACCCTCCGTTATCAAGGACTATCTCATGTATTTCCCGCATTGATTGATTCTGGAGCTGAGGGAAATATTATTCTAGCACGTGTGGCTAAGCAGATTCAAATATCCATCATCCCACTTACTAAAACCATGAAACTGTCTGCTGTGGACGGAGAATCCCGTTGGCCAAGGGATCATCTCACAGACTACTGTTCCTATCTCCATGGATGTTAGTGCTCTTCACTCAGAAGAGATTAGTTTCTTTGTGTTAGACTCTTCTGAGTTTGCTATAATTCTTGGTCTACCTTGGTTAAAGACTCATGATCCTGTTATTTCTTGGTCAAAACGGGAGATCATTGCTTGGTCTAATCATTGTTTTCATAACTGTCTTATGCCTTCTCTGACGTCTGTCTCTTCTACCTCCATTGAGAGTCCAGATAATCATGCTCCTGTTTGTATTCCTCCTGAGTACTCTGATTATTCAGAGGTTTTCAAAAGAAACAATGCTAACAATTTGCCCATTCATAGACCATATGATTGTTCAATAGAGTTAATTGAAAATCAAATACCTCCTAAGTCACGTGTATACCCGACCAAGCGGAAGAAAAAGCTATGGAGGAGTACATAAAGGAAGCTTTAGCCCAGGGTTTTATACGTCCATCCACTTCTCCTGCGGCGAAGAAGAAAGATGGTGGTCTCAGACTGTGTATAGATTATTGCGGCCTAAACTCTATTACCAATTCTTATCCCTACCCATTTCCTTTAGTACCTGTTGCTCTGGAACAGCTCAGAGGAGCTACTGTGTTCACCAAATTAGATCTTCGCAGTGCTTACAATCTTGTTAGAATCCGTGAGGGTGATGAATGGAAGACAACCTTTCTCACTACAAAAGGCCAATATGCCATGAGTACCTTGTAATGCATTTTGGGCTCAGAAATGCTCCATCTGTCTTCCTGGCATTCATCAACGACGTCCTCGGGATATGTTATGTCAATTTGTGATCGCTTATATTGATGACGTCTTGATCTATTCACCTGACTTATCTACTCATATTCAACAGGTGCGTAAGGTTCTGTCTCGTCTGCTAGACAATCACCTGTATGTTAAAGGTGAGAAATGTGAATTTTATATGGATTCAACTTCCTTCCTTGGGTACATAATTAGTCCTGGTGGAGTAGTTATGGACGACTGCAAGGTAGATGCTGTGGTTAATTGGCCTGTTCCCAATTCAGTAAGTAATCTCCAAAAATTCTTAGGTTTTGCAAACTTTTATAGGCGTTTTATAAGAAACTATAGTTCGGTTGCCACCCCTCTAACTTCTCTTCTTAAGGGGAATGCCAAATTAGTATGGAATCCCCAGGCTGAGAGAGCTTTTGAGGAACTCAAGAGGAGATTCACCACTGCACCCATACTACAACATCCAGAACCCACACTACACTTCGTTGTAGAGGTGGATGCCTCCAAAATGGGAGTTGGAATCTAGAGTATCTCCATTCTGCCAAAAGACTAAATTCTCGTCAAGCCTGCTGGGCGTTGTTCTTTTCTCGTTTTAATTTTCAAATTACTTATCGTCCAGGGACACGCAATACCAAGGCTGATGCTTTGTCTCGAGTGTTTGAGGTTGAATCCAATGATAAAGAAAAACCAAAACATATCCTGGACCCTAAGATGTTTCTAGCTCCCATCAGATGGGATATAGACATTGACATTGAGCAGGTAAATTTGGTGGAACCTATTCCCGAGGCGTGTCCTCCGGATAGATTGTTTGTGCCTTTGCATTTTCATGATCAGTTTATTACCTGGGCTCATACTTCTCTCACCTCAGGACATCCCGGAGAGACTAGAAGCTTCTCTCTGGGAGGTACTGGTGGGAGAGTATGAGTTCCGATGTACATCGTTTTATATCCTCTTGCACTGTTTGTTCAATTTGAAAAACTTCTCGCACGTTACCTGCAGGCAAATTAATGCCTTTACCTATTCCGTCTCGTCCTTGGTCTCACATCGCTGTTGATTTTGTCACTGATCTTCCTAATTCCCAGGGCAATACTCTCATTCTCACTATTGTCGATTGATTTTCTCATGGGGTTTGATTCTTACCTTTCCCAAAATTGCCCACCGCATTCCAGAGCACGGAATGCTTGTTTAATTTTGTGTTTCGTTTCATTGACGTTCCAGAGGATATTGTGTCTGACAGAGGTTCCCAATTTACATCACAAGTTTGGAATGCTTTTATGGAGAAGTTGGGAATCTCTGTCAGTCTCACTTCAGGTTGTCATCCTCAAAGTAACGGGCAATGTGAACGTGTTAATCAAGAACTTGGTACATTTTTGAGGGTCTACTGCCACGATAATCAACAAGATTGGTCGGTATATTTACCCTGGGCTGAGATGGCTCAAAACTCCCTCATTAGCTCCTCTACCACTATCACCCCTTTCCAATGTATGTTAGGCTATCTACCACCTCTTATGCCATGGTCTGGTCAATCTTCGGAGGTGCCGTCTGTGGACCATTGGATGAGACGAAGTGAGGAGGTGTGGGAACAGACCCATCAGCGTATTGAGGCTGTTCTAAGACAGCATAAACGTTACGCTGATAGACGCAGAGGTGACACCCTCTCATGTAGTCCGGGAGATCGAGTATGGGTATCCACCAGGGACTTTTTGAGGGAAATAAAAAACTGACTTAGAAATATATTGGCCCGTATAAGATCTTAAGCAAAATTAATGAAGTTACATATAAAATTGACTTGCCTGCTCATTATCGTTTTTGTCCTTCCTTCCATGTGTCTTTATTAAAGCATGTAGTTCCTGGCCCCCTAGACGAGGCTCTTCCTGACGCCAACCCTCCTCCACCAATCGATATAGAAGGAGCTTCTGTGTATGCTATTCGTCGGCTCTTGGACTATAGAAGAAGAGGAGGGATCCTCCAATATCAGGTAGACTGGGAGGGTTACGGGCCTGAGGAGCAAAGTTGGGTCAAGGCAGCTGATGTAGGACCCCATTCTCATTGAGGAATTTCATCGCTGCCACCCATCACACCCAGCTCCCAGGCCAAGGAGTGGTCCTAGCCAGGCATCTTTGGGCCCATCCGCTGGTAGCAGAGGCGGCCGTTCCAGGCGTTGTTCGCCAAGCCCATCTGCGGGTCGCCCGAGTGCTGGTATTAGGTGCCCGTCTCTAAGCCTGTCCAGCAGTTACCAGAGTTCCAGGAGGAGGATCCCCATCACTGGCCGTGGCAGGTCCAGGAGTTCCAGTTCTCGATCATTTGGTGGCAGAGGGGTTGGTCATCCAGGTCGTCCTCTTCGCCGTTCCTCGTCGCTCCCTGACTCCTTGGGGGGGGGGGTACTGTCACAACTACGGTTCCTTCCAGCACTTCTGATCTTCCTGACTCCAATTCCCAGAGTGCAACTCCCGATGACATCTCACACACATGTTCACAACACACCAATCACACATCACTTTCTCGTTCCGCCTCCCCAGAGTATTGAACACACACACACCTGATACTCATTAGACACACACACTATATAAACATCACACACTGTCTCTTTATGAAGTTTTGCCAAACCCAGTTTGCAATCCTGAGCGCTCTTTCCTTGTCTTCCTATTTTGATCTCTGGTTCTGACTTCCTTCGATTCTGACTCTCTCTCTTGTTTATCCCTACTGGTTCTGTTTGCTTGTGTTTTTGACCTTCCTGGCTCTGACTACTCTTCTGTTCTCTTGACTCTTCTCTTGCCTATTCCTCATGTTTAGTTTGCCTGGCTTACTGATCTTCCGGTTTCGACCTCTGCCTGTATCCTGGACTACGATCATGCATTGCCCCTTTGTTGTGTTTGTTCACCTGTTGCTGTTTTATTGGATTGCTAATTCTGTTAATAAATCTAATCTGACTTTTAGCTCTGCATGCGTCGCGCCAAGTTTTTAGTTTTTGACATGTGGATGTGGTTTAGGATACAGCGAGACTTACTGTGAACTATAAGATCAAACAGATCTGCAGACAGTCACTTTACATAACAGGATTTATTTAACAAACTACTTCAGGACCACCCTCCTTGTGCACCTATGGTTGAATAAACGTTGCCAAAGTGCCCTCTAGAGTGGCAAAAAGTGCTCTGGTAGCTGCCCCTTAAAAAACAAAAAATGACTGAGTGCCCCATTTTTGCAATCAATTCTGATGGTGTGCTATCTAGAACCAGAAAGTTTGATCATCTGTCTTAATGAGTGCTCTTATAGGGTTGCCTTTCCAAATAGAGAAGGGCGCATCATTAGGTGTCCTTTATTGCACCCCTACTAGACAGTGTACCAAAGGGTGCCCTTTGCTGTACAGTGTTGTCCTACAATGGTACATGATGAAGTGACTGTGTAGGTGCCCCTCTAATTGAGAAGTGCCCCTCCAGTGGGTAGAAAGTGATGCAGTACACTATAGTGTTGTTCTACAATCGTACATGATGAAGTACCTGTGTAGGTGCCCCTCTAATTGAGAAGTGCCCCTCCAGTGGGTAGAAAGTGATGCAGTACACTATAGTGTTGTTCTACAATCGTACATGATGAAGTACCTGTGTAGGTGCCCCTCTAATTGACAAGTGCCCCTCCAGTGGGTAAATGTGATGCAGTTTACTGAATGTCCATGGGTGAGAATTAGATGGTTTCTGAATGTTGGTCCTGTCAGTGGATTAAATGTGATGTGGTGGTCTATATGTGCGCTCAGAATGGGATAAACGTGTACCCGGCTAGATGCCCTTCCAAGTGATAAAACATGATGGAGTGCCCTGGCAATGTCAATCTTTGGCAAGTCTTCTCCAAAGTGGGTGCCATAATAACAGCCTAGGGGTCCCATGAAATCCCCCTATCTGTCAAAGCATGGGATGAAATGGTGTAAAGCATGCCTAGTCTTAAACTGCACCAGTCTCTATATTATTAGAATGTGTTCCAGACACGAGTTTCAGATTAAGTGTATATACACAAACATATTGAAGTTGATAGGATTAAAATGACTCTCGGTCAGCTGACCGGTATAGATCAGGTTCACCTGAATAGAGGAGCTACCCCTGTAATGTTCCCTGTTAGTAAACCAGTTAAATTTTCCAGGAATCCAGAGGAGTGTGGCAGTGTTTTGCTCCAGTGTGAGTTGTATTTTAACAATACACCCGGCGGCTCAGATCAGGCCATGATATCCTTTTTCCTATCTCATCTAGAGGATAAGGCGCTTAAGTGGGCTACTGCGGTGTGGTCTACTCTCCAACATCTTATGTACCCACAGTTTTTAACTCAGTTTAAGGCTGTGTTTGACCACCCATTCGAGTCAAATGTCAGGAGAGTTATTATCACGCACTCGTCCAGCCAGTTGGGGCTGGAGAGGTCGCCTACATCACAGCTCCAGTCCGGTTAGAGACTAGCCCAATTTATAAAAAGATCATTAGACAGTTTGTGATCCCCGGAGCCCAGTTTCCCATTATCCTTGGACTTCCCTGGCTTATGCAACACAATCCTCTGATCTCCTGGGCAGATCAGGAGATTCTCTTATGGTCAGAATACTGCCAGGAACATTGTTTAGAGGTAAAACCAGTTAAAATGTTCTCCACCACCATCAAAAGCCCTGATTCAGCTAGGGAGATAGATATTCCCCAGGACTATGCTGACCTTGCCGAGGTCTTTAGTAAACATAATGCCACCAAACTCCCTCCTCATCAACCCTACGACTGTTCTATCGATTTAATTGAGGGAGGCTATTTTGCCTAAAGCTCAAGAGGAGGAGAGGATCATGGAGGAGTATATCGATCAAGCCCTTGCTCAGGGCTTCATTCGTCATTCCAAGTCTCCAGTCGCGTCAGGTTTTTTCTTTGTCAAGAAAAGGGATGGGGGACTTCGTCTGTGTATTGATTATAGAGCTTTAAACGACATTTCTGTTAAATATCCATATCCGTTGCCACTTATTCCGTCTGCTCTAGAGCAATTGCGAGGAGCTAAGTTTTTCACTAAATTAGATCTTCGCAGTGCTTATAATTTAATCAGAGTAAAGGAGGGTGACGAGTGGAAAACTGCTTTTGTGACCACTAGGTGGCACTATGAGTACCAGGTAATGCCTTTCGGCCTTTCCATAGCACCTTCTGTGTTTCAATCATTTATTAATGATGTCTTGAGAGATATGATTGGCAGATTTGTGGTGGCATATATCGACGATATCCTGGTGTACTCTCCTGACTTGGCTAGCCATGTGAAACATGTTCATTTGGTACTAGAAAGGTTGTTGGAAAACCAACTATATGTCAAGGGTGAAAAATGTGAATTTCACACTCAGTCTACAGCTTTCTTGAGCTACTACATTAGTGCTATGGGTGTCCTGATGGATGATAAAAAGGTTGAGGCAGTTACGTCCTGGCTAGTTCCCCGTATGGGTAAGAAGCTACAACAATTTTTGGGTTTTACTAATTTCTATCGCCGTTTCAGTAGAGACTATAGTTCTGTCGCAGCACCTCCTACGGCACTTCTAAAAGGCTCATCCAAAGCACTAGTTTGGACTCCTCAAGCTGAGAGAGCGTTTT
Source organism: Megaleporinus macrocephalus (assembly GCA_021613375.1). Lineage (NCBI taxonomy): Eukaryota > Metazoa > Chordata > Actinopteri > Characiformes > Anostomidae > Megaleporinus > Megaleporinus macrocephalus. The sequence goes on along the minus strand of CM038724.1, from coordinate 10,953,058 downwards.
GTCATCTGAAAGAGACATTTACAATGGCCCCTTCACTCAAACATCCGGACCCCAGTCACCCATTTATTGTAGAGTTAGATGCATCTGATGTGGGGGTTGGGGCTGTTCTTTCCCAGAGACATGGAGAACCTCCCAAATTATATCCGGTAGCGTTTTTTTTTTGTATAAGTTGACATCTGCTGAGTGGAATTATGGTATTGGGGATAAGGAGTTACTAGCAGTAAAACTAGCCTTAGAAGAGTGGTGTCACTGGCTAGAGGGAGCTAATCACCCATTGCAAGTGCTCACTGACCACTAGAACTTGGAGTATCTACGTAACGCCAAATACCTGAACCCCAGACAAGCTCGTCAGTCCTTATTCTTTGACAGACTCCTATTGTCCAGGTACAAAGAATACTAAAGCTGACGCTCTGTCCCGCAAGTTTCCAGGAGAGGTCCAACATGACAACCCAGAATCCATTTTACCTCCCTCTGTCCAGATCTCCGCTATCCAGTGGGAGATTGACGAGGAGATTCAGCAAACTCTGGAATCGACTTCACGACCTGAACAATGCCAACCAGACAAAGTATAGGTTCCTTCTGCTCATAGGGAAAATCTTATTAAGTGGGCTCACGCCTCATTGACGTCTGGACATCCCGGTGAGACTCGCACGCAACAACTCTTAAGTGACCGATACTGGTCGGAGACTATGCGCCAAGATGTTCCCAAGTTTGTCGCTTCTTGTTCTACGTGTGCCCAATGCAAAACTCCAAGAACTCTTCCTGCTGGTAAATTAATGCCTCTACTTATTCCAGAACGTCCTTGGTCACACATAGCATTTTCCTGAATTCCTGAGGACATTGTATTTGACCGAGGTGCTCACTTCACATATCGAGTGTGGACTAGCTTTTTCGAACCCCTGGGGGTTACCATCAGTCTAGCTTCCTGTTATCACCCGCAATCCAATGGACAATGTGAGAGGGTGAACCAGGAACTGGGCAAATTTTTAAGATTATACTGCCACGAGAACCAGTATGATGGGGCACGGTATCTCATCTGGGCAGAGATGGCTCAGAACTCATTGATTAATGCTTCAACTGGTATAACCCCTTTTCAGTGCTTTTTAGGTTTTCAGCCTAGTGAGGAAATCTGGGAGTCTACGCATCAGCATATCAAGCAAGTGGCCGAAGTACATGGGACCTTACAAGATTGTTAAACGCATAAATGATGTACCTTCCAGTTAGACTTACCTCCACAAGTTAAGGTATCCTGTTCGTTTCATGTGTCTCTTTTCAAGCCTGTTGTCTTAGGTCCCTTTTACGTGGCCCGCGAGAGCTTGAAAGGTGTCTAAAAATAAATAGGTCAGAAGCGTGCTTTGACCAAAAATTACATTTCCCACAATGCATGTTGATTGTGTTACGGCTTACTGCCACTAGACGACAGTGTAGTCATTGATGTGATAACGTGGTCAATCCCATAATGTCCAGAAAAAGAAAAGCTGATGCAGATGGACGGCTGTTTCAACAAAGACGGGAAGGTGAATACATGTTCGTGCTTTAAGGTGAAAGAACGGTATAACTTTTGTGTTACGAAGCAAAATGTCGGTTATTAAAGAGACAATCTACGCTGGCATTTTAACACCAAGCACGGAGCTCAGTACGGCAAAGCTACCCTTCAAGAAAAGCAACAGATTGCACAAGAATTAAAAGACAAACTTAAGTCGCAGCAGAATCTGTTCATGAAAGCCAAAAACAATGCAGCAGTGAAAGCTAGTTTTATTGTGGCTGAAGAAATCGCCCGTGCTTTTTCAGAGGGAGTGTTTTTGAAGCAGTGCATGCTGAAGGTCTGTGAGCAGGTGTGTCTCAACCAGACTCAGACTTTTAACAATGTCAGATTGTCAAGGAACACCATCGCTGACCGAGTTAAGGAACTAGCAGAAAATCTTGAAACACAGCTGGTCGAGGAGTCATTAGCTGTTGATAAAATCACAGACATGTGTAGTTGCTGTTGCAATGTATTTAGTGTTTGCAGGTTTTATGTGTTTATTGTAATCAAAGCATCTTAGTTTGATGCAAGGCTGTTTTTTATCTGTCACACATGTTCTTAGCAGCTCACAATTTTTGATTTTATACTAATTAAGCCTCATTTCAGTATGTCAAACGTTTTGATCAAAGTTAATATTATAACTTGTGTTTGATGTTATTTTTTATTCACTTGAATAGTTTGATCCTTGATTGATGGAGTTTGTGGATTGACATGACAAATTAAAAGGATTTATGTTATAACAGAGCAACAAGCAAACATATTTTTTTCTATGCAACTGTAATGTTTTAATTAAATAAGTAATACATTCAGTTATTTAACATTAAGGAGCAGTTACTTTTATTTTATGTTACATTTTGTTACATTTATAAGTTACATCTGGCCCTTTGAGGACAGCCATTATGCCGATGTGGCCCTCGGTGAAAATGAGTTTGACACCCCTGGTTTAGAGTGTGTATGTTCTCCCCGTGCATGTGTGGGTTTCCTCCGGGTACTCCATTTTCTTCCCACACATCCAAGGAAATGCATGTTAGGCTGATTGCTCACTCTAAATGTCCCGTAGGTGTGAGTATGTGCGTGAGTGATTGTTGGCCATGCGATAGACTGGCGACGCCCGTGACCCCGACTAGCGAGATAAAGATAGTGGATGGATGGATGGATGTGTCCAAATATGCATATACTGTGTTGCTGCAAGTGTGTCAACAGGATTTCTTTGAGATGTTGAGAAGAGGAGAGTGAATTAAATTGAACTGACTGAGAAATGTGTGGACCTCATGACCACTGAACTGAACTCTGATCATGATGCAGTTACTGACTCCTCACTGCTCTGATAAAACATGGAAGATACTCTGGTGTTCTGTTTCAGGTTCTGGAGAAGTGGAGAACCTGATAGTGATGGAGATGAAGACTGTGTTAGAACTGGGTGTGTGTCTGGCTACTAGGCTGATCTTTCCTGCACAATGTTTGAATCTGTGAGAAGAGAATGTTTGTATCTGTGAGAAGAGAATGTTTGTATCTGTGAGAAGAGAATGTTTGGATCTGTGAGTAGAGAATGTTTGGATCTGTGAGTAGAGAATGTTTGGATGTGTGAGTAGAGAATGTTTGGATCTGTGAGAAGAGAATGTTTGTATCTGTAAGAAGAGAATGTTTGGATCTGTGAGAAGAGAATGTTTGGATAATAAGAAACAAATTTCTCCAAAATGGCAACTTTACAGGAGAGAAAAAAAAACTTTACTTTTAATGTAAATCAATAAAACCAGGACTTTTCTCCAAGTTCTTGTGAGCAAGTTCTTCTCCTTCTCAGCGCCACCAGAGATCCCTGTCCCCTGAATATTAGTAGCCTAGAATTCACTGCAGCTGCCCCTTATTTGTGCCACCTGACCCTCATTACCCCCTCCCTTTATATACTCCTCACACACACCACAGTGCTGGGATTGAATGTAACTTTACATGTTCAAACCAAGTCTCTTGTTCATCTCTGCCAAGCTAAGCTATGCTAGGCTAATGCCCACCCAGGCCAAGCCGGCCTGCTGCACACCCAGCCAGGTCCAGTCAAGTCATTAGTTTTGTATCTACATCAAGCCAAGTCAGGGTATGCCCAGGCACGCTATTCCAAGCCAAGTCTATCTACTAGCGAGTCTCGACTAACTTAAATCAATAAATCAATAGTTTTTATCAATAATGAAATCATAGGGTGTAAATGGACGTGGAAAAGACACATGTATCTTACGACACCTTTAAGCAGTTTAGCTCCGCCCCTTCTCACTGAAGTTATAAACACTGTTTCAGGCAGTTTGCTGTGAAAAGAGGCTGAAAAATAATCATATCAAAATTAATGTTAACACAATATTATACATTTGTAGTACAAGAAAAACATAGAGCAAATAATAATAATAATAATAATAATTATTATTATTATTATTATTCTTATTATCATTAATATTATTATTTGTGTAAAAGTCTTAAATCAGAGAAAACTGAAAAGAGTTCTTAATCTGGACTGTAAATGTTTATTTGTACATTAGAATAAACAAGAACCACAACAGCAGACCACTTTCTAAAAGGTGGGCTGTCAGATCTGTACATTCTACACATTCACATCATAACCAGCACAGGTACTAGAAGGGTATGATACTACTGTTGCTTAGGAACATGGAGACATGTAGACGTCAACAACAAACTTCCAAAAATGAACTAAGTCCCACTTTTATACCTCCCCAAATCTCACTCTCTCCATTCCCATGATGACCATGGTCCATTATCATCATCACATCATGATAATCATCGCCAGGTCACCATATATTAGAGAGCAGCAGTGAACGTGAGGACAGTTGATGTTCAGGCTCTTCTACGAGAAACTTTTATCTCACACTCTTGGTTGTACCTGTTGAACACCTGTAGAAGAAGCATGTCTCCGTATTTCCTGCGTTCCAGGAACGTCCTGAGTGAGTTTCTCTGAGCTGTATTTGATCTCACACACTTCTTCTCCATAATGAACTTTCTATACTGATTAGAAAAAGAAGTGATCACAGCGGAGGAAGCAGCAACACATCATGTAGCTGTTCAGCTCAATTCAAACACAATCATGAAGCAGATTGAAGTCACTAAGCAGCCAGGAGGAGAAACATGTGCTCCTGTCTTCTAGTTCTGTGTGAAATCTAGAAAAAGAGCTGTAAGATTTTCTTTTCATTCATTAATACAAGAAGAAGATACGAGCAGAAAGGTGGAGTAGAGTTCTGTAGTTAAGACAGAAATGTGTCATAGCTGGAGCTTCTGAACTGCTAGACCTGAATCTCAAATCAGCCCCTGCTTCCTATATAGAGTGTGTAGGTAGAAGCTGCAGATACACATCATGATACGCGCTTAGGATCCAGTATGTTGTGATATGTTGTAATTCTGTCTGCAAGACGATATATCCAGATTTTCTACACCTCCTTTTAGGAAAACTGTCACAGTATAAAAACACACCCCCACATCACTGCTGTCACAACACCACCTCATATCTCCACAATGATAACTTTACAGGAGAATGAAAAACATTCTGTACTTTTAATGGAAGTCAAGTGGAACAGTCGTTTACAAACTACATCAAAAACTGAAACACACTGTTTGAAGACGTGTTGTGTGAAGATAGAGTTTCAGATCTTTTTACTCTGCAGGAGAAAACTCAGACAACACAGCCCCCCAAGTGGACGAGAGGAACAACAGCAGCGTCCAGAGGGGGAAGAGAAAGACCAGCAGCTGCAGCAGCCAGTCACCCAGAAAGAGAAGGAGGACAGAGGAGGAGAAGGAGAGAGAGGAGGAGGAGCAGCAGGTTGTAACAACCTCTGCTGAGAGTGAGGAACAGGAAAGGAGCTCCTGCGAGTCGGCACGCTCTGTGTCCAGTGAGGATGTTTCATCTGAGGAGCAGAGCAGTGCCACCGTCAGTGAAGCTGAGGAGTCGACTCTCTCTGAAGATACGCTGGAGGAGACGTATGTGCAGCAGGAGCGTCTGGGTCAAGGAGGATACGGCTCGGTGTACGCCGGCTACCGTAGAGACGACCTGCTGCCGGTAACTAACACACACACACACACAAACACACACACACACACACTTCTACAACTTCTTCAGCTGCTGTAAAGAGCAGACTAACCCCCTTTATCAACACTGAGAGAAACAAAGACCACCTCAATACGGGGACAGTAGAAAGCAGTGGTCAGTCATTGGTTCAGAATCATTCAGCAGTAATGAGTTTAATCCAGATTTACTTTATCTTGCAGGTGGCTATCAAACACATCCCCATTCACAAAGTGAAAAGAACTACTTTGGTGAGTGTGAACACACACACACACACACACACACACACACTCTGTTCTGTTATCAGTAGTGTGGAGCTTGTGTGGAGATGAAAATGAATAAGATTGTATGGGAGGAACAAGGGATGAAAAAATGAACAACAGGACAGTCGTGTGCTGAAGTCTGGAGGAGCACTATGTGGAACAATGTGTTCTGTTATAGGTTGTGGATGGAGAAGAGGAGGAGTGGCCACTGGAAATGCTGCTGATGGAGATGGTGGGTGAGGCTGAGGGGGTTTCTGTTGCACTGCTGGACTATTACGAGCTGGAGGACGAGCTGGTCATAGTCATGGAGCGGCCGGTGCCCTGCATGGACCTGTTCAAGTACATCGATAGCAAAGGAGGTTGGTTAGAGGAGGAGGAAGCCAAGGTGAGAGACAGTGCTGCTGAAAAACACTCCCTCACCTACTGAGCCTGGATTTCATTTCAGATCCACAAACACAGTTTCCCCCTTTAACCCCAAACAGAGTACAAGTATGTATGTACAAGTGACACCTGCAGTTAGTTTAAGCAGCCAATACACACAGTACAGAAGTCCATCATGCAGGAATACAGTAAGGAGCTTTCTACACAGTGAGCAGATCTAATCTATCTAGAAATATCAGATGAGATATTTAGAAACATAGTAAACAATCAGTTTTCTCTGAGAATTTTTTTTCTTTATGAGCTCCTGCATGTCCCTCCACTGTAGCTTCATCCTCTCTTTCATACTGTAGGTCATCCTGAGGCAGCTGGTGGAGGGGATGATCGCCATCCACTCTAAAGGGGTCCTGCACCGCGATATCAAACCAGAAAACATCCTGGTACAGACGGACCCTGAGGGTCCTCGTGTGCGAGTGCTGGACTTTGGCTGTGGCTGCCTCTTGAAGGAAGACCCCTACAGCAGCTACTGTGGATTCGGAGGTTTGATTCTCATAAAGCAGCTATTTAAATCTAGTACATTAGTCATAACGGACCACTAATGATGTAGTTATCATGTTAGACCCTCTAAACGTCCACACGTGTCCACTCACTGTGATTGTTGTTCACTGTGATTGTTGTTCCTACACTGTACTACAGTCCTCCTGAGTGGTTCCTGCAGGGGTCCATCCAGGCTGATCCGTGCACAGTGTGGCAGATCGGAGTCGTGCTGTCCGGCATGCTCACTGGATTGATGCCCTTTAGGTTCTCCACAGAAATCGTTTACAATGATTTCTACAGACCAGCTCACCTGTCCCCAGGTAAGTGTCCACACACAATGGGTCACACTTGTTCATGTACTTGTTCAGAAGCACCTTCACCCAGAGAGGAGCGCTTAACTTTGTCTCTCTCTCTCTCTCTCTCTATCTATCTATCAATCTCTCTCTCTCTCTCTCTCTCTCTCTCTCTCTCTCTTTCTAAGTCTCGCTCTCTCTATCTCTCTCTCTCTCTTTCTCTATCTCTCTCTCTCTCTCTCTTTCTAAGTCTCACTCTCTCTATCTCTCTCTCTCTCTCTCTCTCTCTCTCTCACACACACACACACACAAAGAAACACACAGTTTTGACCAAACCCGTTTCTGTGTCTCTGCAGAGACTGAGGGTCTGCTAAAGAGCTGTCTGGACAAGCAGCTTCAGAGAAGACCCTCTCTCTGTGACATACTGCAGCACCCCTGGCTGCAGTGAACACCGCCAACCAGCTGACTTCATTCCTCCTTTTTATTTCCCTTCATTTAATACATTTATTTAATACCTTCATTGTGTTTCTTTTTTCATCCAGTGTCTTTCCTTCTCTTGAGTACCATTATTTGATTAACTTTAATGTAACATAAAGTAGTGATGTTTAATCCAGATGTAGTAGATCAGCTAGAACATGTTAGGAGAACACCTTTTTACTTCTTTAGTTTAGAACTGGAGTGATGAAGCTGATGTTGTTAACCAACACTAGAACTCAATAGTCACCCAAACATCCCAAACAGTTTCTGTAAAGAAAATCTATCATCAAAACTTCTTAGTTTAACAAATTACTTCAGGACCACCCCCCTTGTGCACCTATGATTGAATAAACGTTGCCAAAGTGCCCTCTAGAGTGGCAAAAAGTGCCCTGGTAGCTACCCTTAAAAAAACTCAAAAAATGACTGAGTGCCCTATTTTTGCAATCAATTCTGATGGTGTGCTATCTAGAACCAGAAAGTTTGATCATGTGTCTTAATGAGTACTCTTATAGGGTTACCTTTCAAATAGAGAAGGACGCATCATTAGGTTTCCTCTATTGCACCCCTACTAGACAGTGTACCAAAGGGTGCCCTTTGCTGTACAGTGTTGTCCTACAATGGTACATGATGAAGTGACTGTGTAGGTGGCCCTCTAATTAAGAAGTGCCCCTCCAGTGGGTAAAATGTGATGCAGTGTACTGAATGTATATGGGCGAGAATGAGATGGTTTCTGAACTGTGGTCCTGTCAGTGGATTAAATGTGATGTGGTGGTCTATATGTAATGTCATTCTTTGGCAAGTTTTCCCCAAAGTGGGTGCCATAATAACAGTCTAGTGGTCCCATGTGTGGCCAAGTACACAATAACAGTATCACTGGTGCAAATATAAATCCCAACTACGCCACTGTGGGAATTTTAACCACAGAATTACTTAACTGAATGCTGTATCAAAAGGGTGAAACCCCCCTCAAGCACACAGATTAAACAAGGGAAGGAGCAAAGACACGTGTTCTGGTGCAAAACATTCATCCAATTTTATTCGATACCCAATTTACCATGTTACTAAGTTAAAATGGAAAGGACCTTTAATATTCCAGAAGTTGAAAGTTTACATACAGCAATACAAAACAATAAAAACCTTAATGAAATCAACTCTGCCAATGGGAGGCAAAATGTCCCACTGGAACTGAGCAGGGGGAGGCAAAATGGCTGACTGCAACTGAACAGGGTGAGAGATTTGGAAACAAAGCCAAACACGTGGAACACCAATGCTGCACAGCAATTTCAAAAAAAGACACAAGTGCAATTATCAATATAAAAACACAGCACTCAACCAATCCAAGACGTTCCAGCAATCTCACCCCTCATATACCAGCCGTCAATCAGAAAAGCACCTAGGTTGAAAATAACAGTGAACAGTTGGTTTGGGAAAATACAAATGTATTCCACAGATACAGGAAAGGAAAAAAAGAAACACCATAACTAAGCCACAAATAAAGGAAAAGAAGAAGAGCTAAAACAGTGTTGAAATGGTTCCCAGGAAAAAATAAGGAAACAGCCATGAAATCACATTCTAATTTATTAGATACAATTAGTTACCTAGCAATAATTCACTTCCTACCAGGCCAAAACACTGTACCAGTCATTCAAAGCCAACCAGGAACCACCTAAAATATTCCACATGGTCAGTACTCAACAGATGGAAACACAAAAGTCCCAACATACCTCTTGATTCATGGAATGGAGCACAGGACTACACATGTCAGGGCTCAGAGGACCAGCCATCAACTGTCTGAAACATTAAAAACAACAAGGTCTACCCAACAATGCCAATAAGAGAGAATCCCAAAAGAAGAAACCAACCATACCTTCAAGATAAAACCATGCCACTTCAAGCAGGAGGAAAGCGAACTTCCCAGAGCAAACACCAGCTCTGCATAGAGGCTTTGCTTTTAAGCAGTCCCCGAAGGCACTGCAGCTGCAGCCTGTGCTGAATAAGGGGGTGTGTCCTTAAAGGGACAGCCTCCCAGCTCCAGACCAAAGTCAAGACATCCTATAGATTGTGGCCGGCGTCCGCCTGACTGGTCCATCTCCTCTGAGACACGCCGCACACAAGCCGCTCTCCAGGATCCTGAAGGCCTCCCACCGGCTTCAGCACCCACTGTTATGGACAGCCAGTGTCCGCGTGGCCTAGGGGGCGGGGAGCGCACCTGCCACCACTCACCCGGATTGAGACGCCACCGTAAAAAGAGCTCACGGAGCCTCAGTCGGGTGAGTAGCTCTGAACGAGACTCCACGCTGCTAAACGCTCTGTCTCCCTTTTCTCTCTCTCCGACAGCAGACTGAAGCAATCACGAAGGAACCCCTAAGCCACTGCACAATGCGTACCGCTGGGAAATCCCTTTCGCACGTGCCTTACATAGGGGCTTCCCCGAAACCACGTCAGAGGCACGAGAGGGTCAGAAAGCAGGAGCCAAGCGCACTAATTTTTGTTGCTCCATTTTGATAATAAACTAAGCGGCAGAGTCCGGCAATCATACTCCTCTTCTCCTGTGGTCCCTCACTACCCTCTAGCGCCCCACAAAATCCAATAGAAAGCTGTTATGTTGCCCCGGTTACAATCTACCCCTGCTACCAGTCTCCCTCCAAATCCTCCTCTTCACTCATCATGTGCTCTTGCTCAACTCGATCTTCCTGCACTTGATCTTCCTGAGCCAAGCCTAAAAGAGTAAGGTAGGCTGGTTAAATCAGTGTCCTGTGAACATGCCTTACAGGGCCAGGAACGTCATGAGGCACAATAGAGTATACTGCCCCACTGTCTAATAGTACTTTGACTATCCTGTACAAAGAGGGACCCCATTTTTCTTGGATTTTATTCCGTCCCCAATGTGTGTAGTCTTGAAGATAAACAAACTGACTTTCTCGAAGACACTCCTTGGTCACTTTTTCGTCAGCCCGCTCTTTTCGAATGTGTGCTGCTTTTTGAAGACGCCCTTTAGCCCCGTCAAATGCAACCTGAAGGCAATGTTGATGATCTCGAATCCAGTCACTCACTGTCCCTCCTGATGGCTCCTTTATGAGACCTAACAAAAAGTCAACAGAAAGTTGAGGTTGCTGACCGAACATAAGGAAGTAGGGGGACTCCCCAGTGGATGGATGTGGAGTAGTATTATATGAGAATAGTATTTGAGGAAGATAGCTTGGCCAATCCAGCTTTTGGGTGGGTGGTAGAGACCGAAGGAGTCCATGCAATGTCCTGTGAAATCTCTCACACTGACCATTCCCTTGTGGATGATAGGGTGTAGTATGTGTCTTTTGTACCCAATAAAGGACACACAAAGCTGCTGCCACAGTTGATGCTGCTGATCTCGGGTGGGAACAGCCTGAGTGAACTTAGAAAAGACATCTGTCATAACCAAAACTTGTTCACGTCCATCCCGGGAACACTCAAGGAAGGAGAAATCGATGGATAAAATTTGATTTGGCATGGATACCATCAGGTGGCCCGTTGGCGCCCTCACTGCAGGCTGGGTAGGTTTAGCCAAAATGCAACGCTCACATTGTTGACACCATTCTTTGATGTGTTGGTACATGCCGGGCCAATAGCAGTGCTGTCTTACCAGCTCCATAGTGCGCTCCACACCTTGATGCCCATGACCCTGATGAAGTAGTTGCAACACCTCCTCTCTTAAACATGCTGGCAGGAGAAGCTGATGAAATTCCTGGCCCCCTTTCTGGAATAAAAAACCCTCTGATAAAGTAGGTCGTGCTAAAATATTTGCTCTTGTTGACGCAGAAGCTCCAATACAGGATGTGCAAGTTCCCCTTCATTCCACACGAGTTGGACTTTTCCTGGCCTGCCAGAAATGGAGAAATGAACCAATAGTGGGATTCTTCGGCTGTAACTGTGCCAAGTCTGCTGATGAGCGTGAAGGTAAGGCAGCCACAACCATCTGAATTGCCACATTGTTGTTTATGTTTGCAGGACACCGCAGAACATCTGGGACAGCAATACCTGGCCGGACCAAACCTGGCTCCACCTCAGGCGTCTGATGTTGCCTAGACAAAGAATCAGCATTTCCATTAGAACGTCCAGAGCGATATCTAATTACAAAGTCAAATGCTGCTAACTGAGCAGCCCAACGCTGTTCTGTTGCTCCCAGCCTTGCAATGTTAAGATGACTAAGAGAATTATTATCAGTCCAAACTTCACACTTCTGACCAAGCAAATACTCTTGGAACTTCTCAGTCATGGCCCACTTCAAGGCAATAAACTCCAGCTTCATAGAACTGTAGTTGAACATATTCCTTTCTGGTGGTGTTAACGCTCTGCTGGCATAAGCAATTTGTCTCACCTTTCTATCGTGTTCCTGGGAGAGGACTGCTCCCAATCTCTGGTAGCTAGCATCTATTTCTAAAATGAAAGGCTGAGAAAAGTTAGCATATGCAAGCACAGGAGCAGTTACCAGACATGTTTTCAATTCGTTAAAGCTCTGCTTGCATTGTTCTGTCCAGGCTCCTTCCAATGTCCCAACACAATTCTGTTTGAACCTATTAGGGAAAAGTTCCGTCACTGCCTGATGTAACGAGGCAGCCAGTTTTGAAACCCCCTGAAGAAAATGCCTATAATAACTGGCAAAACCAAGAAAAGATCGAAGGTCAGATACAGTTCGAGATTGAGCCCAATTAGAAACAGCAGAGATCTTGTCTGGATCAGTGGCCACTCCATCCTTGGAAATCACATGTCCCAAGTATTTTACCTTTGTCTTGAAAAAGCAAAATTTTTCTAGCTTGACTTTCAAACCTTCTTTTTGCAGATGAGATAGCACAGAGGCAAGGCGTTCCAGATGTTCCTCTACCAAAGAAGAAAACACAAAGACATCATCAAGTTACAGTAACAGCGTTTGACAATGTTGGGCAACAAAAATGCGTTCCATATGTCTTTGAAATGTACTTGGCACATTGCATAACCCGAATGGCATATGATTAAACTCGAATAATCCAAACGGAGTACAGAATGCTGTCTTCATCTTATCTTTTTCAGTCATTGGTACCTTTCCTGTTATACCCACTTGCCAAGTCCAATGTAGAAAACCACTTGGCACCAAACAGAGTATCCAGGGACTATTCTAGTTGAGGTAAGGGAAATGCATCTTTGTGCGTTTTGCTGTTTAGTTGTCGATAATCCATACACATGCAGAGGCTTCCATCTTTCTTCTTCACAAGAACTATGGGGGAAGCATAGGGACTACAGCTCTCACGAATCACCTGGACCTCCAACAACTGATTAATGTGGGCCTTAACAGAGTCATAATCAGAGGGAGGGATGCGTGTGTATCTCTGACGAACAGGGAAAAGTCCCAACATACCTCTTAATTCATGGAATGGAGCACAGGACTACACATGTCAGGGCTCAGAGGACCAGCCATCAACTGTCTAAAACATTAAAAACAACAAGGCCCATCAATGCCAATAAGAGAGAATCCCAAAAGGAGAAACCAACCATACCTTCAAGATAAAACCATGCCACTTCAAGCAGGAGGAAAGCCAACTTCCCAGAGCAAACACCAGCTCTGCGTAGAGGCCTTGCTTTTAAGGAGGCCCCAAAGGCACTTCAGCTGCAACCTGTGCTGATTAAGGGGGTGTGTCCTTAAAGGGAAGTGTGTTTGGCACCGTAGCAAGCCTCGGCCCATTCTTACTCATAAAGGACTCTCCTGGACCCTTCTTTTATATCCTAGCATAATAGCAGCATTTCTATTGGTCCATTCCTGAAATGTAGTTTTAATTGTAAACAGCAGCTGTCTTTGTCATGTGAAGAAATAAAAATAGAGATACATATTTTTTCTAGACAGTGATAATATAGAATAAGTTGCCTAACAGCCCGTTTTGAGTTCATCACAAAAAACACCAACCACAAAACAACACGTTTAGCTTAAAGAGACCATCGAGTAGAAAACGGTGTTCACCTTATAATAGTTGAGTAAGGAGAGTTCAGTACGTAGAACTGAAAACGGTGGACTCTGTGGAGAAATTTCAGGCTGTGAAGGTTATGTCAGCACTTTTCATACCCTTCCCACCTTAAATCCTACTGTACAGACACCAGAATGTAACTGCAGCAGCACTTAAGGTGGAACAGAAAATGTGCAGAAAAAGCTGGTGAACAAGAAGTCAAATTCAGCTCCCACAACTTTAACAAGATCCTGAATAACTTTAATTCATAGTTAGTTTGATCTGCACGTTTCACTCCAGACAGCTTCCCAAACCTATAATATCATCCAGCAGCTTCACTCAGCTTCACACTGAAGACACTGAGGAGAGAAGCAGTTCCACCTTTATTACCATCACAACCTCAACAGTAACCTGTAAGTAGCAGCCATGCTGTGTGAGTGTATCAGTGTTTGCTGGTTGAAGCAGATCATCTTAAACTGAGAGTTTTACAGTGAGTAACAACTTTATTTACTTTGTGTTGATGTAGAGATTGAAACAATCAGCCAGTACAGGTTACGTTACATACTAGCAAGTCTCGACTAACTTAAATCAATAAATCAATAGTGTTTATCCATAATCAATTTATAGGGTGTAAATGAACGTGGAAAAGATAAACGTATCCTACGACACCTTTAAGCAGTTTAGCTCCGCCCCTTCCCACTGAAGTTATAAGCACTGTTTCAGGCTGTTTTCAGTGAGAAGAAGCTGAAAAATAATCATATCAAAATTAATGTTAACATAATATTATACATTTGTAGTACAAGAGAAACATAGAGTAAATTATTATTATTATTATTATTATTATTATTATTATTATTATTTGTCAAAACTGAACACGTAAAGTTCTTAATCTGGACTGTAAATGTTTATTTGTACATTAGAATAAACAAGAACCACAACAGCAGACCACTTTCTAAAAGGTGGGCTGTCAGATCTGTACATTCTACACGTTCACATCATAACCAGCACAGGTAGTACACGGGCATGATACTACTGTCGCTTAGCAACAGGGAGACATGCAGCTGTCAACAACAAACTTCCAAAAATTAACTAAGTCACACTTTTATACCTCCCGAAATCTCACTCTCTCCATTCCCATGATGACCATGGTCCATTATGACATCATCACCAGGTCACCTTAGCAGCAGTGAACGTGAGGACAGTTGACGTTCAGGCTCTTCTACGAGAAACTTTCATCTCACACTCTTGGTTGTACCTGTTGAACACCTGTAGAAGAAGCATGTCTCCGTATTTCCTGCGTTCCAGGAACGTCCTGAGTGAGTTTCTCTGAGCTGTATTTGATCTCACACACTTCTTCTCCATAATGAACTTTCTGTACTGATTAGAAAAAGAAGTGATCACAGCGGAGGAAGCACCAACACATCATGTAGCTGTTCAGCTCATTTCAAACACAATCATGAAGCAGATTGAAGTCAGTAAGCAGCCAGGAGGAGAAACATGTGCTCCTGTCTTCTAGTTCTGAGTGAAATCTAGAAAAAGAGCTGTAAGACTTTTCTTTTCAATCATTAATACAAGAAGAAGATATGAGCAGAAAGGTGGAGTAGAGTTCTGTAGTTAAGAGAGAAATGTGTCATAGCTGGAGCTCCTGAACTGCTAGACCTGAATCTCAAATCAGCCCCTGCTTCCTATATAGAGTGTGTAGGTAGAAGCTGCAGATACACATCATGATACGCGCTTAGGATCCAGTATGTTGTGATATGTTGTGATTCTGTCTGCAAGACCATATATCCAGATTTTCTACACCTCCTTTTAGGAAAACTGTCACAGTATAAAACACACCCCCACATCACTGCTGTCACAACACCACCTCATATCTCCACAATGATAACTTTACAGGAGAATGAAAAACATTCTGTACTTTTAATGGAAGTCAAGGTAACCAGACGTCTTCACTGGCTATTCTGGTCCTTTAATCATGAAATGAATCCACAGCATAAAGAACAACAGTCGTTTTCAAACTACATCAAAAACTGAAACACACTGTTTGAAGACGTGTTGTGTGAAGATAGAGTTTCAGATCTTTTTACTCTGCAGGAGAAAACTCAGACAACACAGCCCCCCAAGTGGACGAGAGGAACAACAGCAGCGTCCAGAGGGGGAAGAGAAAGTCCAGCAGCTGCAGCAGCCAGTCACCCAGAAAGAGAAGGAGGACAGAGGAGGAGAAGCAGCAGGTTGTAACAACCTCTGCTGAGAGTGAGGAACAGGAAAGGAGCTCCTGCGAGTCGGCACGCTCTGTGTCCAGTGAGGATGTTTCATCTGAGGAGCAGAGCAGTGCCACCGTCAGTGAAGCTGAGGAGTCGACTCTCTCTGAAGATACGCTGGAGGAGACGTATGTGCAGCAGGAGCGTCTGGGTGAAGGAGGATACGGCTCGGTGTACGCCGGCTACCGTAGAGACGACCTGCTGCCGGTAATTAACACACACACTTCTACAACTTCTGCAGCTGCTGTAAAGAGCAGACTAACCCCCTTTATCAAAACATAGAGAAACAAAGACCACCTCAATACGGGGACAGTAGAAAGCAGTGGTCAGTCATTGGTTCAGAATCATTCAGCAGTAATGAGTTTAATCCAGATTTACTTTATCTTGCAGGTGGCTATCAAACACATCCCCATTCACAAAGTGAAAAGAACTACTTTGGTGAGTGTGAACACACACACACACACACACACACACTCATACACACACTCTGTTCTGTTATCAGTAGTGTGGAGCTTGTGTGGAGATGAAAATGAATAAGATTGTATGGGAGGAACAAGGGATGAAAAAATGAACAACAGGATAGTCGTGTGCTGAAGTCTGGAGGAGCACTATGTGGAACAGTGTGTTCTGTTATAGGTTGTGGATGGAGAAGAGGAGGAGTGGCCACTGGAAATGCTGCTGATGGAGATGGTGGGTGAGGCTGAGGGGGTTTCTGTTGCACTGCTGGACTATTACGAGCTGGAGGACGAGCTGGTCATAGTCATGGAGCGGCCGGTGCCCTGCATGGACCTGTTCAAGTACCTCGATAGCAAAGGAGGTTGCTTAGAGGAGGAGGAAGCCAAGGTGAGAGACAGTGCTGCTGAAAAACACTCCCTCACCTACTGAGCCTGGATTTCATTTCAGATCCACAAACACAGTTTCCCCCTTTAACCCCAAACAGAGGACAAGTATGTATGTACAAGTGACACCTGCAGTTAGTTTAAGCAGCCAATACACACAGTACAGAAGTCCATCATGCAGGAATACAGTAAGGAGCTTTATACACAGTGAGCAGATCTAATCTATCTAGAAATATCAGATCAGATATTTATAAACATAGTAAACAATCAGTCTTCTGTGAGAACTCTTTCTCTTTATGAGCTCCTGCATGTCTCTCCACTGTAGCTTCATCCTCTCTTTCATACTGTAGGTAATTCTGAGGCAGCTGGTGGAGGGGATGATCGCCATCCACTCTAAAGGGGTCCTGCACCGCGACATCAAACCAGAAAACATCCTGGTACAGATGGACCCTGAGGGTCCTCGTGTGCGAGTGCTGGACTTTGGCTGTGGCTGCCTCTTGAAGGAAGACCCCTACAGCAGCTACTGTGGATTTGGAGGTTTGATTTTCATAAAGCAGCTATTTAAATCTAGTACATTAGTCATAACGGACCACTAATGATGTAGTTATCATGTTAGACCCTCTAAACGTCCACACGTGTCCACTCACTGTGATTGTTGTTCTTTAAAGGAACACTGTACTACAGTCCTCCTGAGTGGTTCCTGCAGGGGTCCATCCAGGCTGAGCCGTCCACAGTGTGGCAGATCGGAGTCGTGCTGTACGGCATGCTCACTGGATTGATGCCCTTTAGCTCCTCCAGAGAAATCGTTAACAATGATTTCTACAGACCAGCTTACCTGTCCCCAGGTAAGTGTCCACACACAATGGGTCACACTTGATCATGTACTTGTTCAGAAGCACCTTTACCCAGAGAGGAGCGGTTAACTTTGTGTGTCTCTCTTTCTTTCTTTTTCTCTCTCTCTCTCTCTTTCTAAGTCTCTCTCTCTCTCTCTCTCTCTCTCTCTCTTAAAGAAACACACACACATAAAGAAACACACAGTTTTGACCAAACCTTTCTCTGTGTCTCTGCAGAGGCTGAGGGTCTGCTAAAGAGCTGTCTGGACAAGCAGCCTCAGAGAAGACCCTCTCTCTGTGACGTACTGCAGCACCCCTGGCTGCAGTGAACACCACCATCCAGCTGATTTCATTCCTCCTTTTTATTTCCCTTTATTTAATACATTTATTTAATACCTTCATTGTGTTTCTTTTTTCATCCAGTGTCTTTAATTTGTTACTCTTGATTTATTACTCGTATTTCAATACTCATAACTTTTATACTCAAGCCTTTTATTGAGTACCATTATTTTTTTAACTTTAAAGTAACATAAAGTAGTGATGTTTAATCCAGATGTAGGAGATCAGCTAGAACATGTTAGGAGAACACATTTTTACTTCTTTAGTTTAGCACTGGAGTGATGAAGCTGATGTTGTTAACCAACACTAGAACTCAATAGTCACCCAAACATCTCAAATAGTTTCTGTAAAGAAAATCTATAATCAAAACTTCTTATAAACCACATCCAGGTCTTTATTAAGATCACGCAGGTGTGTGGATGTGGTTTAGGATACAGCGAGACTTACTGTGAACTATAAGATCAAACAGATCTGCAGACAGTCACTTTACACAACAGGGTCTGTTTAACAAACTACTTCAGGACCACCCCCCTTGTGCACCTATGGTTGAATGAATGTTGCGAAAGTACCCTCTAGAGTGGCAAAAAATGTCCTGTTAGCTGCCCTTAAAAAACAAAAAATGACTGAGTGCCCCATTTTTGCAATCAATTCTGATGGAGTGCTATCTAGAACCAGAAAGTTTGATCATCTGTCTTAATGAGTACTCTTATAGGATTACCTTTCCAAATAGAGAAAGGCGCATCATTAGGTGACCTCTATTGCACCCCTACTAGACAGTGTACCAAAGGGTGCCCTTAGCTGTACAGTGTTGTCCTACAATGGTACATGATGAAGTGACTGTGTAGATGCCCCTCTAATTGAGAAGAGCCCCTCTAGTGGGTAAAATGTGATGCAGTGTACTGAATGTACATGGGTGAGAATGAGATGGTTCTGAATTGTGGTCCTGTCAGTGGATTAAATGTGATGTGGTGGTCTATATGTGCTCTCAGAATGGGATAAACATGTACCCGGCTAGATGCCCTTCCAGGTGAGAAAACATGATGAAGTGCCCTTGCAATGTCAATCTTTGGCAGGTTTCCCCAAAGTGGGTGCCATAATAACAGTCTAGGGGTCCCATGAAATACCCTTTTTTTTAAGTTTATTTTTCATTGAATTGTCTTGAACAATACAAAAACACAAACAATACAACATAGATGTGAACAAAAACAAAAACAGAGGCCAAGCAGGACAGCAGTAAAGGAATAGAATACCATACATCTCTAAGTACATCATTACATATACACATACCAGGAAAAGGATGGAAACAAACAGATTGTTTATTGTTCTGCAATTGTAGATAATTTGGCTATGTAATTAGCCCACTTCCACCAGTACCTAGATCCTTTTTCTTTCTGTAGTCTCAGAAAGAATGTCATAATTTCCATCCGGTGTAGATAATTGACAGTCTCTATGAAGAGGTCCATGGTGGGAGAGTCTCTTTTCAGCCAGCACTTTGTAATCGCTTTTTTTCAGCTGCTAAAAGTACCTTTAGCAGGTAAGCATCACACTTATTTACAGATTTTAGGATAATACCACGGTACAACATGACAAAGGAGGAGTCAAGTACCAAATCTAAGGTTTTTTAAATTATTTCTCTTACCCTGTTCCAATAAGGTTGGACACAAGGGCACAACCAAAAAATGTGGGTATGGTCTGCTGGCCCCACACCAGTAGAACTGGATTGTAGAACTGGATTGGGTCTTCCAGGCATTTATCCATGTCTCCTCTGATAGAGATTTGCCTAGTCCTTTCTCCCATTGTTATTTTATATAATCAGTTGAATTGTTATTCAGAGATCTTATGGCTGAACAGTCGTCTTATAAGGCCTTTACTACATATGCAGATATAAATATTTGAATAAACAGTGAAGGTTCTTCTATGTTTAAACTTTTTACCGCTTTTCAAAGTAGTGGCGCAGCTGCAAATACCTATAAAAATCCTGGTTACCCAGTCCAAACCCCTGACACAGAGACTGGAAGCTGTTCAATTCCCAATTGTTTACAATTTTGCACAAGGCAGTAACACCACACCGAGCCCAGTGCCTGTATCTATGATCCAGAGGCCCTGGAACAAAGTCTAGATCATGAGCTGGCCAGCTAAGTAATTTTGCTTCTCCCTGGAGTTGAAAGCCTTTGATTATCTCCAGCCAAACAGTGAGGGAAAGCTTAATCCAGGGGTTCTGTAACTTTGCTATTTCCCTTTCTTTAGGACTACGGCCCAGTATAGCTTGTAGAGGAGTGTCCTCTAAGGACAACTCTATATCCTTCCACCTGGCTTCGTATGCTGGATTACACCAATACACAAGCGGTCTTAGTTGAGCAGATAAATAGTAATTCCTGAGACAGGGTAGACTCACTCCATCTTTCTCTCTTGAAAGTTGCAGAGTGGAATATTTTACATGTGGTCTTTTATTGTTCCACAAATATCTAGACAACTGCTTATCCTATTTCCTAAACTGCCCATGCGGGACCCCCACTGGAAGTGATAGAAACAAATACAATATTCTGGGTAAAATATTCATTTTAATTGTCTGCACCCGGTTAGTAAAGTCTAAAGGCAACTGACTCCACCTTTTAATATCTTCTTTGATGTTCTTAGTTGTGCAGTTGTAATTAGACTCATATAGTAAGTACAGATCCTTTGTTATATGTATTCCCAAATACTTGATGGACAGAGAGGACCACTTAAAATTATATGTTTGAATGAGTTCCAGTGAAGGAGTGCTGTAATGTTTAGAACTTATCCAGAATGCATCCCATACGTTGACAAAATGCATACAAACACACTCTGTACTCTCTGCCCATGATAGATATACCTTCTAGATGTGGATCTTGTCTAATAGTTTGAGCCAGAGGTTCAATGAAGAGATTAAACAAGGTAGGGCTAGCAGGGCAGCCCTGTCTACATCCATGTTGTAGATCTAGATGCAGTCAGATAGACTTCCATTCACTTTAATCCTCACTAAAGGTGAAGAATAAAGAGTGCATATACAGTTTATAAAATCTTCACTAAAACCAAACCTATTCATAACTTGGAAAAGTAATTCCCACCCCACTGAATCAAAGGCTTTTTTAGCATCTAGACTTAGTATGACCAAACTTATTTTATTTTCATTTATATGACTCACTATATGAAGGGCCCTCCTTATATTGTCTTGGATTTGTCTGTTCTTTATGAAACCCGTTTGGTCTTCATCGATCAGTAAAGGCATCACCTCCTCCATCCTTTTAGTTATTACAGATGCATACAATTTATAATCTGTGTTGAGCACACTAATCGGTCTGTATCCTTTACATTCCATCTTACTTTTGCTATCTTTTGAAATAACAGATATGAAAGCTTCTCTCCAGGAAAAATATAATTAAATAAATATATAATCTCATTAAAAATATAATTAAAACAGGGCTCAAGTAAAGGGATGAGGTGTTCTCTAAAGGTTTTATACCACTCTGGGGGGAACCCATCAGTGCCAGGTGATTTATTAGAATTAAGATTGGAAGTTGCTTCATCAATCTTCTCACTGGTTATTGATAAAGTCAGTTTATCATTATGTTTGGTACCTAAACTGGGGAGGTCTAAGGAATTTAAAAACTGATCAATAATGGGCCCATCAGGTTTATCAGGCTGGAGTAAAAAGATTTATAATATTTCTCGAATGCTTTCTGAATTTTGCTAAGGTCACTTACTATCTTATTTGAAATAGGATCTCTAATTTTATATATTGTATGGTCTGCTTGTTTTTTCTTTAGTCTCCTTGCTAAAGTTTTTAAAGATTTCGGACCTGCCTCATAGTACTTTTGCTTCATGAATCGTATATTTTTCTCCACTTTTTCACTTAAAATTTAGTCTATTTCTTGTCTGGTTAGTCTAATTTTCTCTAGGATAGAAGAGAGTTTGTTGATACTATATGACTGTTCCAGGTCCCTTAAATGTTTTTGTAAAGTAAACAAAGTATTATTTTTTAACCGTTTCATCAAAGCTGCTTTGGCTATAATCTTACCCCTCAAAACTGCTTTAGATGCATTCCAGAGGATAGGGGGGCTTACGTCTCCATAGTTATTGTCCTGTAAATATGTTTTTAAATCTGCCACCATTTCTGTTTTAAATTGGACATTGTTCAACATTCCTGTATTTAATCTCCACAGTGTTTTCTTGGGTATGCCGTCAAGGTGGAGAGTTAAATATACACAAGAATGCTCTGAGAGGTCCATAGGACATTTTGTGCAGTCTTTCAGTCGGTTCATATCTCTACTAAACATGAAGACATAATCTATTCTTGAATGAATCGCATGTCGGGCGGAATAGAAAGTAAATTTCAAGTCAGATTTATGAAGTTCCCTCCTAATATCAATTAAACCCAGATACTTGCAGTATTTTATTCAGTCTTTTTTCAATAGGACTCCGTTTCTAGTTTAGGATTTAAGAGCATATTAAAATCTCCTGCACAGGTCAGAGTACCATATGTTTCAGAAGCTATTAAATTAAATATTTTCCTGTAAAAAGACATGCCACTCCCGGGGGGAGTGTAAACATTAAGTAACGTAACATCATTATGTTCAAGTTTACCTTTAACCAGAACAAATCTACCTTCTTATATCTCAGATATAAGTTCAAAACTGATGGAGTTTGTGAATAATATTGCTACCTCTCTTTTTTTTACCCTTTTTATATGATGAGAAATAATTATGACTTTCCAATTCTTTCACCGATATTACAAACCCCATTAAAAAGTAGGGACGTCTTGTAAAATACAATATAAACACATTTAGAATTAGGACCCGCAACAACTGAAGAAAAGTTGGGACAAAGGCATGTTTACACTAGAGATACAACATCTTTTCTTTTTAAATTATTTTTTTAATACCTTTCTAGCTTTACACAAGACCTGAGCTGCTCAATAGCCAGTGGTCATTATATTTACAGTCATTTTTGGTGGTCAGTGAAAAATGTTTACTGACTGTTTAGGACTCAGGAATAAACTTGAGACTTGACTGTGCTGACATGTGACCTGAGACGAGGCTGGAGTATCAAGACCTGAGACTTACTTATTACTTCTTGATCAGTTCCCACTTCTAAATATCCAAAAAGCAACAAACAGCCACTTAACTCACTTCATACGCACTTCAGTGATGATATGTCTACAAAATCAAGTGTTTCTTAATATTCTGTTTTAACAGATGAGCACAATGAAAAGGGATGGTTGTACTTCAGGTCCAGTTTTTACTACATCTCTACTGCGAAGAAGAGCTGGAGCAGCAGACAGCAGACAGAAGTGCAGACATGAAGGAGCAGACCGGGTGATCATAAACAGCATAAAAGTACAGGTAAGAGAGAGAGAGAGAGAGAGAGAGAGAGAGAGAGAGAGAGACATACAGAGAGAGACACACACAGAGATAGAGAGACATACATACAGAGAGAAAGACATACAGAGAGAGACACCGAGAGACATACAGAGAGAGAAACAGATAGAGAGAGAGAGACATACAGAGAGAGACAGATAGAGAGAGAGAGACATACATACAGAGAGAAAGAGATACAGAGAGACACAGACATACAGAGAGAGAGACATACAGAGAGAGACACACAGAGATAGAGAGAGACATACATACAGAGAGAGACACAGAGAGACAAACAGAGATATATATAGAGATACAGAGAGAGACAGATAGATACAGAGAGATACAGAGAAAGAGAGAGAGACATACAGAGAAAGAGACAGAGAGATACAAAGAGAGAGGCAGAAATAGAGAGAGACAAAGATATACACAGAGAGAAAGAGTAAGAGAGAGACATACAGAGGAAGAGAGAGAAAGATATACAGAGAGAGAGAAAGACAGAAAGAGAGACATACACAGAAAGAGACAGAAAGATATACAAGGAGAGAGAAAGAGACACATACAGAGAAAGAGAGAGAAAGTTATACAGAGAGAGAGAAAGAGACAAAGATACAAAGAGAGAGAAGCAGAGAGAAAGAGAGAGAAAGAGAGAGAAGAGAAAGATCGCAAGAAAGGGAGAGACAGAGAAAAAGAGAGAAAGAGAGAGAGAGACAGAAAAAGAGAGAAAGAGAGAGAGACAGAGAAAAAGAGAGAGACAGAGAAAAAGAGAGAAAGAGAGAGACAGAGAAAAAGAGAGAGAGAGAGGCAGAGAAAGAGAGAGACAGAGAAAAAGAGAGAGAGACAGAGAGAAAGAGAGAGAGACAGAGAAAAAGAGAGAAAGAGAGAGAGAGACAGAGAAAAAGAGAGAGAGACAGAGAAAAAGAGAGAAAAAGAGAGAGAGGCAGAGAAAGAGAGAGAAAGAGAGAAACAGAGAAAAAGAGAGAGAGACAGAGAGAAAGAGAGAGAGACGGAGAAAAAGAGAGAGATAGAGAGACAGAGAAAAAGAGAGAAAGAGAGAGAGAGGCAGAGAAAAAGGGAGAAAGAGAGAGAGAGAGATCACTGAGGTAGTGATCAATGCAACAATGTCTTTTTAACACTGCAGCAGTTCATCTGTGATCTAAACAGCCACATGTGATCTTTATAAATACCCATGAAACAGAGCTGTTCATATTAAAGGAAGATTAATAGTGACATGTAGATTTTATTACAGTCTTGTTCTAGTTTATTATAACTACAGTAACAGTTTCATTAGTACAAAGTTTAACATGGTATTAAAAATGAACTGAAAGTCTAATCATTGATCTCAAATGATAAAACAGCTTTATTTACAAACCATACAGAAGAAACAGACCCTAATTCACACAGACGTTTCAGCTGGGAGCCAATAAAAAGACAGCATTCAGCTAAGTCTGTTCTCTGCTCCTATTGGTCAGACTTTATAGTGATACGATGACGACAACTAAGAACGAGATGTGAAATAAACAAAACAACTTCATGTTGTAATTTGTTTATAAAAATGAGATTGTCTCGTGTGATTAACTTACTAAAATATGTAGATCCACTTTGCAATGGATTTCCAGGTGTGCACACTATTAGTATTATTATTTTTTATTCTGGTTATTGGTGTTTTAGATGATATTTATAAAATGTTTGGTTTATTAACTGCAAATCAAGTACTTTTTCGGGGTGTTAAACTATAATGTCCAAATCTACAGGAACTCCTAACAGACGTAAGACTGGTTATACAGATGCACCAAAGACGAAACTGATAAACAAGATTATGAGTAAAGTTTGCAAGCACTCATTTTACGAGCAGATTTGAGTACCTTCAACTGTACAGGCCACTGAATTCAGCTTTACTACATTCTTACCATCATTAACGTTACTCGCAAAAACAAGGTTCACTGCTCATTTTATAATAAACAAATAGCTGTATTTGTGTGACTCCTGGTTCCCTTCATCACCACTGTAAGGTAATTGGATGTGCTGGGCTTCTCTACAATGAACCATCCTGAAGGAGTGTAGTTACGTCTCACTGACTGAGCAATGCAGAAAGTTGGAAAAAAGAAATTGTGCTCCCATCTCCATATGATTTCCTCGCTTATACCCTCGGCGACCTATTTGGATCAGTCTGACTGACCGTGACAAAGAAGGCCAGTGGAAGTGGGTGAACGGCTTAGCACTGACCACCGGGTAAGACTGAGATTATCATTGTAATCAAGTTTTACTCATATCTGGTGAAGAAAACTTTACTAAACTTTAGATGAATAGTGGTTCTCCAGGGCCGAAACAGAATAACACTGCTGTAAACACAGTCCTCTGTTACCATCATGACCAGCATATTTTTAACATTACACCTGTTTACTTAGAAAGTCGCAGGAAAATGTTGAGCATTATATATAACAAGAAATATAATAATAATAATAATAATAATAATAATAATAATAATAACAATAACAGTCTGCTATGCAGTTGTACTAGACTCAGATAAGTTTGCTGGTCATTTAGGATAGTAACTAAACTGTCTGTATTAGTGATGGACACATTGTGACCAGAGGTTGCCATCACCACCATTGTAATTTGTTTACATCTCAACTGATTATAAACTACAGCCCTGTTTATAAGCTCACAAACACAGTCTGACATTACAACTCTCAGTAGATACTGGCAAACACACACACACACACACCTGTATAGCCCATGGTACAGTCTTCCACATGGCCTGACTTGGTCCACATGGTCTTGATGGCTGTCGGAAAATGTAGCATGTCTGCGTTTGACCATCTCATCCAATGTGGCCTGGGTTTTAACCTTAAACGTAAGAACATGTACAACACTATGCACAAGTTTCCCACCATTAAGAAGAATATACGCATCATTTTAATATATAAGGATTGGTCCGGACAGGCGTAGGCTTGAGTTTAGGTTTTGTGCGCACCTGGGTAATGACATGTACTATCTGGGTCACGTGGTGTTGGTGGCGGTAATGATTTGTAATATCACCTGTTCACTTGCTATATTTAAAAGTATTGAGTGTGGCCCATGAAGAAACAGTCGACCAAATCTACAAAGAAGAAACAGTCGGCCAAACCTTCATGGAAGAAACAGTTAGCCAAACCTATGTAGAAGAAACAGTCAGCCAAATCTACATAGAAGAAACCAAAAAAAGGGTAATGAGCAGGGGCTAAGTTTCCAACCCCCTGGGTCTTCTATCGGTGACTAGCACCAACCACATCACACAACTCCCCAAAAAATTACTCTAAAATTGTTACACTAGAAATACCTCCTGGGTCTTAACATAATTAGCGTTTTAAAGCATATTATTTACTTTCCCAAAATTTCCAATTGGACATGGGACACAAGCCTGGGATGAGGGTGTATATGGTGTTTACAGGATGAAACACCTGATGACTCTGAGATGCACTACTGATAATGTGTCCTAAAATTTAACAACCTCTTAACACAACCCAAAATTAAATTTAATATTTAATAGAACTAATATACTAGTGTAGCAGATGTAAAAATGTTTTGTTTTTCATTTTATATAAATATTTCCTTTTGTGTCATAAAGTGGTGTTAAAAGAGTTAACGTGTTAAAAAGAGTTAATATGTTAAAAACAGTTCAAACGTGTTTAGAAGAGCTAGGGTCTAATAGGAAGTGATCTTGGTTAAAAAGCAGTACTGTCTCTTTAAGAGATGTAAGCGACTCGCGTTTTCTCCCTCAGTCTGCAATGAGAGCTAAAGGGAGAGCTACACAGAGTAAAGCTAAGCAGCAAAAACCAGTTCTAAGTACTAAATATTGTGGTAAATGTTAATTTAAAAATTCCAGGTTTTATTGTTAAAAGTATTCTGTATATTTTAGACCTTCTTTCGTTTCGTCCTGTGGTTGTAAAAGTGTTTTTGTGTCGAGTGAGAGAGGTGGTGTTTCTAGCTAACTCGCTAGCTGTGTGAGTAGATCCAGCTCTGTGTATTAACTGAGATACTGAGAATATGTTCTTTTACTGTCTCAGGACTTTCAGATTACCTTCTCACTGACGATGATGAACTATTTTGTCTTTTACAACACAGGTATGCTGTTTTATTGTGTATTACTGTCCTCTGTACCGTAGGGGGTAGTGTTAAAAGACAGTATGTCGCCTCCTCATGTGTTGGTAGAAAATGGAGGATGCCTTGATAACATAATTACTCTGCAGTTTTAAATAATAATAATATTAACTGTTTTTCCAGGTTAGCTTAAGAAGTTTTACTATTTACATTTTATTTGGGGTTTTGTTTCTGAATTTATGTTTTTAAATTTAAAAGCCATTTTAATATTATCATTGACCTTTGTAAAGCAGTATTCCAATGTGAAACATCCTCTATTTATTTTTATTTATTTAGGTAAATAACTTTTCACAACATTTTGTAAAAATATATCAATATGATTAATTATTTTGTCTTACACAACACAGAACAGAAACAATGAACGAGGCGACAGACCTGACTCCTGGCCAGTTGTCTACACACACACATACTCAAGGCAGAGTGGGGCTTGGTGGCTTGGCCAGCAGAATTACACTGGTTACACTAGCACACCAACTTGGTCTCCAACTTAGTACTGTGGTCGGGAGATCGAACAGGCCTTGGAGGTGTCCTGCTCAGTCCAGTGGTTTACCTTCCTTACCTATCCAGTCTTCATCCTTGCTGTTGATAACTTCTTTCCATATTTCTCATATATTTCCCAGAACCAACCAAAAATACTTTTAAGCTAATTTAAATCAATATATATACCATACCTTTGCGTTCTCCAAGTTGTGATAGCGTGAGGGAAATTGAATGGGTAAATAACAAAGGCCAACCCAGGCCTCCAGGGTGTCCTGCTCAGTCTAGTGGTGCACTCTTCGTTCACCTATTGGTTCTTTTCTCATTCTTTTCTGAGCCCATTTTTTTACTTTAGGTTTCAGAACACTTTCTCTTTTTCATTTAACTCGATATGATATGTTGTAGCCTTGGGAACCTTGTTTGTCTTCTGTTTCGGATTTCGTTCATTTTACTTGATATAATATACCATAGCCTTGAGAAGAATCTTTTTTGTAAAGAAAGAATTTTCTTGATCCAAAACTAGAAAGGATAATACTTGTGGCAGAGGGACTTGAGGTTCAGTAACATGTGTTGGCTAGTGCACTTTCCCTGGCCTTCCTATTCAAACCACGTGGTCAAAACATCGTTGATGGGCCAAGTCATTGTAAATTTTGACATATTGGTCCTCTGCTACCTATGTCTTCCTCAATTAATACATTTACTTTCTTGCCAGAGTTCACAGTGTACTCTGACCAAGAGACTAATACGGCTCTTCTATCAATGCACACAGGCCCACCATCACCTGCAGAATGGAGGCAAGGAGTCACCTTACCCACGGGCTACAATGAGATAGCTGGAAAATCTAGTTGAACCATCCATCCCATCGGAAACAACGGACAAACCCATTTATCCCCAAATAGCAGGATTAATTAGAACATATTTAGACCAACTATTTTCAGGAGGGCTAATTCATAAAAAGCAATTCAGCTATTTAAGAGGAGAAAATACTCCAAGGCCCCACCAATTTTACCCACCCAAAATCTAAAATCCACTAACTAAGAGAAATGTGGACAACAAAACACATGCCAGCAGGTGTCACGCTGTGCCCGTCCTCATCCACCTGTTTACGTCCTGTCCATGTGGTTCTGTTTGGTCATGTGCTCCCCTCGTTCTCTGCTCCGCTCTTGCCCCGCCTGTTTGTCATTTTGTCATTAGTTCTGTCAGCTGTTTTCCCTTGTTAGTCCATGTATTTGTGCCCTCTGTCTGCCCTCAGACTTTGTCTATCATTGTTGCTGTTGTGTTGCTTGTTAGCTGTAGTGCTGTTCCTGTCCGTTTATTAAAAATCCTGTTTCTTCTAAGGCTCGCGTGTGTCCGCATGTACTTGGTCTGCTCCTGCGGCAGCATACAACATGACACCAGATAGACCTATAGTCTCAGACTACGGCAGTGAAAGCTACAAAACAGCGTGCCTGGACTATTATTTAAAGCCTATCTCCACAAAGCTTTATTGGGTAAATTAATTCAGAGCTGACCAAATGTGCGATGCTTTCCAGAAGCTGTATGAAGAGAAATGGTCAGAATACGTATCTCACACTGTTTACGCACCATCAGTGTCATGTTGAGAAGAATTCACTGCTGTTGTATGAAGAGAACCAAGTGTCCAGTGGGTGGCAGTATAACTTAGTCTATCTGATGCTGTGTAAAACAATTAAAAAGAAAAAGAAACCAGCACGCAGTCTGAACACGTACACCATCTCCACAAGTTCAACATATGACCAAATGAGCAGATTCTTTCAGAATCTATATAAAGCAAAATGGTCAAAATATGTATCTCACACAGCATAACTGTTACATCTGTTGCAGATGCTTCCCTTCCACATCAACAGAGGTCGCTCTCGCCAGAATGCTAATTATTGTTCTCCCACCTGTTTCTAATCGTCTGCCAATTTGTGTATGTATATATTCTTGGTTTGGTTTTCATTGTCTGTTACATTTCTTGGTTTGCTACTCTGGTTAACTTTGGCTCTCAGTTTCAGTTTGGATCTGTGGATTAATATAACAAACCAACCACGTGGCCACTTACACAAGACATCCACAGGTTCAACATCTGTCTACAGTGAAATGTAGAATCAATTCCTTCAAGCTTGCCAAGTTAACACTGACCCAGATAATACTTTTCAACAGAAGATGTGTTGGCACACTTGCAAAGATGTCTCTGAAGACTTGACAGAGATGAGACGTGCTGGTAAGAAGTCGAGATTTCAGTCTATGAGCAGATATCTGTGCAAACAGTTCATCAGGGTTCAGTTGGAAGTTGTGGTTCTGTTCACACCAGACATGACAAAGTCTGTCAATCTACTCATTCAGAAATGAGAGCTATGTAATTTGCTACAGGACGACGAATACCATTCCAAAATGTAGGGTGCCACCAATCAGCCACAGAAGATCCACACAGATCAGGAAGCAAGTTGTTACAACATCCCGATTCTGCACCTAAACAACAACGAAATTTACCAGCTGGCAACATTTGAGGCACAACATCACATTAAACAGAGAAAACTGCCCACTACCTAAAGCAGCAGCTCAGGTCACCAACATCTCAAAGCTGCTTTTAGCTCTGGAGAAGAAGTTACCAGAACTGAGAGAAAACTGCTCTTCATGAAACTGAAGGTAGATTAAATAAGAAAAAACATGCATGTTTGGAAAACATAAGATGTCTGTTCACAATGAAAGCCAGAGCTGCGAACAGGTAGGATTTGATCCTCACAGTTTCAGGTTACTGAAGGTGCCACTAGAGGGCAGCAGGGTTTTAATATTGTCCTATAGTGTATCTTTACCAAAGAGTTCTCACTTAAAGGAGAGGTACCACAATTTCCCGTTAAAATAACTGGTCTGGATGTGTTTCTCTGTTCTGTTGGATTGGGCTGCAAACATATACACTGATTTGGCCTGTTTTGAAGACTTGGAGACTTCTTTGGTGGAATGTGCAAACAACATGTGGAGGAACATGACTGTAGTGGTCATTGTGTTTTGGAGCCTTTCCTTAAAATGATTTATCTGACATTTGCATTTAATGAGTATTCAAACTAATCGTTGCACCACTGAGAGAAACGGGCCCATTGTTCAATAAACAGCTATACTGGACTTTACATTTTCTTACATGTAACTGATTTCAGATCATGAGTGCAGTCGGGGGTGTTCTGCCAGGTCAGTTTTAGAAATGTTATTTCGATTCACCAATAAATGTGCACAAGTACTTCAAATATTCTCTCATTAATTGAGAAAGCATGAAGTTTGTGCTGCACAGCTCAAACCACGTGATGTTCCCCCGCATGTACAACACCCATGTGACTTTCAGACCAGTGTTAATTTTGACAGCAAATTTTGATTTAGTCTTAGTCGTAGTCTTTTGACTAAAATGTCACTTAGTTTTAGTCATAATTTAATCATTTGAATAGTTTTTAGTTTCAGTCTACTTTTAGTCGACTAATTATCATAAGAATATAGTCAACTAGATCTACGATCGATTCAGTCGACTAAAATATAAAGGGTGTAAAATGTAATGCTTTTTCTTCAGTTTCTTTGAATTATTTAAGTCATTATATATACATACACAAAATGAAACATTTATTAACCAGTTATGGAATATAATTCATGTTTAAAATACCAATACATACACAAACAGATTTAACAACCAACATCTGAGGTCTTCCATAACTGCAAAGTGAATAATAGACAGCTGTTATTTTATGCTTGTATTACCTTTTTATTTATCTCATTTATTTAATAAATAAATCTAATTAAATTATTGCTCTGTGGTTAATTTTTTACTATGAAAATATTTTTAATTGTGCAATTCAAATAAATTTTAGCAAATCAATGAATGAAAAACTGCCACATCTCCAGATCACAGTGTTTACTAGAGACACACAATGCACTAATTAACTGTAAATAAAACTAGCTAATCTGTTTTGTGCACTTTCTAGTGTGTACGGAGAGATTTGGGACATGA
The DNA here is from genome assembly GCA_021613375.1 of Megaleporinus macrocephalus. NCBI lineage: Eukaryota > Metazoa > Chordata > Actinopteri > Characiformes > Anostomidae > Megaleporinus > Megaleporinus macrocephalus. The sequence continues at coordinate 10,921,325 of CM038724.1, read as the reverse complement.
TCATCAAACGCTGATGATTGGAGTTAGCTAGCTAGTCTCCCGACTCTGGCTCTGCACATATAGCGTTTCACCTGCTTCCCACATACCTGATCAACTAATCTGATCATTAACACCACCTTACTGAGTTAATACAGCGCTTCACCTGCTTCCCACATACCTGATCCAACTAATCTGACCATTAACACCACCTTACTGAGTTAATACAGCGTTTCACCTGCTTCCCACATACCTGATCCAACTAATCTGACCATTAACACCACCTTACTGAGTTAATACAGCGTTTACAGCAGGACACGCTCTGAAATGTACAGGGCAGTGTGCAGGACTAGGATTAAGAAAGCTAAGCTAGCGTTAGCAGCGGTAAAGCTAGCTAACGGTGGTGCTGGAGGGCTGATGTCCAGCGCGGTGGTGATTTTCTCTAAACACAAACTCTAAACTCTCTTTCTCTCTGCTGACACTGTCTAGATAACTTAGTTCCATCATGAGTAGCAACAGTTCACAGGCTCGTACGGTCTTCCCGGGTTTAGACCAAATTTGTGTACGTCTGCGTTTGATTGACGGCTACTCTGCTTGTCCCGCCTCTCCATATACGCCCAAGTAGTTATGATTGGATGTTTTCCTAACTTGTCCCCGCCTTTCACAAAACTAAATCAGTTCTGATTGGATGTCGTCCCTGCCAAACATGTTTGTCTCGGTTTTATTCGTTGACTAACGTGTCAATCAATTTCGTCATAGTTTTTATCCTTTCTATAGATTTTATTTAGTTATAGTCTCGTTTTTCGTTATAAAAATAAAGAATATATGTAAATGTTCACTATAGAAAACAGAAGTGTGCAGTGGGGGTGAACAATGCTGAATAAAGTGCAGAGTGTAAAATGTGCAACAAGTGGATGAAATGAATGACTGAAATGAATAAACGTGCAACCTGTGCTGTGCAACGGTGCAGCAGTCCTATGTGTGATGGGTGTGAGGTGGTCCTAGGTGCGGCCCTGGTTCAGAGTCAAAATGGCCTGTGGGGAGAAGCCCCTCCTCATCATTTCAGGTAATGAAAACGCTAACCCGACCTCAACAGATAGAACAGTCCATTGTTGGGAAGGCTGGGGTCCTTCTCAATCTTCCTGGCTTTGGTCCAGCACTGCTTATAGTAGATGATCAGCAGGTCAGGAAGCTCAATCCGAATAATCCCCTTCTCCCTCTGTAGAGCCCATCTGTCCTCTGTAGAGCCCATCAACTGTTCCCAAACCAGGCTGTGAAGTTCTCAGTGAGGATACTTTCAATGGTGCAGGTGTAGAAGCTCTGGTTGTCAAGCTTGTTCTCCAGAGATTGAATGTTGGGTAGCAGGATGCTTGGCAGTGGTGCTCGGTGTGCTCAAGCTCTCAGCCTGTTCCTGTTTCCTTAGGATCGTACTCGGCCAGCTCGGATCTGGAGTTAATTATGAGGGAAGGTGAGAGCAGCGTAGACTAATAGTAACAAGAGTGTTCCTATCATAGCTAATGTGTGCTGTGCTGAAAATAATGCAAAAAACTGTGAATACAAGCCCAGAGACTTCATATCAGTACACTCAAAAGCAGCTGTCAAAGCAAAACTATGTAACTGGAATGATTGCAGTAATGAAGATGTGTTGCTGCAGGCCCTGAATCTAAAACTAACCTTTAATTATTAATTAATGAATTAAACGTTTCAATAAAGAATCTTTTATTAAGTAATATAAATACATTTTTGTCTCGTCGGGGGTCTTGTAACCTCCCAACCCCCTTTATGGCACACCTACACAGTTCTGTCTGCTGTCATGTCTATGTGACAGACTAATAGACGACTACTTACTGATGACTTTAACCTTTACACACGCTACAAAACCCACAGCACAGTGACAGGATGTCAGTTTCAATACTGGTGAAGTGCTTCAACTTCCTGTCCTGAGAGCAAGAGCACTGTAGTAGAGGCTCCTACTACATACTAAATCTGGGAGGGATAACAGGATAGTCAGGCTCAAGGGACAGGGGTACACAGCCATGAGCCTGCGCTTAACCAGCGTCAAGTGAAGGCTAGACCTTCGTGTTGACCCATGGAGCCGTAATATTAGCTGCCAGCTTCATACGTGGTCACGGTGTAAACAACATGTACATTAAACATAGCTGTAGTAGCATACAGCTCAGAGGTGACTCACAGAGGCAGACAGAAGGAGCTTGCAGTGAAAGATCCACAATCTTCATCCAATTTATTAATATACATAAAAAATGTATTTTAAATTCTTTACATTTTTCCTAACAGTAAATGAATCGTTTGGATGAATCATCACAATGTAAATATGATTAATACTTTAATGTGAAAATGTTATTAAAAATATATATTTATAAAAATATACAAGGGCCCAGTAAAACATACATATGGTAGAATCCAGGGTCAGGCTGATTTGTGCTGCTCTGAAAGTAGGTTCAACATTCACATGAAAACATGTGCTAGACTGAGTTCACACGCTTGAATTCACACCTCAACCACGTGATGTTCCTCTGCATGTACAACAACCACGTGACTTGTAGACACAAGCGAAGAGCTTCTCTCACAATGTCTCTTCCACAAATGGTCAGTTTCTAATATAGTCTCTTTAAAATACATGATGAGGCCACCCAACCACATAGTGATACACAGACCAGCACAGAGGCACTGGTAGAACCTTCGGAGGGGCTGGTAATAATAGGCCACTTGCCTCACCTCATCTACCCAAAGGAAACTTTTAGAACATTAAAACGTGATATTATTCTCAAAACCATACTTCTTATTTTCCTATAGCTCCACATTTCCTTCATTGTACTGAACATACAACAAACTGTGAGTATAAACAACAAGACATCATATTAATATACTGAATTCAACAGGCTGCCCTTTTGAAATGCATGGATGATTAGAGAATCTTCCCCAAACTCCTTTACTAAATAAATAAAAATAAAGAATACATATAAGTGTTCACTGCAGGAAACAGAAGTGTGCAGTGAAACAGTGAGAGTGAACGACGCTGAATAGAGTGCAGAGTGCAAACTCTGCAACAAGTGGATAAAATGAATGCCTGAAATGAATAAAGGTGCAACTTCTCAATCTACCCTTCTCAATTGTCCTGGGTTGCAGTAATGAAGATGTCTTGCTGCAGGCACTGAATCTAAAACTAGCCTTTAATTATTAATTAATTAATTAAATGTGTCAATATATAATCTTTTGACTAAGTAAAATAAGTAATTTTCTCTTTGGGGGTCTAGGAACCTTTCAACCTCATTTATGGCACTCCTAAGAAGTTCTGTCTGTTATTATGTCTATGTGACAAACTAATAGACGACTACTAACTGATGACTTTAACCTTTGCACACGCTACAAAACCCACAGTGCAGTGGCATGGTGTCAGGGGGTGTCAGTAAAGGTGAAGTGCCTCAACTTCCTGTCCTGAGAGCAAGTGTGTACTAATTCACTGGCACTTTGAAGGACTGTAGTAGAGACTCCACATTTGCAGATAAAGCAAAAGCCATTGTATTTAGAGCAGATCAGATTCACTTAATGGCATTAACACGTTTACAGAAGATACAGGAACTGGAGATGGATGAGGATATATATGCAAATTCAAGGTTTATGACAGACGACACATCAACACATCCACACAGCAACGATTATGAGGATGTCTATGCTAATGATGAAGTCCCAGCAACTGGTGTGAACAGAAGGCTTAAAGGATCTACTGCCTCAGGTACACACACACAGCCTACAGCACACAGCATCTTGTAATCCTCCAAGCTAGAAGTTAGCTGATAAAACATACAGATCTATAGACGTACATTTACAGTGTCACAACATATCAGTCATGCGAGTGTACTGACTGGTAACTAATGTTCTTTAGTATTCGCTCATCTACAGTAGGACACAGTCAGTGAAACCAAAAGCATTTGAGTTTAAAGACGTTTATACACCTGAAAATTGATGATGATAGACTGTCTCAGCTGGTAATTTTTTTTTTATGGTTCAGTATGATAGCACTGTCGCCTCACAACAAGACGGTCCGGGATGGATTCCCAGTCCGGGCTGTTCTGTGTGGAGTATGTTCTCCCCGTGCTTGAGTGGGTTTCCTCCGGGTACTCCGGTTTCCTCCCACAGTCCAAATGCTTTGGTCTGAAACGTGGGCCGAGGTATCTTTGGTTCAGACAAAACTGAACAGTCAATGACCAAACAAGCACCCTGATTCAGAGTCAGTGTAAAGTCCTATTTTAATTTTAGTAATAGTTTACACAGCTGACTCATCATCACTCTCTTGTACTGTAAAACAATACACTGACATAGTTCTAACAGGTTCTAACGATAATGTTCAGAAAGATAATGTAATGAACTTGAAGTGCTTATGAACATGTATTAATGCTTTATGTACGTGTAGTTCCTGTAAAGTAATGTCCAAATTAATGTATCACAGAAATGTCATGTTTATAGTGAAAGTGAAAACTCAGAACTGGTGAATATTATCATGTATGTTTCTAGTTTCTGGAACTACAGACTACTGCTACAGACTGGCTGCAGTGTGTCTGGGGCTGCTGTGTGTTCTCCTGCTGGCTGCCGTCACCGTGCTGTGGGTCCAGTTCAACAACTTGACTATAGAGAGAGACGAGTTACAGACCAGTAACACCAACCTAACTGTAGAGAAAGATCAGCTACAGACCAGTAACAACAACATGAAAAATAAGATGGTCCAGTTACAGACAGAGAAAGAAATGCTTCAGAAGAAGTTTGCAGAATTCGGTGAGTGAATAAATTTCAGGTTACTGCTTACAGGAAACTACTCTGGAGCTGCTCAGAACAGTGAGCACGGTGTACGTACATATTGTACTGTCCACTTCTCCAGCCTTCTCATTAGAGGCAGAGCTCATTCCACCTGCTGGTGGATTCTTGAACTACTTGTGATTGGAGTCCTTAAGAAGTAGTTTAAAATCGGTACATACATCAGCTCCTACCTGACTTACTGTATGTGGACACATTGCAGAGGTCATCATAGGAAATAACAAGGATTATAACATATCAGTCAGTGTCAGTGACCATCTTTCTAAAACCTTTCTTACCTCTCAATGTGAAGGTCTAGAAACACCTGCATGTGCGGCTGCTTCTCTTTTTTTTCTCTCTCTCGTTGTCCTCCTCCCTTGTCGTGTCGTCGGCTGCCTCCTGTTACTTCTCGTCGTCCGCCCTCGTCTCTGGTCCCTGGTCTGGTGTTCTTCCTTCGTTTTGTCTTCCGGTCATGCCTGGTTTCTGTGTTCTTGTTTTTCTGTTCCCGTCTACCTGTCTTTCTGTTTCTGTGTCTGTTCCTGTATTGCCTGTCTGTCCCGGTCTCGTTTGGTTTTTCTGTTCCTGTACTGGTTTGTCTGTCTGTGCGTCCGTTTCTGTCCGGGTCTTCGTTCTTGCCCTCCTCTGGGGTGGCTCCTGGGGTTGGTTCGGTTTAGCTCCCCGGGAGTATTGCTTTGGGGGAGGGTACTGTCATGCCCCGCTCGTCTTCCCCTGTCTAAGTCCGTGTTTACGTTCTGTCAGTCTCACGTGCTTGTGTTTACGTTTGTCATGTGCTCCTGAGTCTCCGCCCTTGCCCTGCCTCGTACACCAGTTCCCCATTAATGTTTAGTCTCGTCACTTGTTCCCACCGTTATCCTGTGTTACGTATACCCTGTGTTTGCAGTCTGTGTTTGTTGCTCATTGTCTAGGTAATGTCTTGGTATGTGTCGTGGAATCTCTGTCCGTGTAGCCGTTTTGTTCGCCTTTCATTTCTGTTTTGTTTATTAAAGTATAGTTTATTTAAAAGCTTGCACTTGTGTCCGAGCCTGCTGCACCCTGACACTCCACCTTACCTGCTACTGTTGTTAGAACACTTTTAAACTATACATGCAATGTTTTAATTATATACATATATTACGAGAAAGTATTATTTTCTTTGGAGCATAATGCTGAAATGAAATGACAGAGAAATGTATGTTGAGGTTTCCTGAATAGACAAGACTAACATTGATGTTAGACAGTAAGGCTCTGTTCCAAACAGCACCCTCTGGAACATTCCTGCACTACTGAATGCACTCCTAATGATGGTGTGATTTTATTTATTCATTAATTAATTTATTTTTATTTATTTTATTTTATTTTACTTATGTAAATGACTAATCTTCCAGTTTAGGAAAACTTTGCTTCATCAGACCAGAGGATTTTGTTTGAGGTCTGAGAGTCCTTCAGGTGCCTTTTAACAAACTCCAAGTGATCTGTCTGGTACCTTTTACTGAGGAGTAGCTTCCATCTGGCCACTCTACCATACAGGCCTGATTGGTGGAGTGCTGCAGAAACGGTTGTCCTTCTGGAAGGTCTAGTAATCTCTCAGTGTTATACATTATAATGAAGCTCTGCAATCTACCTTTAATCTGTTCTATTAATGTATGACTTTCTCTATGAAAGATAAAAACAGTGAGCAAGGATGGAAGTATTTCAGCTGCAGTTTTTATTACATCACTACTGAGAAGAAGAGCTGGAGTGACAGCAGACAGGACTGCATATGGAGAGGAGCAGACCTGGTGATCATAAACAGCAGAGAAGAACAGGTGAAAGAGAGAGAGAGTGAGAGAGAGAGAGAGAGAGAGAGAGAGAGAGAGATCACTCTTCTTCAGCTGTATCGTGTTAATATTGTGCTGCTGTGTCGTGTCAGGAGTTCATCAGTAAAGTGTTTGGCACTGAAGCTTGGATTGGTCTGACGGACAGTCCACCCAAGGGGGGAGCGGGTCTGGAAATGGGTGGACAGCTCAGCCCTGACCCACTGGGTAAGAGACCACTGAACTGAGCCTGTGAGTTGTTCACTCCCTTTAAGAAGGGTCTATATGAGTAACAGTGAAGATAATCTGGTTCTGTGTGTTTCAGGTTCTGGTGGACGGGGGAACCCAATAATTATGAAGGAGTCATTGAGGATTGTGCTGTAACTGGCTTCAGGGGTGCTCCATCCAAAACTGTAAAATCCTGGGCTGATGTTCACTGTAATTACCCTGAAGTTGGAATCTGTGAGAAACAATTAACTGGGTTCTAAGTTAGAGACGTTTCTATATTTCTTAAAGATTGCATAGTTTTCAGTTCTCACCGTTTAATCATGACAATCTCGTGTTTTACTGTTGTTGCTGTTTTTTGGCTTTGCTGTCGTGTCATATCAGTAAGTGTAAAAGTGTAAATGGGTTTTCAAGCTGTTTTAAACCGCTTTCATTAAGACTCAACAGTTCTGTAGAGACTGTATATGTGCTGTTATTACTGCAGCATCTTCAGTGGTTTGGAATTGAAAAGCTGATCTGAGTAGAAAACAGGCTGTACACTCATATAACACATGACTCACAGAACTCCTCCCAGCTCAACTTTTAATGACTACAAATGGCAGCAATGTAAAGATAAAAGTAAAGGAGTGTTTAAGAGAAATGCTTTTAAAAGTTTCTCACTGCAGATTTATTTATAGCATTACTTTAAAGCAGGATGTGTTCATTCATAAACCAATCTGGAACTAATAGTAGAAAGAGAGTTTGATGTGAGGTCTTAACAGAATGGCTTGAGCTTCTGCTGCTACAATAATACTGGTTTTTTTCTTATTGCTGTTCATTAATGTTAAAGCACTGTCGTATACATCATGTAGCCATATCAAAAACATATTCATTAAAATAAAGTTTAGCTTGTTTCAAAGACTATGTGTATGTGGTGATAATAAAAAGTCCGCCTTTCAGTATTACAAAGTCAATAGGGCAGCCAATGTAAGAAATTTTAAACACGTGCAGCCACTGCCTGCTGGGTAGAAATGAAACACACTCAACCCTTTTGGGGTTCCTCAGCTCTTCACATTGACCCTTTAACATGCATCCCAGAACCCTTTTGTAAGGGATGTTCTCTGAGGGGTTTAAGAAAATACTAGCAGACCCTAAACGAGATGAGCTACCAGGCTCACCATGCTGCTCTCCCATTGGCTGCATTGATACAACTGTCAGACAAGCATAGTGCAAACGTGTAAACATGAACTTGGTTTTTTACATATAGTCACTTATATCAGCAATACTGGTCTCGTCATGAGATCACACTCAGGCCTTCTCCTATAGAACTCTATATCTGACCTTTGGTGGTCTGTTTTATCTACTAATCTACTTTAGTAATCTACTAAAAGACTGTTGCTGGGTATGCACCACCTTTACCAGACAATCTGATGATCACACAACCTTGTGATATAGCATATAGAATCTGGCCCCTGACGACTGGGAGAGTTGAATGCTGAGGTAAACTCTAGAAACACTAGTGTAGGTTCCATCACTGACACCATAGAATAAAGTGGAGGACTAAGTTGACTGCATCGTTCACAGACCTTTGTTAGTATACAAACTGGTAAAGGGTCTAGAAGAGAGCGTGTAATGGCGTTGTAACAGTAACAGCAGTGTTACTGGATGGGGCTGTTCTCACCTTCTATCTGCTGAAAAGCCTGTTAACATCCTCCTCATTGATGGTGAGATGAAGATGTGATATAGCTTAATGCTATTGTTAAATGTAGACAGACAATACAATACTCAAGATACAGATTACACATTATAAATACTATACAATATAGAATATTATAGGAATGTGGCTCAGCCAGTCGGTTTCGCTATATGATGGAGTTTCCCAGGTGGGGTCTTAGCAGTGCTAATAAGGCCAATCATAAACATCATAAACAAAATAACTAAATTCCATCCTTCCTTAGTTAAGCTTCTCTCAGGAACTGAAAAATAAAGCATTAGGCCAATTGCTGATAGATCACGTTGATCCAACACAATTTGGTGAAATTAGATTTTCAGGACATAGCAAGAAGCGTTTAGATAACAGGAAACTAGCTAAGTAGCTAATTAATTTGCGCCTTATGGACCATATAGCCATAAAATGATGCAAAGTTAATCGTATCAAAACTGCAAAATATCTGTGTGGGTCATAAAAATGTTTGTAATGGCTTTAATAACGAGGTATGACTGAATAAAAGCCTGCTGGCCCATAGCTTAACTAACTAAACTAGCTGTAGCTAGAAATGGTTTGTGTCTTTGGTACAGCCACAAAACAGCATGTAGATTGTGAACACTTGGAGCAATGGCGGATAGCAATGGTTGCTATGCCGTGGTGACTGAATTATGTATAGTTCAATTAATAATTGAATGGGCTATAATACAGTAACAGCATAAATTTCACTATCTTGAATAAATTCAGCACAATACATTTTCTACCTGATTTGTTTTGGTAGGTCTGAGATCAAAGTGGAACTACTCATTGACATTACTTTTCAAAAGTAACACGCTGAATTTGTGGCAAAAAAAACCCAAAAACCTCTACTAAATTATTTTAACATCACTCGACTTCACATAAAATAATACTTCTATTGTTTTACAGTAAAAAGCTCAGGTGACATAAAAACTATTTAATAAATGTTTTATTTTTCATTTTGGTACGGGCTGCTTTTTACGTTATTCCACGGCAGTGACTGCATTTCAATCGGCACAAATTTCTCTCTGTAGGGAAGGACCATTGTAGGTGAACCAATATGCTACAGCACCACCCTGTTAAGAACATTAAAGACAGAAACCCACTGTTTTCATGGCTCAAGCGAGTGACCTCTCCCTACATTTTGTATTTGAGCATCTATTTTGAACCCTGAAGGACAATATAACATCAATAGAAGTCAAGTTTGACTTTAAGACACAAGGTAACCCAGGGGATCAGAAGCAGGAATGAGGTTACGGAACTCGTGCTGCCAGGTGATCTGATGTTTTACAGAAATATGACCTACTGAATGTGGCTAGCATTCCTTTAAAGTTAACGTTTTCCAGTCATCTATATGTGACTTTGCGTTGTTTGGACCACTTAAGGCAAGGCAAGGGGAGGGGAACTCAGAGAAACTTGGGGCTGGAGTTCTGGGGTGGCTTCAGGGATGCTGGGATAGAAGCCGGGCCCCCCTGTTAGCCAAGCAAGTGGTGAAGAAAAGGTCAGAAGAAGAGGAAGGAGCTGGGGAAGGTGACGGGGGTGCGAATTTTCGTCACGATAAGGTGAGGGCAGAGGAGTGGTTTATATGGAGTGTGTAATGGTAGAGGGGAGGAGTGTGCGTGGTCCTTCTCCCAAACTTAAGTTATTTCATAACTTCATTTGCGAGTTTGGACCACTTAAGGCAAGGCAGAGGGAGGGGAACTCCGAGAAACTATGGGGCTGGAGTTCTAGGTGGCTTCAGATGCTGGGATAGAAAGCCGGGGCCCATAAAGAGAGAGAAGAACTCCAGCTTAGATGGATGCAAGTTTCTCGTGTGCTAGCCTGAGATCATTATTTTGGGAACAGATGTAAGTTTGACTGATTCGTGTAATGCCTGGACTGAAGAAGGCAGTGCGGAGGAGGTGAGAAATAAAGGAGCGGCCTGCGGGATGATGCGAATGGCGTAGTTGAGATGGCCTAGAAGAGAAAGAAGCTGCTGTTTGTTACAACTAGGGTGCATCAATGAAAGCAGAAAGTGCGAGAGTGATCTGGTCGAGTTTGTCACGAGGAAGGGAGGCCTGGAAATGAACGGGAGTCTAGGGACAATCCGAAGAAATTCGAGAGTGGTTTAAGGGCCAACTGTTTTTTCGGTAGAGAGGGGGATTCGAGGTGGCTGAAGGTGCTAGTCAGTATGCTAAGCCCTAGTGCTGGTGGTGAAGCAGGGGGGATTGATAACCAAGAAATCGCAGAGAAGCCACCGAAGCCGGGCGCTCAGGCCGTTTTCCTCTGATAGATTTGAGATTAAAAAAAAGCTCCGCTTAATGAGCAGAGCGAGCAAAAGGAACGCCGCAATCCCTTAGAACTTTTTGCAACCTGACAACAGTCCAGTCAGAAATGCACGGAGAGCGAGACTTAGAGGAGGGGGTGCTAGGCAGGCAGGCACTGAAGCTTGGGCGGCGCTCCTGGTGTGCGGGGGGCGACCGTGCGAAGCCAGGTAAGCAGGCGACGAGCGGCGGCATCTCCGAGTGCCGGAGTGAGGCAGGTGGGAGCGGCCACGTATGGAAGATGAGCCGGACGAAGCTGTGCTGGCAGGAGTAGCGGGGATGGAAATGACAGACCTAAGGTGAGGAGCATGACGGAGGGGAGCGGGGACAAGGCTGGGCCGGAGATCCGAGAAGAGCTCATCGTCCGAGGCGGCAATGTCCAAATCCATGGCAGCGGGGCGCGAGAGGATCCGGTGCGGTGGACGAAGGGCTGCGTCGGTGCGAATTTTTGCCACTAGAAGGTGAGGGCAGAGGAGTGGTTTATATGGAGTGTGTAATGTTAGAGGGGAGGAGTTGGGCGTGATCCTTCTCCCAAACCCAAGTTATTTCATAACTTCATATATGGCATAAGTTGATTGGCAGCCATCACTGCTAATGCCACTGTCCAGAACTGGAGCTAGACCAGGAGTGTGTTTAGGGCCTGGCTTTAGCCATGGGCCTCTTTTTACTGATAAATAATTTAATTTGAATAGAATTGTGTGTTAATAAAAACATTCCTGCAGCACTAACTGTTGTACACAACAAGCAGTGTGATTTCTGAATTTTGTGCCAACTTTGAAAAATAACTGTTTTATCAGACGGTGTAGCAGAATTGAAAGAGTTGCACACTGACTGAAAATCATCTGAAGTGTTGTGGGAGGGTCACAGCTAGGATCTGCACCGTCCTCCCTTGGATGCAGATCCACTAGTTTTCCGATAGCTGAGAAGGAGCAGGCTTTCTTTTCTCTGGACAGCTGTTCCTAGAGTGATCAGGCAAGTAGCACTGAAAACACAGCTTATGGTTTCGGCAGTGGATAAAGCCAGAGTGTGTACGTGTCACTTCAGCACTTGGGCACTCAAATGACTTGCTTTGTTCTTTCAACCTGTCAACAGCGAGGTCAGCAGCCTGGTTGAGTCTGAGCCAGTAATCAAAAGTGTCTTCATCAGACTTGGACTGCCGACGAGAGAGCTGAGCCTGGGACAGAATCAAAGTGCTTGCACCAAAAAGCATTAATGGCCTCTGGATTCCTTACAGTATCAATGTTTCTTGTCCCAAAATTACAATGTCCTTTGCCCTACCTCTGAGATGTAGGAGTATCTCTTCAGCTTGTTGCTCTGTCGCAATGTCTTGCTTTTTAATGTCGTTCCTCATTAGATCTTACCACTCACGCACTGTTACAGAGTCTGAGCTATCGCCCCTAAAATTAATGGTGGATCTTTTACTTTTCTGTGGGACACAAGCTGGACTTGTGATCTGTCAAGTGAATGAGTGACATTTGGGCAGCGAAGGCACGAGGAGTGACAGCATGTGTGGGACTGATGTGCGTGATGATGCTGTCTGCTCGTTCCTGACTAATCACTAGACTGCAAGGCAGGGTTTGGGGTGGAAGAGTGATTTACCTGAGGGCTAGGTGCAACAGCAGTAAGAGAATGTTGATGGGGATTCTCACTTTCACCAGCTAAGGGAACCCTGACTAAAGCTTGATCATCTTCCACAGCATGTGCGTCACCCCCTTAAACGGTGTAACATCATAGGGATCCCTAAAACACCTCTGCCCCTCCCCACACTTGTGCTTATGGGAAATTGTACATTTTCCTGAGTGAAATTCATTACTACACATCAAACAAGCAAAAACATATTTAGAACTAAAAAAATAATAAATAATCACAAATCCCAATGCTAATCCTATTTGCTAAATCAGTGATTGTATCCGTCCATCAGTAATGTGCACCTGGCTCCACACAGACGTAAGACAGCAGAACAGGTTCGTCTCGGTTCGTCATGAAGATCATTAAAGACACCACAATAACCAGAGTTACAGCACCATTGTGACCCTTCTACTTGTGTTTGCCTGCCCTTGTCAATAATGGACACCAGGGGTTGGATGACGCTGATTAATTGCATACCTGCAATGAATATGGCACCACAGTGTAAATGGTCTGTACAATACATGCATAGCATTTTCAATATAAACCAATGATATCTCATATACACTTATATTAGAAGAGTTAACACAATTACTGAACTACCAATTACAAAATGCTGTGGTTGTATAGTGATAAAAGAATCCTTTTTTTAATACCATGTTAAATTTCAGCATTACAAATGTCTACAATTTTAATTCACTAGAGAAATAATAATGTTACTGCGCTAAAAGTAATGAAATTGTACAGCTGTTATCCTTTTATAAGTGAGTAGAATTTTTTTTTTTTTCAAAATTCTCCATTTCTGCCATCTGGTGTGAACTCAAAATCTGGCATTTAGGCTAAATGGAGAAAGATTCCTAGCTAGCATTGCTCTGCTTATTAATACTGAGTTTTGAACACAATAAACACAAAATAATAAACAATAATATGGACAATGCAATTGAATATGGCACCACAGTGTAAATGCTCGGTCTGTTCTTCAGTCGGCATGCAGCTACACAGATGTTAGCAACATTAGCATAGCTCAGAAATTATCTCCCGATTTTATAACTTTTTAAATACCGAGTTTCCAGAGAACCCAACTGGGTATTCTGGTCTCTGATATGTGGAACCTCAAGATATTAAGAACTAAAGTGGAATGTTTCATCACTTCTGTAGAGTTTAATTGGCAGCTTTTACTGACACTCACCTTAAGGGAGTCTGTACTCACCACAAACAGTGGGGCAGAAACCCACTGGATACTAACACACACTTACACACACACACACACACACACACACACACACACACACACACACACACACACACACACACATTTCTGTGTAAAATACGAACGTTTCCCACAAAACTACATTTCCCATAATATTTTGCTGCTTCGCGCTATTTCTCTTAGTATTTCCTGTGAATTCCCGGGTTAATTGACCATTCAGGTAGAGCTAATGTGTGATTGACATGTGAATAGCTTATCAGGTATTGATAGTGGGAGGGAGCTCTAATGTGGTTCTTGTTTTTTATTTTTTTATTGCACTCTCTGCCCGGGCGGAGAGACGAGTGGAAGAGACTGAAATCGCTGAACGGACATATTTTTATTTTCTCTCTTCACGTTACCGCAGTCTAGATTAAGTTCGTCCTCTGGTTGTAGTTTGGAGGTGTCCTGTAAGCTACTTTCGTCAGTTGACAGGTTACAGTGTGAGTTTATGAAGCTCTGCTGAGTTTTGTAGAGCTCCGTTGTTCTGTTAGCCTGCAACTGCTGCTACGCTAGCTAGCTCCTCGGATTGTAACTGCTTAGTGTATCTTAGCACGTTTTGTGGAAGAATCGTTCGTGTGTGGATTACTGGACTGCGTTTTGTGGAAAACACGTTCGTGTGTGGATTACTGGACTGCGTTTTGTGGAAAACACGTTCGTGTGTGGATTACTGGACTGCGTTTTGTGGAAGAATCGTTCGTGTGGGGATTACTGGACTGCGTTTTGTGGAAAACACGTTCGTGTGTGGATTACTGGACTGCGTTTTGTGGAAACACGTTCGTGTGTGGATTACTGGGCTGCGTTTTGTGGAAAACACGTTCGTGTGGGGATTACTGGACTGTGTTTTGTGGAAAACACGTTCGTGTGGGGATTACTGGACTGCGTTTTGTGGAAAACACGTTCGTGTGTGGATTACTGGACTGCGTTTTGTGGAAAACACGTTCGTGTGGGGATTACTGGACTGTGTTTTGTGGAAAACACGTTCGTGTGGGGATTACTGGACTGCGTTTCGTGCTAAACAGGAGACCCTGGGTATCCGTGAGTATTTGGCTGGCGAAACCCTTTTTTTTTTTTTTTTTTTTTTTTTTTTTGTCCGTGGATTGAGTTGTTTGTTTTTTTTCTTCCTCATGTGAACCAACAATATGGGCACCAACGATAAACTTTAAAACAAAAGTGCTGTAAAAATCAGTTAAGACTGCAGTTGATTTAAGACATTTAAAACCGAGGTTGAGTGATTCGTGGTTGTGCATGCATTTCATGCTACCTGTTCAGTAAACGCTCTTGGTTTGGTTTAAAAGTGACTTTGTTTGTTTGTGTTTAATTACTCAATTGCGGTTCATAAATACGTATGAAAATTCATAAAGAAGTGGAGGCACTGATATATTGTACTTTTTTATGTTTATTTGTGATGTACCCAACCTAAACGATGTACACATCGTACCCGGCCCCTTAGGGAAGGGTCACATAAATATTAGATATTAAGCACGAAAGTGGAATATTTTATCACTTGTATGTTCTTTAATAACATATTTAATAATGCACACATACATTCACACATACACATTGGAAATGCAACTATAAATACATAATTTGCACTTTTGAATTTGCAATTAGTCTTTTTAAACTTGTATCTAAATTTTTTCATTTGAATAATGTCCAGAATATGCTGGCGTATTGATCTGTATCTTGATATTAGCTAAATGACAAACAGGATGCTGATGAAATATAGAAGCAAATGGAGACAATAAATACTAAATGACTGTAAATAATATGGTTTTGTACAGTTTTGAACAGATCATTATTAGAAGAAAAATAAGTAAAACATACCATGTTTGGAAACAGAAGGTGCCACTAGAGGGCAGCAGGGGTTTAATACTATCCTACAGTGTATCTTTGCCAAAGGGTTCTCATTTAAAGGGATCTTCTTCACTTTTACATTGAGGTACAAAAGATTTCCCATTAAAAATAACTGGGCTGGATGTGTTTCTTTGCTTTGTTGGATTGGGCTGCTAACATATACACTAATTTAGCCTGTTGAACAAAAAGAAATGCTAAATGAAGATTTGGAGGCCTTTTTGATGGAACGTGCATACAACATGTGGAGGAACATGATTGTAGTGGTGGTTGTGCTTTAGACCCTTTCCTTGAGATTATTTGTCTGACATTTGCATTTAACAAGTATTCAAACTAACTATTGCACCACTGCGAGAAACGGGCCCACAATTCTATAAGCTATATTGGACTTTACATTTTCTTACATGTAACTGATTTCAGATTATGAGTGCAGTCGGGGGTGTTTTGTTAGCTCAGTTTTAGAAATTTATTTAGCTTCACCAATAAATGTACACAAGTACTTTAATTATTCACTAGTTGTTGAATTAACATTAGCCTTTGCATGAGAGTTTGTGCTGCACAGCTCAAACCACGTGATGTTCCCCTGCATGTACAATAACCATGTGACTTGTAGACCCACCGCAGAATAACTTTATCTAACACAATCTCTCTTCTCTAGCAAGCTCAGTTTCTAATACAATCTCTTTGATATGGATGATTCAGGTTATAAGTGCACCCAGGGGTGTTTTGCTAGGTCAGTTTTAGAAATGTTATTTAGCTCCACCAGTAATTGTACATTAGTGCTTCAAATATTTACTAGTTTTTCTCATTATGTCCTGCTGGTTTAGCTGTGCAATCATGTATGAAAATACTGTGAGAGCAGGAAGTGAACTGGGGGAGGCGTCACTGCTGCTACACTAATTCATGGCTGCCTAAACTGTGCTACTCAAGATTTTCTAATATACCATATGAGGAGGCAGCAATGACTCAGCCAATCATATCACACCTTAGGAAGGGGCTCCAGTGCTACCCACTCTATAAAATAGCATCAGGGGACAACCACATGAGTTAAGAAAGGATTTTGGCTAAAATCTTAATAGTGTATAAACTACAATAGTGTATATTATGGTCTGAGATATATTACACGTACACAGAACAGTGGATTCTGGATGTGGGAGAACTGGCTAGGCTTAAAGACCTGAGTGAATTTGACAGGGGCTTCATTTTCAAGTTAAGTAGAGTTTGTCATTTCAACCATCTACACAGTGAACAAAACAATGTTTCTCCAGGACCATATGGTGCACACAAGGAACATAACACAGAATAAACAGTGAACAATTTAGTGTGTAAACCATTTACTTTGTGTGTGTGTGTGTGTGTGATGACAGTCCTGAGTGAATTCACGTTCAGGATTCTGATAGTTTAAGGGAAAGAAGCTGTTCCTCAGTCTGGCAGTGGAGGCCCGAATGTTGCGGAAGAGAGTGTGGGAGGAGTGAGTGAGGTCATCCACAATACTGGTGGCTTTGCAGATGCAGTGTGTGGTGTGTGCTGTCCTCACTATCCTCTGTAGGGTAGTGGCAGTGCAGTTCCCATACTAGGCAGTGATACAGCTGCTCAAGAAGCTCTCTATCGTTCCTCTGTAGAACAGAGTGAGGGTGGGAGTGGGGACACGTGCTCAGCCTCCGCAGGAAATAGAGACGCTGCTATGCTTTCTTGGTGATGGAGCTGATATTAAGGGACCATGAAATGTTCTCTGGTATGTGAACTCTGAGGATGTTGGTACTCTGGACGATCTCCACTGTGGAGCCTTTGGTGCTTAGCGGAGTGTACTCCCGGGGCTCCCTGCTGAAGTCAACAACCAGCTCTTTTGTCTTGTCCACATTGAGAGACAGGTGGTTGGTTTCGCACCAGTCTGTACAGCTGTGGCCCTCCTATCTGCATGCTGCATCGTCATTACCCTGAAGTGAGCAGGGTGAACAGTACAAAATGCTGGGGTGCCCTTATGTCCGGTACAGTGGTGCTGGAGATGTTGCTATCAATCCTGAATGAGATCTTTCAGTCAGGAAATCCAGGATCCAGTGGCAGAGGGAGGTATTCAGGCCCAGCAGTCTAAGCTTCCCAACCAGCTGCTGAGGGATGATGGTGTTGAATGCTGAACTAAAGTCTATGAACAGCGTTCTGACATCAGTGTCTTTTTTTGTCTAGGTGGTTGAGGGGCCAAGTGCACGGTGGTGGTAATAGCATTGTCCGTTGAGGGGTTGTAGTGGGTGTGGGGTTGTAGTGGGTAAAGGCCTTGATGGTGATGACCTTGGAGGCAGTGACATCATCAATGCACGTAGAGGTGAAGTAAGTCACTGACGTTGTATATTCCTCTAAGTTGACAGAGCTGTTACTGTGTGGAAGCTTCACTGAACGGTTGACCAGGTGACAGCATTTCTGAATCAGCAATGCTTGTGGAGTGCTCTCAGTCAGAAGTGAGTTCCCTCAGAGAGTGGTCCGAGGTGAGATAAGCCACAAACTGGCACCATGGATGTGGATGCCTAAGGCTCGGTATGCGAGGGCAACAAAGGCTGAGGCAACAAAGGATGCATTTCACCCTTTATGTAAGTTCTGTTATAGTTAAGATGTGGACTGTCTGGGGGGCCTGCAACTGTGCAGCAGTCATATGTATGATGTGTCTGAGGTGGTCCTAGGTGCGGCCCTGGTTCAGAGTCAAAATGGCCTGTGGGGAGAAGCCCCTCCTCATCCTCTCTGTGTTTGCTTTCAGGTAATGAAAGCGCTAACCCGACCTCAACAGATAAAACAGTCTATTGTTGAGATGGCTGGGGTCCTTCTCAATCTTCCTGGCTTTGGTCCAGCACTGCTTATAGTAGATGGTCAGCTGGTCAGGAAGCTCAATCCGAATGATGCCCTCCTCTGAACGCACCACCCTCTGTAGATCCCGTCTGTCCTGCTTGGTGCTGTTCCCAAACCAGGCTGTGATGTTCCCTGTGAGGATGCTTTTGATGGTGCAGGTGTAGAAGTTCCGCAGCACCTTGGAGGGTGGTCTGAAGTCCGTTAGGTGTCGTGTGAGGTGGTAGAGACGCTGACTGGCCTTCTTCGCCAGGGGGTTGATGTGGTAAGACCCTGACAGTTTTTGCGAGACGTGAAACGATCTGCTTTTTCCACTGCAGCTCTCTTGATTCAGACAGGGTGGTAGCTCCTCTTCTGCTTCTTGCTGCAGTCCACTATCAGCTCCTTTGTTTTTCTGATGTTAAACAGGAGATTATTATCCTGGCACCAGTTCTCCAGGTGTTTTATCTCCTCCAAGTAGACCTCTCTTCATCATCAGAGATCAGACCCACCCCAACAGTGTCATCAGCAAATTTGGCAATGGTGGTAGTGCAGGAAGTTGCCCGCAGTCATAGGAGTACAGTGAGTACAGCGGGCCACTTAGTGTGAGTAAACATGGCTTTACGAAAAATAAAAATGTTCGTAGTGTACCTAATATTTTATCATACTAACGCTCTGGACGAGGTAGTTTTTATACCAAAATATTTATTTTCTGAATGTCATTAAAGAAAAACTGGCAAACCGACAGAAAAGAGATTCTAAGCTTTCATATGGTACCTTGGTTGTCTTTGGTGGAACTGTAGATCTTCAGATATATTCCTAAATATATTTATTATTGATTCGCGTTAAGAGGTTAATATACATAAAAAATGTTTTTTAAATTCTTTAAATTGTTCTTAACAGTAAATGAATTGTTTGGATGAATCAGCACAATGTAAGTATGATTAATACTTTAATGTGAAAATGTTATTAAATATATATATTTATAAAAAATATACAAGGGCCCCGTAAAACGTACATTTGGTAGAATCCAGGGTCAGGCTGATTTGTGCTGCTCTGAAAGGAGGTTCAACATTCACATGAAATTTTGTGCTAGACTAAATTTACACTCTTGATTTCACACCTCAACCACGTGATGTTCCTCTGCATGTACAACAACCACGTGACTTGTAAACACAAGCAGAGAGCTTCTCTCACAGTGTGTCTCCCACCAAAGGTCAGTTTCTAATACAGTCTCTATAAAATAGATGATGAGGCCACCTGACCACATAGTGATACACAGACCAGCACAGAGGCACTGGTAGAACCTTTGGAGGGGCTGGTATTTGTAGGCCACTTGCCTCACCTCATCTACCCAAAAAGAACTTTTAGAACATTATAACGTGATAATATTCTCATAACTATACTTCTTATTTTCCTATAGCTCCACATTTCCTTCATTGTACTGAACATACAATAGAACAATGAAGGAAATATGGTTGAGTCCATATGGTCTGTGGAAAGAAGCTCCTCCTCATCCCCTTTGTGTTCGCCTTCAGGATGCTTTCCCCACCTTAACACATAGAAGAGTCATTGCTGGGATGGCTGGGGTCCTTCTCAATCTACCCTTCTCAATTGTCCTGTGTTGCAGTAATAAAGATGTCTTACTGCAGGCACTAAATCTAAAACTAGCTTTAATTATTAATTCATTAATTAAATGTGTCAATATATAATCTTTTGATCAAGTAAAATAAGTACTTTTTTGTCTTTTCGGGGGTCTTGGAACCGTCCAACCCCCTTTATGGCACACCTAAGAAGTTCTGTCTGTTATTATGTCTATGTGACAAACTAATAGACGACTACTAACTGATGACTTTAACCGTTGCACACGCTACAAACCCACAGCGCAGAGGCATGAGTGCTTCAACTTCCTGTCCTGAGAGGAAGTGTATATTAATACACTGGGGCACTTTGAAGGACTGTAGTAGAGACTCCACATCTGCAGATAAAGCAACAGCCATTGTATTTAGAGCAGATCAGATCCACTTAATGGCATCAACACGTTTACAGAAGATACAGGATCTGGAGATGGATCAGGATATGTATGCAAATTCAAGATTTATGACAGACGACACATCAACACATTCACACGACAGCAACGATTATGAGGATGTCTATGCTAATGATGAAGTCTCAGCGACTGGTGTGAACAGAAGGCTTAAAGGATCTACTGCCTCAGGTACACACACACAGCCTACACCACACAGCATCTTGTGATCCTCCAAGCTAGGAATTAGCTGATAACATACAGACCTATAGACGTACGTTTACAATGTCATAATGTATCAGTCATGCGAGTGTACTGACTGGCAACTAATGTTCTTTAGTATTTGCTCATCTACAGTAGGACACAGTCAGTGAAACCAAAAGCATTTGAGTTTAACCCCCTGGGGTCGACAGGCGCGGGGGCGCGTTTCTATTAATATCTTTGCGATAACGCGGCGCAGAAATACAGTTTAAACATTTCCTGAATCAACAGAGTCCGTCCTTGCATTACACCCAATCCTGAGTCTGTACCTCACTCACGTCTGAAGTTATGAGCCTATAAATAAAAAGCAACCCAGTCAGCCTCTCTTGTCTGACTGGTGGAAGCTGACCAATGGGCTTTTATAAAATCACTAATGACCCACCCATACATCAAATCTATCAATATTCATCAGAGAGAGACGTACCGGGGAGCTAACAGTTCACAGCTGCTGAAGCTGCAGCAGCGCTACTGAAAATTTAAAATACTGCTATTGAAAAGTTCATTTTCTGCACATTAGTAAATGTTTACTGTACAAATGTAATTTCCTTTATTAAAGCTTCACTTACAAATAGCAATACAGTTTATGACCACTGATGGTTACAGTAAACATTTACTAATGTATTTCTTCATGTTTATGTCCAAGTTTATGGCTGTTGGCTGTTGTATCAAGTAGAGTGACAACATTCTACTCAATAAACGTTTTTACAGAATTTATTTCACATTTGTACACTATTTTATTCATACATTCAACTATTGATGTGAAGCAAAGACTCTGGTAAATCCATTTCAAGCACCAAAACAGTTTGTCCACATAAGTAAAACACATTTTTTACAAGATATATGAAGAATTTTAAAATCTGACTTCAAGTTTTTCAGGTTTAGGACCAGATAATCTCCTCATACTTTCTCTAGGTCACTTATTTAAACAGCAGAAACTGTTCTGAATATTTTGATATAAAATATGTGGGTATTATGTTACATGCAAGTGTCTTTAAAGTATATATTTAAAAATCGAGATAATGCCCTTAGACCCCAAAGGGTTAAAGACGTTTACACACCTGAAAGTTGATGATGATAGACTGTCTCAGCTGGTAATTTTTCCATAATTGAACTATGGTTCAAGTATGATAGCACTGTCACCTCACAACAAGACGGTCCGGGATGGATTCCCAGTCCTTGTGCTTGAGTGGGTTTCCTCCGGGTACGCTGGTTTCCTCCCACAGTCCAAACGCTTTGGTCTGGAACGTGGACCAAACAAGCACCCTAAATCAAAGTCAGTGGATCACAGAAATGTCATGCTTATGGAGAAAGTGAAAACTCTGAATTGGTGAATATTATCATGTATGTTTCTAGTTTCTAGAATCAACACTACAGGAAGCAGATACTACAGACTGACTGCAGTGTGTCTGGGGCTGCTGTGTGTTCTCCTGCTGGCTGCCATCACCGTGCTGTGGGTCCAGTTCAACAACCTGACTACAGAGAGAGACCAGTTACAGACCAGTTTTTCCCAGCTGACCACAGAGAGAGACCAGTTACAGACTACCAACACCCGGCTGACTACAGAGAGAGACCAGTTACAGATTAGTAACACCCGGCTGACTACAGAGAGAGACCAGTTACAGATTAGTAACACCCGGCTGACTACAGAGAGAGACCAGTTACAGATTAGTAACACCCGGCTGACTACAGAGAGAGACCAGTTACAGATTAGTAACACCCGGCTGACTACAGAGAGAGACCAGTTACAGATTAGTAACACCCGGCTGACTACAGAGAGAGACCAGTTACAGATTAGTAACACCCGGCTGACTACAGAGAGAGACCAGTTGATGAAAAATAACATGGTCCAGTTACAGAGGGAGAAAGAAATGCTTCAGAAGAAGTTTGCAGAATTCGGTGAGTGAATAAAGTTCAGGTTACTGCTTACAGGAAACTACTCTGGAGCTGCTCAGCTAAGAACAGTGAGCACGGTGTACGTACATATAGTACTGTCCACTTCTCCAGACTTCTCTTTAGAGGCAGAGCTCATTCCACCTGCTGGTGGATCTTGAACTACTTGTGATTGGAGGTCCTAAGATTTAGTTTAAAATCCATAAAATCAGTATAACACAATACACCAGCTCCTAATGTATGTGGACACATTGCAGAGGTCATCATAGGAAATAATAAGGATTATAACATATCAGTCAGTGTCCACCTTTCTGAAACCTTTTTTACTTCTGATTTTTTAATGAGACACAAACAATTATGTGCTAACATCACCCCCTGCTGGAGAAACAGTGGACTTCTTAATGTGCTCTTAATGACTAAGTATCAAAGCCTCATGCAGGTGTTTTACATATTTAGAAAAATAAGTTTAAACTGAATTACTGTTTAAATTGCTCTCTACACAGTGATTCTCAGCTTTGAATCATCACCCTCAGCTTACTAGACCAATCATATCGTAGCATCACGCTACTGGCTCACCAGACTCTGAGCACAGGGAGGCTCATGGGAAGTGTCAGACTTGCAGTAAGAGATTATAAATAAGTTGTATTTGTTAGCTGGAGAATGTGTACATGTGTTGTATGAGCTATTCTGTGCTGGGTTCTGTTTACTGTGATGGTGGACATTCCACAAACCCCAGCTGGGGGGTGTGGTGAGGTGTAGAGGGGTGCTACAATGAACACGGAGAGTCAGACTAGAAGGTGTTTATAAGTGCTTTACAAAGAGATGGGTCTTCAGTCTGCGTTTGAAGACCGCGAGAGAGTTCGCTGTTCGGACAGCCAGTGGAAGTTCGTTCCACCATCTGGGCTCCAGGACAGAGAAGCGTCTTGTCGCGTGTCTTCCATGAATCCTGAGTGATGGCAGGTCAAGCCGAGCCATACTTGAAGCGCGAAGGGCTCGAGGTGCGGTTCGACTTTTGACCATTGCCATAAGCTAAGGAGGAGCTGGTCCATTCTTGGCTTTGTAAGCATCAGAACTTTAAACTGAATGCGAGCAGCTACAGGAAGCCAGTGAAGGAAGCGCAGCAGTGGAGTGACATGAGTGTACCTGGGAAGATTGAAGACGAGCTGTGCTGCTGCATTCTGGATCAGTTGTAAGGGCCTGATGGTCTGCAGTAGTCGAGCCTTGAAATGACAAGAGACTGGACGAGCACCTGGGAGGCCTCCTGAGAGAGCAAGGGTCGGATGCGTCTGATGTTGTGGAGAATGTATCTGCATGACCGATTCGTAATATGGGCTGAGAACGATAACTGGTCATTCAGAGTCACCCCAAGGTTTCTTGCATCTTTAGACTGAACAATCAAAGAGTTCTCGAATGAGATGGCAAGATTCTGCTGAGGACCTGTAGTTCCAGGAATGAACAGCAGCCCAGTCTTTCTGGGATTGAGCTTCAGATGATGAGCTGTCATCCATGAAGAGATGTCAGTCAGACATGCAGAGATGCGACTGCAAACCTGAGTATCAGATGGTGGGAAGGAAAGCATTAGTTGAGTGTCATCAGCATAGCAGTGGTAAGAGAAACCATGAGAAGTAATTACATCACCAATAGAACGGGTGTAAAGTGAAAAGAGGAGAGGACGGATAGGAGGATCTTGTGGTTCACCATGTCGAAAGCTGCAGAGAGGTCCAGAAGGATCAGAACCGATGACAGTTTGGATGATCTTGCAGTCTGGAGCTTCTCAGTCACCGCTATGAGGGCTGTTTCTGTTGAGTGCGCTGGTTTGAAGCCGGACTGGTTGGGGTCCTGAAGCAGGTTCTGGAGCAGCTGTTTCATCAGTGCTATGCAGCAGTTTCTCCACCTTAGCCTCCTTGTTAAGATCATGTGCTTAAAGCTGGACCTAGATTTTAGTCCTGATTATCAGTCTGACTGTGTCTGACTGAGAAAACAGCAGCACCAACAACAAGCTCCACATTTCTTTCTGTTTCCTACTTACGAGAGAAATACACAAATTAAAAGTGTAGTGTAGTCATTAAGTGTGAGTTTCCCAACGTTTCATTTAGCCAAGAAAAAATCTTTTATAATACTTTTATCTTTTATAATACTTTTATCTTTTATAATACTCTGTATCAGACTTTATCAGTCATGTAGTGTATCCACAGCTTAAATCAGTTCCTGTGTCGCCTTCTTCTGCTGATACTACATTATAACAGAGTAAGAAGTTTATCTGGGAATTTATTTCACATTTTAATTAAATGTTATTGCAAAAGCACCTCACTGACTTCAAAACAGGTGGAAAGAGAGAATTGTACACAATTCATTATAAACATAGGAGATACCTGGTTGATGAAATGTGGTAAAAAAAGTTTTAAACTATTTATTACACAGGTAGGACAAGGTAGTGTTACGGTTTACCTGTACACAGGTAGGTGAGGGTAGTGTTACAGTTTACCTCTACACAGGTAGGTGAAGGTAGTGTAACAGTTTACCTCTACACAGGTAGGTGAAGGTAGTGTTACAGTTTACCTGTACACAGGTAGGTGAAGATTTCATTACTGTGGTGATGATAGGAACCACTGTAGGTAACACTGTCTGTAACACACATATTATCTTCAGCTACACGTGTAGATTTGTTATATGTAAGAGTAATAACAGTAAAACAGGGTGAATCTGAAATAGTGATATCTTTCTATAGTGTCTCTATAATCTCTCTCTTCCACAAACGTCCTGTTAACAATATGTCTCAAACCAAACTCCTCTTCAATCTAAAGAATCGGTGGAGACACCATTTAACTGAACTGACCTACTAATGTATGACTCTCTGTATGAAAAGAGGAAGAACAGAGGTGTTTCAGAAACAGTTTCTACTACATCACTACTGAGAAGAAGAGCTGGAGTGAGAGCAGAAAGGACTGCAGAGATAAAGGAGCAGACCTGGTGATCATAAACAGCAGAGAAGAACAGGTGAGAGAGAGAGCACACGCAATTCCACACCACTCCTCTTCAGCTGTATCTATTCACATTATTCTATCCTTCATCATGTCAGGAGTTCATCAGTAAAGTGTTTGGCAGCACTGAGGCTTGGATTGGTCTGACGGACATTGACAGAGAGGGGGTCTGGAAATGGGTGGGCGGCTCAGTATTGTCCATTAAGTAAGAAACTACTGAACTGAACTCATGATACAGTTGTTCACTCTCTCTGATAGTGTAATAGTGAACACAATCTGATTCTGTGTGTTTCAGGTTCTGGTGGACGGGGGAACCCAATGATTATGAAGAAAATGAGGACTGTGCTATAGCTGGACTGAGATTTGCTCCAACTAAAATTGTAACATCCTGGGCAGATTTCCCCTGTGATCACCCTGTAGTTGGAATCTGTGAGAAACGTCTGATTTAGTCTACATCAGATTGAACAGCAAGATCTGAATTTTCAGTGTGTACTTGTACAGCATTTATGTCTGATTACTTCTGAAAGGATATCTGAGTAAATGTTTGGTGTGGACAGAAGCAGTTTATGGGGAGGCTGTCCATTTCCCTGTTCTCCCATTAATAACAACAGTAAACAGTAAATTATAACATGCGTCCCATTTTAATGTAAATGAAAACCACTAGACACATCGAGAAACAACTAATGAATCAATGTTTATTGATATTTGTAGCTTTAGAAATATTCAAATGTAAAGGTGTTAAAGTATTTTAGTGGTATGAGTTAAATATTATTGCCCCCTAGTTATTGATAGTGTTAACAGTTGAAGCCTTACATGTACACATTATTTAAATTAGTTATGTCTCGTTCTCTTTCTCAACACGGCAGGTATTGTCTGTGGAGCGTCGTCATTGCTTTGCACATTAATTCAGTTCATTTTTGGAGAATTTTCCAGAAAAGAAATTAAAAGTGTTTCCACTGTTGTTACGAGTGCATGTCAATGAAATATTTCTTAGTTTTAAGCTGCATTTTTTTTATATCAGTTATTTACAAATTTTAAATATAAATTATAGATAGAATTGTTCTTAACTGTCTCATTTCTGAACTTACGCAATAAAAAGTAGTCATTTTTTATTTTAACCACAACGTATGCTGGAGTGACCAAAATAGTAATGATGATTTTCAGTTCAGCAGTCTTTTACTACTAAGTGTCTGTGCTTCATACTAATAAATTCACAGGACCTCAGTATCGTTACATATATAACAACCAACCAGTGTATTGGTCAGGTTCTAGTTTTCACAGTCCAACTTATACTAGCCTTGTAGCCCCAGCACAAAATTCAGCTAGCATAGTTTGTAAACCAAACATCTTGAAAGCTTACTGCATTTGAGACATGAGGAAAACTACAGAGACATATAGCCCTAAAGTTCATATATAGTCACATGTTTCCTTTTCAGTTACATCACTTTCTTTTTTTATTAGATTTACATTCTTCAGTGTTTTAAAATCTAGTTTTTCCCCCCATACTGTACATCAGCATTCACTCTCTGTCTAAAACACTCTGGTTGAGCTCCTGTTCCTTTATGCCCCACCTCCAGAGAAGCTCCGTGTACTCTGATTGGTCAGCTCACTTGCTCTGTTCTGACTAGTTAACAAGTTAACTGTTACAAGCCCGCACCTGTCTTACAGTCTGCAGACAGACTCTTCTCCTGAGCAGCTGTTAACACTGTGACTATTTTACTATTCCATCTTCTCCACATGTCTACAAAACTAAACACTCCTCCTGAACTCCTCTAGTACAGGTGATCAGTTTTCAGTGCAGTAGAAGAGGTAAAGTCAAAATCACGCAATAATCATGTGATCAAGATAAAACAGATCAAACAGCTAATCCCCAATTGTATATAAGCTTCATTAGACTGGAACACATAAACTGTCCAGCTGTTGTTTAACTTCATAGTATTAAATTACAAAACCAAGATATTCAATTAAATCTCAGCATAACTGCCCACTGAATGAGTGTTTCACTGCTTTTAATATGAATTATGCATATACATTCTTCCTTACTGCCCTCTAGTGGTACTCTAGTGCAGCTTAATTTATTTTAATTCGTTACAGAGGTGAGTAGTTTCAACCAGTTACTTTTACTGTAGTTACATGTACAAGGACCAGGCTTAATAGATTCATACTTGTTGGAGTATTTTCAGTAATACTTCATGTTTAATTATAGTAAATATAGTAATACTAAATAATTATACTAAATGTAGTAATGAAGTCTGCCTCTGTGCTGGTTCATTCTGTATGTATAAGTTTGTACGTTTTCTGACTCCATACTTTTTCTTTTTCTAATTTGTTTCATTTGTGTACTGTTACTTCTACACTATGTCTGTTTCTACACTCCTACTGTTTCTACAGCCTGTGTCTCCCCCTATAAGGACTGTGATGCCTCCGCAGAATGTTGGTGATTGGTGGTCCCGCTGTTCATGTACAGAGGGGGCCAGGCAGTTATAATTCAGCGCGATACCAATTTCAAATGAAAGTAAAACTGACCAATCACATCTTCCCTCTAAGTGGGCGGGCCTAACTGTATGATAATTTCTGCCTGCTGTGTCGACGCTAGCTGGAGAAACAACTGGCTAGCGCTAGGCTATCACCGCTAGCTAGTTTGCTGAGTCACGATGGAATCCAAAGCTAGCACTACCACTACAGCGACGAACGCCGTTGCAGGTGCCATCATCCAATAGCGTTCGGCCCAGGTCCCGCCCCCTAACTGTGAAAACCACCCCCTCTGAAAACTCGAGTGCAAATATCTCTTTAATCTAATGTGTATTTATGATGTTTGATTATTACATTAATGTGTAAGAAGTGAAAGAACTTCACTACAAACAGATCAACAACATGTTTTTGTGTTGTTTATTATTTGATGGTTAGGATGTGACAGTGCATCTCAGTCTGGACCCTCTGGGTGCTCAAAGTCATGCCTGCCTTGAGCACTCACAAGGTGGAGGTGTTTATGGAGGTTGGTGTTTGGTCCTCTCCCTTACTAATCCATTACTGATTTGCTGTTGTCATCATCTGACAGGAGATCTGATCATTATCTGCTCCAAAGCCAAGAAAACCAGCTCGCCCACCATCCTTTGGAGCTCCTTTCATCCTTTGCGAGCTCCTTAGGAGGCGCGTGGCCAATGGACTGTGGAGCACTGTTCATTCCACATTCGATGTCGTCCCAGTGGAATTTCACAGGATCAGTCTGTAAAGAAGAAGTTCAGCTTAATAAACATGAACAACTCTTTAGTGACATCACAAAAACAGTCAGTTCAAATGAGCTATTTTAGTTTCATCTCCAAATATAAAAGGTAGGGACGGACTGGTGAGTTAACAGTACATCTAGAAACTTCACGTACTACATTCCAAAAAGCTACAACTGGTTTTCCATGATATCAGCTCTTTAAAAGAAGCTCTAGCTAAGAGAAAAGAAAAGGAACAGTACTGGATAGATACCTCTTCAGTGCAGAAGTCAGAAGCAAAGTGAAGATGCTTCTGCACTAATGCCACACAACCAGGCTGCTGGTCCCCTTGATGGTCCTGAAGTGGAACTTGAAGCATCACACGGAGCATCAGGTCATAATCTGGAACATCAGTCTCACACTCTACATGGTACGTGCAGAGATGGAGCTCCTCATCTTCAGAGTCTTCTTCAGAACCTTCATATGATTCTTCATCAGAATCTTCTTCAGAACCATCATAAGAACCTTCATCCGATTCTTCATCTGGTTCTTCATCAGAATCTTCTTCAGAACCTACATCCAGTTCTTCAAATGACTCGTCATCAGATAATTCTTCAGGTTCTTCCTCAGCTTTAATGGTAGAACCGTCATCTGAATCTTCATCAGGTTCATCATCAGCCTTAATTGTAGAACCGTCATCATCAGAATCTGAGTCCAGATGTTCCTCAGATGTTTCATCTATGACTGTAAAAACAATCAGTGATTGAGTTTCAGCTGCTTTAAACTACATAAAGTCATTAGTCATTAGTAACTCATTCATGTTAACAGTAAAGATTCTATCTTACCCTGTAGCTCACACTGCAGCACTGGAGAAGTGGACACCCCAGCATTCATCAGGCCACACTCAAGGCGGTCAAGCTGGCAAACCACGGCGTCCTGCTTCTCTGCTTCAATATCGAGCTTCACAGAAACAGATCTGTAACCGTCCTTCCTGTACCAATCACTCCCGAATGGATAGTTACAGTTTGGACACCTCCAGGTTTGATCATAGCTGTACTGGCCATAACCGTATCCATAATACCAGCAACGGTCATCCCAGTACTGATCATTCCAGAGTCCAGTGTTCCTGTGAGCTGTTCCATCGTTCCAGTCATACCCGTTCCAGTAGGTGGTCGTCCTGCATGGGTCATTCCAGTACATCTGGTCCCATTGATGGATATTCCAGTATCCATAGTTCTGGTACCAGTTCTGTTGACCCCAGTTTGAGCTGGTCTTGGGGGCGTCATTCCAGGCTGTATTAGCAGCACTGGTGTAGTTCCAGTGGTGGTCTGTCTGGTAGACGCGGTCCGTCATTCTTTTTTCCAGCTGAAACACAAACACAGGTTCACCTCCAAACAGTTCAGACACCAATCTGCTGTGACTGGTCAGCGGCGCGTTGGTGTCATAATGAGGTCGGGGAGTGGCAGCGGCCCTATTTATCAGTTCTGTAGCTCCGCCCCCTTGGTTACGGTTGCTAGGTGTCAGGACATTCCGAGCAGGTGTGCAGTGCAGAGATATGAATGTGAGCGGTAGACGAGTTACTCCGTGTAGTTCTCAGTGTTTAAGCACAAGTTCACAGTGGAGCAGATAACAGGAGCCTGTAGGATCTGAACATACTTCCAGAAGATCCTGATCTCTCTGCAGACCAACACACTGCAGTAGTAAAGACTCACACTAACACATTATGTTGAAATATGTTTAAGTACGTTTGAGTTTAAAGTGAAACTCCACCAGCTTTTCAAAATCTCTGCATAATTAAATGAATGCTACATCATCAGAGTCGTTCAGAAAGGTTTGGTGTGAAACACTCCATCCTAGAGGAACTTACCGAGTTGGACTTGTTCACAGTGGTGGTGATAGAGGCGTCTGAAGAGTTTACTGTGTGTGAAAGTTCCCTCACAAGAAGTTGTTAGGTGAAATGATCAGATATGAGTTCTGAAGTCTGTCACATTGTTTTATAGCAGTTTGGTGAGAAAGTTCACAACTATTTTACATCCACATCACATAGAAACTCAGAAGACACGTGTAGGTCCACTGCTGGTTCAGATGGTCACTAATAAGGTTTGTGTTGTTGGCGTTGTGAGCCCTGGTTCCATTCAGCACCACTGTAAAGAAATCAGAGCTGCAAAGTGTTTCTACAGGTAATCATTTTACATCAAAGCACTCTGAAGAACCTGTTTACGTCTACATAAACAGCTGATCACTACTTTAATATGTGTATGTACTGTTTCAGTCAATCACTGATTGAGGTATTAGGTTTTTACTGCAGACCTGTACCACAACATCTGGAGTCCAGCATCCGCTGCAGAGTGTAGACCGGGCCCCATCAACCTCTAAAGACGGAGGTGGGATCTCTTCGAGGGATGCCTTAGCTAGAAGACCTGGAATAACACACTGTAAAAAATATTCGTTGGCTCAACTCAGTCAAGTCATGTTTTTGCTTTGACTCAGTTAAGTTGTAAAGACAAAACCCGTTAAGTTTACTGAACTTAACTAATGTTTTGTTCACACATTAACCTGGAAATTTACTAATTATTTCAATAATTTCTTAAGGTGGACCTAAAGAAATTAATTTTGTTAACTTGACTCAAATTGGCAGAACTTACTTTTTCAATTTTCACAACAATGCAGCAAGTTCTCTTAACATGATATGGCAAGGTTTTAACATACTTTACTAAGTTGTATTAGTCTGTTTTAAGTAATAGTTTATATAATAGTAACAGTTTAAATCAGCCTGCTGAAAACTTACTCTGAAACCAGAAATACATTTTGGTTTGCTATATGATCCAAAACCTTTTTATTAACTATTCACAATATTTCTATTAATTTACTGAAGTAGAAATATGACAGGTTTATTGGGCTGTGTCTCCTGTCCTATCTGTACGTCTTAAAGTTTATACTAGTCATGAAGATTACACAGGCCCTTTGTTACCATGGGATTATTGAAACCACCATCAATTAAAGATATGTTAGAAAGTTAGAATCCAAAGCAATAAGCAACAGCTCTATAAATGACAAGGCTTGTAAGGCTAGTTGCCCACGTTTATCCTTAAACAGTAGTGAATTTTACTAAAAACTACATGTAACTACAGACATACATTGATGTACAATATGAATATTGAACGTCAGTGCATTATTGATCATTGAAGAACAGGGTAACAAAGTATACAGAGAATCAGATGGACTACAGTCTAAGTGTAGAACTACAAAGTGCTCCTATACGGTCAGTAAAGCTGATTAAATCCCAGCATCATCGAGCAGGTGGGATACAACAGGACAGTTCACCAGTCCATTGCATGGCCAACATACACTTACAATTTAGAGTGATCAGCCTAACATGCGTGTGTTTGGACTGTGGGAGGAAACTGGAGTACCCGGAGGAACCCCACTCAAGCACGGGGAGAACATACACACTCCACACAGAACGACCAGGACCGGGAATTTAACCAGGATCATCTTGCTGTGAGGAGACAGTGCTAACCACTACACCACTGTACTAACTACTACACCACTCTACTGACCACTACACCACCATTCTAACTACTACACCACTGTACTAACTACTACACCACTGTGCTAACTACTACACCACTGTACTAACCAATACACCACCGTACTAACCACTACAACATACTAACCACTACACCACCGTACTAATCACTACACCACTGTACTAACCACTACACCACTGTACTAATCACTACACCACTGTACTAACTACTACACCACTGTACTAACCACTACACCACCATACTAACCACTACACCACTGAACTAACTACTACACCACTGTACTAACCACTACACCACCATACTAACCACTACACCACTGTGCTAACTACCACACCACTGTACTAACTACTACACCACTGTACTAACCACTACACCACTGTACTAACCACTACACCACCATACTAACTACTACACCACCATACTAACCACTACACCACTTTACTAACCACTACACCACTGTGCTAACTACTACACCACTGTACTAACTACTACACCACTGTACTAACCACTACACCACTGTGCTAACTACCACACCACTGTACTAACCACTACACCACTGTACTAACCACTACACCACTGTACTAACCACTACACCACCGTGCTAACTACTCCACCACCATACTAACCACTACACCACCGTAATAACCACTACACCACCATACTAACCACTACACCACTGTACTAGCCACTACACCACCATACGAACTACTACACCACCGTACTAACCACTACACCACTGTACTAACTACTACACCACCGTACTAACCACTACACCACTGTACTAACTACTACAACACTGTACTAACTACAACACACTAATAAATATGGGATGCTTACAGAAACAGCACAGTACAGCTGTCAGACCATTTGTTAGGTCGGATCCTGTTAACAGATGATCGTTTAATGAGGTACCTTCGTACTTAGCACAGCAGTCGAACACCACACGGATCTTGTTGGCTATTATTGAGTGTCTACTTTCACACATCATCATCCTTGAGGACACCTTCAATAAACCTCACATAATCATTTTTAACCTCATGGGTAAGAGACCACTGAACTGAACTCAGATCATGATGCAGTTACTGACTCCTCACTGCTCTGATAAAACATAACAAATGCTCTGGGGTTCTGTTTCAGGTTCTGGAGAAGTGGAGAACCTAACAGTGATGGAGATGAAGACTGTGCTAGAACTGTCCTCCAATGAGGGGACTTGTTCTAACCATTGCCCTTACAGAGAACCAACACCTGAAATCTACAGCCTGAGCTCGGGATACCATCCATCACTGCTCACCTTCTACTCTGCTCAGCCTGCCTGCCTGGATATCTCCACTAGGCCCCTCTGGTTTCCTGGCTACCGCCCCTCCCCTCTGCCCAGTACTCTGCTCATAACATTTCACTGTTGTTCTTAATAAACAGCCTGCTTATGGATCTTACCTTTACCTCTGAGTCTTGTGAATCATTACAGCTATTTAGGAGCATTTCTATTGGTCGATTCCTGAAATGTAGTTTTAATTGTAAACAGCAGCTGTCTTTGTCATGTGAAGAAATAAAAATAGAGATACATATTTTTTATGGACAGTGATGATATAGAATAAGCTGCCAAACAGCCCGTTTTGAGTTCATCACAAAAAACACAAACCACAAAAAAGCACGTTTAGCTTAAAGAGACCATCGAGTAGAAAACGGTGTTCACCTTATAATAGTTGAGTAAGGAGAGTTCAGTACGTAGAACTGAAAACGGTGGACTCTGTGGAGAAATTTTAGGCTGTGAAGGTTATGTCAGCACTTTTCATACCCTTCCCACCTTAAATCCCACTGTACAGACACCAGAATGTAACTGCAGCAGCTCTTAAGTTGGAACAGAAAATGTGCAGAACAAGCTGCTGAACAAGAAGTCAAATTCAGCTTCCACAACTTTAACAAGATCCTTAGTTAGTTTGATCTGCACGTTTCACTCCAGACAGCTTCTCAAACCTTAAACATCATCCAGCAGCTTCACTCAGCTTCACACTGAAGACACTGAAGAGAGAAGCAGTTCCACCTTTATCATCATCACAACCTCAACAGTAACCTGTAAGTAGCAGTCATGCTGTGTGAGTGTATCAGTGTCTGCTGGTTGAAGCAGATCATCTTAAACGGAGAGTTTCACAGTGAGTAACAACTTTATTTACTTTGTGTTGATGTGGAGTTTGAAAGCAAGCAGCCAGTACAGGTAACGTTACACACTAGCAAGTCTCGACTAACTTAAATCAATAAATCAATAGTGTTTATCAATAATCAAATCATAGGGTGTAAATGGACGTGGACATACTAAATGTATCCTACGGCACCTTTAAGCAGTTTAGCTCCGCCCCTTCCCACTAAAGTTATAATCACTGTTTCAGGCTGTTTTTAGTGAGAAGAGGCTGAAAAATAATCATATCAAAATTAATGTTAACATAATGTTATACATTTGTAGTACAAGAGAAACATTAACAGTAAATTATTATTATTATTATTATTATTATTATTATTATTTGTGAAAACTGAACACGTAAAGTTCTTAATCTGGACTGTAAATGTTTATTTGTACATTAGAATAAACAAGAACCACAACAGCAGACCACTTTCTAAAAGGTGGGCTCTCAGATCTGTACATTCTACACGTTCACATCATAACCAGCACAGGTTCTACACGGGTATGATACTACTGTCGCTTAGCAACAGGGAGACATGCAGACGTCAACAACAAACTTCCAAAAATGAACTAAGTCCCAATTTTATACCTCCCCAAATCTCACTCTCTCCATTCCCATGATGACCACTGTCCATTATGACATCATCGCCAGGTCACCATATATTAGAGAGCAGCAGTGAACGTGAGGACAGTTGACGTTCAGGCTCTTCTACGAGAAACTTTCATCTCACACTCTTGGTTGTACCTGTTGAACACCTGTAGAAGAAGCATGTCTCCGTATTTCCTGCGTTCCAGGAACGTCCTGAGTGAGTTTCTGTGAGCTGTATTTGATCTCACACACTTCTTCTCCATAATGAACTTTCTGTACTGATTAGAAAAAGAAGTGATCACAGCGGAGGAAGCACCAACACATCATGTAGCTGTTTAGCTCATTTCAAACACAATCATGAAGCAGATTGAGGTCAGTAAGCAGCCAGGAGGAGAAACATGTGCTCCTGTCTTCTAGTTCTGAGTGAAATCTAGAAAAAGAGCTGTAAGACTTTTCTTTTCAATCATTAATACAAGAAGAAGATACGAGCAGAAAGGTGGAGTAGAGTTCTGTAGTTAAGAGAGAAATGTGTCATAGCTGGAGCTCCTGAACTGCTAGACCTGAATCTCAAATCAGCCCCTGCTTCCTATATAGAGTGTGTAGGTAGAAGCTGCAGATACACATCATGATACACGATTAGGATCCAGTATGTTGTGATATGTTGTGATTCTGTCTGCAAGACCATATATCCAGATTTTCTACACCTCCTTTTAGGAAAACTGTCACAGTATAAAAACACACCCCCACATCACTGCTGTCCCAACACCACCTCATATCTCCACAATGATAACTTTACAGGAGAATGAAAAACATTCTGTACTTTTAATGGAAGTCAAGGTAACCAGACGTCTTCACTGGCTATTCTGGTCCTTTAATCATGAAATGAATCCACAGCATTAAGAACAACAGTCGTTTTCAAACTACATCAAAAACTGAAACACACTGTTTGAAGACGTGTTATGTGAAGATAGAGTTTCAGATCTTTTTACTCTGCAGGAGAAAACTCAGACAACACAGCCCCCCAAGTGGACGAGAGGAATAACAGCAGCGTCCAGAGGGGGAAGAGAAAGTCCAGCAGCTGCAGCAGCCAGTCACCCAGAAAGAGAAGGAGGACAGAGGAGGGGAAAGAGAGAGAGGAGGAGGAGCAGCAGGTTGTATCAACCTCTGCTGAGAGTGAGGAACAGAAAAGGAGCTCCTGCGAGTCGGCACGCTCTGTGTCCAGTGAGGATGTTTCATCTGAGGAGCAGAGCAGTGCCACCGTCAGTGAAGCTGAGGAGTCGACTCTCTCTGAAGATACGCTGGAGGAGACGTATGTGCAGCAGGAGCGTCTGGGTGAAGGAGGATACGGCTCGGTGTACGCCGGCTACCGTAGAGACGACCTGCTGCCGGTAACTAACACACACACACAAACACACACACACACACACACACACACACACACACACACACACACACACACACACACACACACACACTTCTACAACTTCTGCAGCTGCTGTAAAGAGCAGACTAACCCCCTTTATCAACACTGAGAGAAACAAAGACCACCTCAATACGGGGACAGTAGAAAGCAGTGGTCAGTCATTGGTTCAGAATCATTCAGCAGTAATGAGTTTAATCCAGATTTACTTTATCTTGCAGGTGGCTATCAAACACATCCCCATTCACAAAGTGAAAAGAACTACTATGGTGAGTGTGAACACACACACACACACACACACACACTCTGTTCTGTTATCAGTAGTGTGGAGCTTGTGTGGAGATGAAAATGAATAAGATTGTATGGGAGGAACAAGGGATGAAAAAATGAACAACAGGATAGTCGTGTGCTGAAGTCTGGAGGAGCACTATGTGGAACAGTGTGTTCTGTTATAGGTTGTGGATGGAGAAGAGGAGGAGTGGCCACTGGAAATGCTGCTGATGGAGATGGTGGGTGAGGCTGAGGGGGTTTCAGTTGCACTGCTGGACTATTACGAGCTGGAGGACGAGCTGGTCATAGTCATGGAGCGGCCGGTGCCCTGCATGGACCTGTTCAAGTACCTCGATAGCAAAGGAGGTTGCTTAGAGGAGGAGGAAGCCAAGGTGAGAGACAGTGCTGCTGAAAAACACTCCCTCACCTACTGAGCCTGGATTTCATTTCAGATCCACAAACACAGTTTCCCCCTTTAACCCCAAACAGAGTACAAGTATGTATGTACAAGTGACACCTGCAGTTAGTTTAAGCAGCCAATACACACAGTACAGAAGTCCATCATGCAGGAATACAGTAAGGAGCTTCATACACAGTGAGCAGATCTAATCTATCTAGAAATATCAGATCAGATATTTATAAACATAGTAAACAATCAGTCTTCTCTGAGAACTCTTTCTCTTTATGAGCTCCTGCATGTCTCTCTACAGTAGCTTCATCCTCTCTTTCATACTGTAGGTCATCCTGAGGCAGCTGGTGGAGGGGATGATCGCCATCCACTCTAAAGGGGTCCTGCACCGCGACATCAAACCAGAAAACATCCTGGTACAGACGGACCCTGAGGGTCCTCGTGTGCGAGTGCTGGACTTTGGCTGTGGCTGCCTCTTGAAGGAAGACCCCTACAGCAGCTACTGTGGATTCGGAGGTTTGATTCTCATAAAGCAGCTATTTAAATCTAGTATATTAGTCATAACGGACCACTAATGATGTAGTTATCATGTTAGACCCTCTAAAGGTCCACACGTGTCCACTCACTGTGATTGTTGTTCTTTAAAGGAACACTGTACTACAGTCCTCCTGAGTGGTTCCTGCAGGGGTCCATCCAGGCTGAGCCGTCTACAGTGTGGCAGATCGGAGTCGTGCTGTACGGCATGCTCACTGGATTGATGCCCTTTAGCTCCTCCAGAGAAATCGTTAACAATGATTTCTACAGACCAGCTTACCTGTCCCCAGGTAAGTGTCCACACACAATGGGTCACACTTGATCATGTACTTGTTCAGAAGCACCTTCACCCAGAGAGGAGCGGTTAACTTTGTGTGTGTGTCTCTCTCTCTCTCTCTCTCTCTCTCTCTTTCTCACACACACACACAAAGAAACACACTGTTCTGATCAAACCTGTCTCTTTGTCTCTGCAGAGGCTGAGGGTCTGCTAAAGAGCTGTCTGGACAAGCAGCCTCAGAGAAGACCCTCTCTCTGTGACATACTGCAGCACCCCTGGCTGCAGTGAACCCCACCAACCAGCGGACTTTATTCCTCCTTTTTATTTCCCTTCATTTAATACATTTATTTAATACCTTCATTGTGTTTCTTTTTTCATCCAGTGTCTTTAATTTGTTACTCTTGATTTATTACTCGTATTTCAATACTCATAACTTAGTGCCTTTTATTGAGCACCATTATTTTATTAACTTAAAAGTAACATAAAGTAGTGATGTTTAATCCAGATGTAGTAGATCAGCTAGAACATGTTAGGAGAACACATTTTTACTTCTTTAGTTTAGAACTGGAGTGATGAAGCTGATGTTGTTAACCAACACTAGAACTCAATAGTCACCCAAACATCCCAAATAGTTTCTGTAAAGAAAATCTATCATCAAAACTTCTTATAAACCACATCCAGGTCTTTATTAAGATCACGCAGGTGTGTGGAAGTGGTTAAGGATACAGCGAGACTTACTGTGAACTATAAGATCAAACAGATCTGCAGACAGTCACTTTACACAACAGGGTCTGTTTAACAAACTACTTCAGGACCACCCCCCTTGTGCGCCTATGGTTGAATAAACGTCGACAAAGTGCCCTCTAGAGTGGTAAAAAGTGTCCTGGTAGCTGCCCTTAAAAAAACTCAAAAAATGACTAAGTGCCCCATTTTTGCAATCAATTCTGATGGTGTGCTATCTAGAACCAGAAAGTTTGATCATCTGTCTTAATGAGAACTCTTATAGGGTTACCTTTCCAATTGAGAAGGGCGTATCATTAGGTGTCCTCTATTGCACCCCTACTAGATAGTGTACCAAAGGGTGCCCTTTGCTGTACAGTGTTGTCCTACAATGGTACATGATGAAGTGACTGTGTAGGTGCCCCTCTAATTGAGAAGTGCCCCTCCAGTGGGTAGAACGTGATGCAGTACACTATAGTGTTGTCCTACAATAGTACATGATGAAGTGACTGTGTAGGTGCCCCTCTAATTGAGAAGTGCCCCTCCAGTGGGTAGAACATGATGCAGTACACTGTAGTGTTGTCCTATAATGGTACATGATGAAGTGCCTGTGTAGGTGCCCCTCTAATTGAGAAGAGCCCTTCCAGTGGGTAGAACGTGATGCAGTGTACTGAATGTACATGGGTGAGAATGAGATGGTTTCTGAATGGTGGTCCTGTCAGTGGATTAAATGTGATGTGGTGGTCTATATGTGCTCTCAGAATGGGATAAAAGTGTTCCTGGCTAGACGCCCTTCCAAGTGATAAAACATGATGGAGTGCCCTTGCAATGTCAATCTTTGGCAGGTTTCCCCAAAGTGGGTGCCATAATATCAGTCTAGGGAAATACTTCTGAGAAGATTTTGAATGTACATCTCAAACCTTGCTTACATTAAAAACTGCTACCGACCTCCAAACTTCATGTGGCCTTTAGACTAGCTCAAGAACTGTGTGTAAGGAGCTTCTTGGAAAGGGTTTCCATCGCCAAGCAGCATCATCCAAGCCTTACCTCACCAAGAGCAATGCAAAGCATGGGATGCAGTGGTGTAAAGCATGCTGCCACTGGACTCTAGAGCAGTGGAGATGTGTTTTCTGGAGTGACCAATCATGAGAATCCTGATATTACATGGGCCCAAAAACTGAAGGTAAGCAGAAGTGTGTTTGGCACAGTAGCAAGCCTCGGCCCATCCTTACTCATAAAGGACTCTCCTGGACCCTTCTTTTATATTGTAGTCCATACTAGAGGTATTATGGTAGGAGAGTTGGTGCACCTGTAGGCCGGCTACGGTATTGCAGGGTGCGCCGCTACGCGTTACAAGTCTCGCGAGAAAAGGCTCAACTATCGTTTGGTTCACTGTCGGGAACACGTGCGGGCAGCGTGCGGAGCTCTTTAAAGTTCGGAAAAAGCTTTGAGTACTTCATTCGAGAGGTTTGGAGTTGCCGTTTTATCATAAACTGAGCTGAGGAAGTGAACTGCTGTGTATGCCAGTGAAGCCGGTATGCATCGTTGAAGTCCAGATCCAGGTATTTGCTGTTTTGCCTTGCGAGCTATTAATAAAAAGTAGCGTTGCAGCGTATGCCACTGGCTTGTTTTACAAGCATCCGCTTATCGGTTACAGCGTGTAGCAGTGCCCGGTATCTGATGGCAGCGCCAGTAATGAGTGGAGCGTATGGTCCTTTCATGGCAGACGTACTATACTGTTGAAGAGCTGCAGGTATGTGCACGTATTATATCAGCTGAGGGTTTTCATTTTAACTGCTTAGCGCTGATATATCGTGTCTGTTCCTTCTCCTAGGAGCGGTATCCAGAGCCAGTGGAGTTAATCACTGTTCTTTCCTTCCCTCTAACAGTTTAAAAGATAGATATGCTTGAGAGAAGCGTTTTTATTAGGGTTTTTACTAATTAAAGAGGCTATTTGAGTCGAGTGCCAACCCTGTTTTAGACCAATGTATCTTTTTAAGTAAAAGTTCAGGCAGTGCAGAGCCAACTCTGAGAGAGAAAATAGTAGCTTGTATTTCACCATAGCAAGTTAAATCGAGCTGAGGAACCAGCTTAAGGATTTTGTGTGGAATGTGAAGTTCATTTATTTTATTTGGTGATTGTCTAACTTTGTAGTGTTTATTTATTCATTTATTTATTTTCTATATTTTGTTTACTTGGTGGGTGTTTTGGTTGGGGCTTACAATATCCTAGTGTAGCCCTGTTAAAACTTGAGTTCATTTCTATATACATTTTTTGTTTGAAACTGCTGTTCTGATTCATGTTTCAGTTAATTTTATGTGTATTGTTAATCGGGTTATGTACATTTCTATGCTCAAGGTTTTAGGAGGGGAGCACGGGGGGAGAAAGAGAAGAAAAAAAAGCGAGACGAGGGAAAAAGAAAACGCGAATGTCGGAGAAAGTGCATGAATATTAGAGATAAACAGACAGTACTGTTTGTTAATCTCTAGCGTGTATTCAGATGAAAGTTGTGTGAGTACATTCCGCTGTGTGGTAGTTGAACTGAGAACCAATATAGAATGTTTATCACGCAGTTTTAGGAACTGTTCAAGTTGAACGCTAGCAGGCTAGCCCAGACTGCTAACTTCTCCCTCGTACTCGTCTCCTGAGTCTCGCGAGAACAGGCTCAACTATCGTTTGGTTCACTGCCAGGGACACGTGCGGGCAGCGTGTGGAGCTCTTTAAAGTTCTGAAAAAGTTTTGAGTGCTTCATTCGAGAGGTTTGGAGTTGATGTTTTATCATAAACTGAGCTGAAGAAGTGAACTGCAGTGTATGCCAGTGAACCCGGTATGCATTGTTGAAGTCCAGATCCAGGTATTTGCAGTTTTGTCTCCTGTAGAGCGCTAGCAGGCTAGCCCAGGCTGCTATTTTCGTAAGTTTTACTGTAGGCTAGTTCAGGCTGCTTACTTCTCCCTCGTACTTGGCTCCTATAGAGCGCTAGCAGGCTAGCCCAGGCTGCTAACTTCTCCCTCGTACTCGGCTCCTATAGATTGTTAGTAGGCTAACCCAGACTGCTAATGTAAACTCTAGCCCTGTGCATACAGAAACTTTTGAGCTGGTCAACTCAGTCAGCAGGTGTTTCTCTACTGAATGCGCGTTCATCGTCGTCCAGCTCCAATGGTTGCTAGAACTTTACAGTGAGTGCTCAGCCGAGCTTCAGTCTCCATTGGTTGTAGTGGATGTCGGATGCCCGGACCCTGCGTGTGTGACTGTATGCTGAAAAGCTCCAGCTCAACAACGAGAGAGAGAGAGAGAGTAAGGACCGAGACCAAGCTACTGTTCAGAGGTATTCTCTTCATTTTTTTCTAGCTCTTTAGAGTGAAGCGGCCAGTTTATGTTATAGTCGACCTCAACGCACTCAAGCAACGGTATCAGGCCTGTAACGAGGGGTTGAGAGAGTTGGTAGACAGCAAAAAACGACTCCTCTAAGGAGCTGTCCATGATTGAGAGTGCGTGTGTGGGCCCTGTTTTTTGTTTTATTATGTTTACTTTATTGTGGTTCAGCCAAAACAATATAACCACTTGATGTCACTGTGTTGGTAGTAATTTCTTATTTTTGGGTTAATGGTTAAGTGTGTAATTAATGTATGCTACTGTTCATACAGGGGTATAGGTTGATTCAGTTTGATATTAAGAGGATACTTATTGGATACCACGTATTCCAAACCATATACAATAGAAGACTCAAGGCCCCAGCTAATATTTAATTCCTTAGATATCGGTAACTTCATCTGGTACCTGGCTGGGGCGCTACATATATATACACACCCTTAAACCTCGACCCTCTCCCCCAACTCCCCCCAATCCCCCCCAAAACCACCATCTGAAAAAAAAATACTGTTTCTTCTTCTAATAAACTGCAAGTCAAGAAACAAAAAATGAGACGACAGAAATGCAACAAACAATAAGATCTGTACAACATAGACAACTTTTAAGCTAAATCAGGGTCCTTATTTAATAACCAATCACACAGCTCCGTTTGCGCTTCAGAGGAATATGTAGACGATTCGCCAGAGGGGCGTCACATTAGTGTCAAAACTTGAGCGTGCAAAAACAAAAACAGTTTGTGTTTATGAAAACTGCACATGTGGTTCCACATTTCTGCTCGCGAGTTTCACATTTACGCTCACGAGTGAAACATTTACGTGCGTGAAATGTTAAAATGTGCAGCTTTATATCTTTCACCTTTTCCACGCTCGAGTTTGGACATTAATGAGACGTCATACGAGACCTCGAACCACACAAAAAGAAGAAATAATATAATAGCCTTTATATCAATACAACACACACAGCACTCACTAGTGACATACACACCAATCAGAAAAGTAGAGCTGTTTCATTATGTTGTTTTATTAAACAGCATCAACAGACACAATCAAATCAGCTGGCATGGCGGCCTAAACGTTAAATAACTCTCCTACTCATCATGAAGGAATTACTTAAAACCGAAGTCCATTCTTTTGTTCTTCTGGATGAAGTGGTTGATGGCAGGGGCATGCAACTGATCCTTTGCTTTTAAACCCATTAACACATTAACAGTTCTTTCTCTGGAGATCAATGCCAAATCTGACAGTCGGGTCTGTCCAGTCTTGTGAAGCTTCTGCTCCCTGATCGAGCTGGTCATCCAGGGGTATCTGTGTAACTGCTGGAGTTGAACTGTCTCTCAAAAGCCTTCATTTTTTGCACCAAATTAAGCTCCGGTGTAGGTCATCCTTTGCCGTGTGTGTGTTAAGAA
The DNA here is from genome assembly GCA_021613375.1 of Megaleporinus macrocephalus. Lineage (NCBI taxonomy): Eukaryota > Metazoa > Chordata > Actinopteri > Characiformes > Anostomidae > Megaleporinus > Megaleporinus macrocephalus. Next base: position 10,877,898 of record CM038724.1, on the reverse strand, counting down.
CATTTTAGGCCATCTGAGAGGGCGTAGAGGCCATGACAGTTCCCCACTGATATATATATATATATATATATATATATATATATATATATATATATATATATATATATATTGTAGTGGCTGCTGAACACTCATGAACAGTATTCACACACAGACACTGTGTTAAGCAGGCTGTTGCGGGCCCTTTAAGTTCGGGCTGAGGAAAGAACTCTGTTTATGTTCACTCATAGCGGTGAGTCGACTCTCTGTCGGCTGAAATGGTTAGTTTAGCGATTCTGTTTTCGGTAGAAAACAAAGTTTCCTACTCGGGATTTATGGTTATAAAGTTAACTTTATAAAGTTAACATACATATTTATTTTTATCTGTTACGAAATTATGTCGATTAGCAAACGTGCGTCGATGTGTTCGAATATGGCCCTGTCCTACTGAAAGCATGGATTTATCCGGAGTACAAGCTGCAGCTACAGCTACAGCATCTAAAGTGGAGATAATCACAACAGTACACTCAAACACTCCGTAGCACTTTATCAACACAGCAGCGAGACAGCACCCCTTTACTTGTTGTTCTTATCTTAGCAGATTATTTAAGGATTATTAACACGTGTATCATGTTTCTTTCAGTAGTAGTTACGTTTTCTGTCATCATTTTCTTTAATTACGTTCTCACTGCTCGACTGTGACGCCTGCAGTAACCACATTACTAGCTCATGGGTTAAGCTGCCGCTACGCCTACACTCTGTGCTGTGTGCTTCAACATGAAATGGCTGACTCTAGTTCAGCCACCTGACTGGTTGGGGGCGGTGCTGTTCGTATTCTCATTGGCTGTTTCTGTCAAAACATGGACAGAACTTAATTCTATTAATTCTATAAATATTGTTATCGTTTCATCACCCAGTGCTACCTGGAAAGGATTTTGTTTGTTAGTCAAACAAGAGACTTTAGGTTTTAATTTTCATATTTGAGTTGAAGTTTATTTCGTTGTAATAAACAGTCAGTTCAATCAACATGATAATATCAGTCCATCTAACTAAAACACAAAATCACTTTTTAGAGTGTATGTCCAGGCTCAGGTCTGTCCTTACACTTCCTGCCACCTGTGCTTCCTGCTTCCTGCTGAGGCGGTTCACACTGGGAACACGGCAGATCCCAATGTACTCGGAATTCCTTCCCAGACTCCCCAGATATGCCAGGTCAGTCTCCCCACCGTCATCGTGGCCATCATAAGCACTGACCTTCTGCAACTTCCATGGCTCCTAAACCTCTGCATCCATATCCACCGTCCTTTAGGTCCAGGCCTCCTTCTTTCTCTGATTGGACTTGGGCAGCTAAGTACATTCCCTTCACTTGTATTTTGGGAGTTTGCTGGGAAGGCAGGTTCTGCTTTGCGGCCCACCTTCAGCTGCAGTAGTGGTCCACAATTTTTACACCCTGACTCAAGCCCTATGTGTGCTCGCAGATGCCGAGACGTGTACAGACTGTAGTTAAAGAGGAGGAGATGGTAGACATGACCTGTCCCAACTTCTTTAAGACACGTTACTGAAACGTTAAAATGTCTCACTTTCAGATCTGATATGTGTTCTATGTTCTACTGTGAATGAAATATGGTTCTGTGAGATACATATCACTACATTTTGGAATTGGGGTTGTATGTGTAAAATATTTATTTGCTATTAAAGAACATTAAAGAACATTGTTATTTGATTAACAGACTATAAACAGACCTTGTACATGATATATGGTGTTATCTGGATGAAAGACAGATCACTGATAAATAAATCACGCACACCTGTCACCCATTACATCCCACAGAAGTAGCTCATTAGCAGGTCCTTATAGGGTCTCTATTGAGCGACACTTTGGTACAGACCTCTGCCTCCTTTGGTCCGGTCCAGCAGCCAGCTCCCAGCAGGCTTCCCCTTGGTCCAGTAATCTACCCTCTTCCCACAGCAGAGCATCCTGGTCTCCCCTGGCAGCCTTGAGGTTCCTGGACTCTCTGAGCTATCTGAAGGTCAGTCCTCCATCGTCTCAACTCCCCCTCGCGTCTACCCCCCACGGGGCTCCTCAAAGAGAGGTTAGTTTGGATCTTTGGACCCCCCTGTTGTGCTCGCAGCTTACAGTGAGCTTTATCCGGCGCTGGTCGACTCCATTTCACTTTTGAACTCTTCCTATTGACTTTGAACATTATTACTTTATTATTAGAGGTGAAGACCCTCACAAGGGAGGTGTTTTAATCTAATGTGTACTTATGATGTTTGATTATTACATTAATGTGTAAGAAGTGAAAGAACTTCACTACAAACAGATCAACAACATGTTTTTGTGTTGTTTATTATTTGATGTTTAAGATGAGACAGTGCATCTCAGTCTGGACCCTCTGGGTGCTCAAAGCCATGCCTGCCTTGAGCACTCACAAAGGAGGTGTTTATGGAGGTTGGTGTTTGGTCCTCTCCCTTACTAATCCATTACTGATTTGCTGTTGTCATCATCAGGCAGGAGATCTGATCTTCTTTATCTGCTCCACAGCCAAGAAATCCAAGAAATCCATCCTTTGGAGCTCCTCTCATCCTTTGCGAGCTCCTTAGGAGGCACGTGGCCAATGGGCTGTGGAGCACTGTTCATTCCACATTCGATGTCGTCCCAGTGGAATTTCACAGGATCAGTCTGTAAAGAAGAAGTTCAGCTTAATAAACATGAACAATTCTTTAGTGACATCAGGCTCAGGTCTGTCCTTACACTTCCTGCCACCTGTGCTTCCTGCTTCCTGCTGAGGCGGTTCACACTGGGAACACGGCAGATCCCAATGTACTCGGAATTCCTTCCCAGACTCCCCAGATATGCCAGGTCAGTCTCCCCACCGTCATCGTGGCCATCATAAGCACTGACCTTCATCATCAGGCAGGAGATCTGATCTTCTTTATCTGCTCCACAGCCAAGAAATCCAAGAAATCCATCCTTTGGAGCTCCTCTCATCCTTTGCGAGCTCCTTAGGAGGCACGTGGCCAATGGGCTGTGGAGCACTGTTCATTCCACATTCGATGTCGTCCCAGTGGAATTTCACAGGATCAGTCTGTAAAGAAGAAGTTCAGCTTAATAAACATGAACAATTCTTTAGTGACATCACAAAAACAGTCCGTTCAAATAAGCTGTTTTAGTTTCATCTCCAAATATAAAGTGTAGGGACGGACTGGTGAGTGAACAGTATATCTAGAAACTTCACGTACTACATTCTAAAAGCTACAACTGGGTTTCCATGATATCAGCTCTTTAAAAGAAGCTCTAGCTAAGAGAAAAGAAAAGGAACAGTACTGGATAGATACCTCTTCAGTGCAGAAGTCAGAAGCAAAGTGAAGATGCTTCTGCACTAATGCCACACAACCAGGCTGTTGGTCCCCTTGATGGTCCTGAAGTGGAGCTTGAAGCATCACACGGAGCATCAGGTCATAATCTGGTACATCAGTCTCGCACTCTACATGGTAAGTGCAGAGATGGAGCTCCTCATCTTCAGAGTCTTCTTCAGAACCTTCATATGATTCTTCATCAGAATCTTCTTCAGAACCATCATAAGAACCTTCATCCGATTCTTCATCTGGTTCTTCATCAGAATCTTCTTCAGAACCTACATCCAGTTCTTCAAATGACTCGTCATCAGATAATTCTTCAGGTTCTTCCTCAGCTTTAATGGTAGAACCGTCATCTGAATCCTCATCAGGTTCATCATCAGCTTTAATGGTAGAACCACCATCATCAGAATCTGAGTCCAGATGTTCCTCAGATGTTTCATCTATGACTGTAAAAAGAATCAGTGATTTAGTTTCAGCTGCTTTAAGCTACATAAAGTCATTAGTCATTAGTAACTCATTCATGTTAACAGTAAAGATTCTATCTTACCCTGTAGCTCACACTGCAGCACTGGAGAAGTGGACACCCCAGCATTCATCAGGCCACACTCAAGGCGGTCGAGCTGGCAAACCACGGCGTCCTGCTTCTCTGCTTCAATATCAATCTTCACAGAAACAGATCTGTAACAGTCCTTCCGGTACCAATCACTCCCGAATGGATAGTTACAGTTTGGACACCTCCAGGTTTGATCATAGCTGTACTGGCCATTACCGTATCCATAATACCAGTAACGGTCATCCCAGTACTGACCATTCCAGTGTCCAGTGTTCCTGTGAGCTGTTCCACCACTCCAGTCATACCCATTCCAGTAGGTGGTCGTCCTGTACGGGTCATTCCAGTACATCTGGTCCCATTGATGGATATTCCAGTATCCATAGTTCTGGTACCAGTTCTGGTGACCCCAGTTTGAGCTGGTCTTGGGAGCATCAGTCCAGGCTGTATTAGCAGCACTGGTGTAGTTCCAGTGGTGGTCTGTCTGGTAGACGCGGTCCATCATTCTTTTTTCCAGCTAAAACACAAAAACAGGTTCACCTCCAAACAGTTCAGACACCAATCTGCTGTGACTGGTCAGCGGCGCGTTGGTGTCATAATGAGGTCGGGGAGTGGCAGCGGCCCTATTTATCAGTTCTGTAGCTCCGCCCCCCTTAGTTACAGTTGCTACGTGTCAGGACATTCCTAGCAGGTGTGCAGTGCAGAGATATGAATGTGAGCGGTAGACGAGTTACTCCGTGTAGTTCTCAGTGTTTAAGCACAAGTTCACAGTGGAGCAGATAACAGGAGCCTGTAGGATCTGAACATACTTCCAGAAGATCCTGATCTCTCTGCAGACCAACAGCACTGCAGTAGTAAAGACTCACACTTACACATTATGTTGAAATATGTTTAAGTACATTGGAGTTTAAAGGGAAACTCCACCAACTTTTCAAATTCTCTGCATAATTAAATGTGTGCTACATCATCAGAGTCGTTCAGAAAGGTTTGGTGTGAAACACTTCATCCTAGACGAACTTACCGGTTGGACTTGTTCACAGTGGTGGTGATAGAGGCGTCTGAAGAGTTTAATGTGTGTGAAAGCTCCCTCACAGGAAGTTGTTAGGTGAAATGGTCAGATATGAGTTCTGAAGTCTGTCACATTGTTTTATAGCAGTTTGGTGAGAAAGTTCACGACTATTGTACATCAACATCACAGAAACTCAGAAGACATGTGTAGGTCCACTGCTGGTTTGGATGGTCACTAATAAGGTTTGTGTTGTTGGCGTTGTGAGCCCTGGTTCCATTCAGCACCACTGTAAAGAAATCAGAGCTGCAAAGTGTTTCTACAGGTAATCATTTCACATCAAAGCACTCTGAAGAACCTGTTTACATCTACATAAACAGCTGATCACTACTTTAATATGTGTATGTACTGTTTCAGTCAATCACTGATTGAAGTATTAGGTTTTTACTGCAGACCTCTACCATCTCCTGCAGAGTGTACACCGTGCCTCGTCAACCTCTATAGGCGGAGGTGGGATCTCTTCGGGGGATGCCTCAGCAAGAAGACCTGGAGTCTCAACTCAGTCAAGTCATCTTTTTGCTTTGACTCAGTTAAGTTGTAAAGACATAACCCGTTAAGTTTACTGAACTTAAGTTTTGTTCACACAACAACAAAAAAAACTAATTATTTCAATTATTTCTTTAAGTGGACCTAAAGAAATTAATTTGGTTAACTTGACTCAAATTGGCAGAACTTACTTTCTTCAATTTTCACAACAATGCAGCAACTTCTCTTAACATGATATAGCAAGGTTTTAACATACTTTACTAAGTTGCATTAGTCTGTTTTAAGTAATCGTTTATATAATAGTAAAAGTTCAAATCAGCCTGCTGAAAAATTACTCTGAAACGAGAAATAATTTTGGTTTGCTATATGATCCAAAACCTTTTTATTAACTATTCACAATATTTCTATTAGTTTGCTGAAGTAGAAATATGACCGTTGGTAATTCACAATATTTCTATTAATTGGCTGAAGCAGAAACATCATCAGCTGGGGCAAGTGTCAGGCTGGGAGCGAGGAGCAGACAAGGAGAGAGGCAGGACAAACGGGGACGGACGCAGACACAAGACTTAACAAAATACTTTTAATAACTAAAGGAATTAAAACCAAAACACAAAGTACATAATAACAGAAATCAAACAGACCAGAACACGGAGGAACATCAAAGATATAATCACAGAAAACAATCCACAAGACAGGGAGCAAAACAGACACATTATATACACAGGATAACAAGAGGGAACAAGAAACACCTGAGAACAATAGGCGGGGTCACAGATGGAAAACAGATGAGGGGCGGAGACAAGAGAGCACATGACCAAAACAAACAGAACCACATGGTGAAAAACGTAAACACAAGCACATGGGACAGACAAGAGAATGTAAACAAAGACAGACAGACAGGAAAACAGGGCAGGATGTGACAGCAAGGCACTTTTATCGAGCCAGTGATTCTGTAAAGAAAGCATAGAAAAAATGACTGAAACAAAACTTCAAAACAAAACTTGTTTTAATGCATTCAATTGATATTAAAATGCAAAGTGCCTGTAAAACATTAAAATATCTAATATCATTGCTGACAGTCCAGCATTAGTGATTATTGTGGACTGTTATTCAAATATGCCTAATATACAATACTTAATTTTGTAATTACACTCCTTTAAATTACCTACACCTTAAACTGGAAGCTCTGAAATACATTTTGGATTAGGAAAGATATATTAACACTCAAACACCTCATGCTATCAAATCTTATTGACTGTAAATATATGTCTCCTGTGCTGCATCAGTTAAGAATATCAAATAAGAGAACAGACTGAGCTAAAGCTAGCTCGTTTTACAGCAGACGACAAAGCAGAACATTTTCTTGTATTTTACAAAAAACACTGCAACTCGTGAAAAACAGACAGGAGGTGTTCACAGTCATGCTAAATGCATAAGTCAAGTTCACTTCCAGTCACTACAATCTAGCCACACTGCTACTAACCCAGAGACTTTTCACAAACACTTCTTACTCTAAATACTCTTTTATTCACGCTCTGTGTCCAGTGAAGATGTTTCATCTGAGGAGCAGAGCAGTGCCACCGTCAGTGAAGCTGAGGAGTCGACTCTCTCTGAAGATACGCTGGAGGAGATCTATAGTAACTGATTAGATTTCATATCCTAATGTAATGCTTGGACTTTAATTATGTCCTTTCCGGCAATCTCAGCATTTTCAGCAGTCCACCAAATCAACATGTTCTACACAGTCCATACGACATATTTATCATTTGAAATATCAGATTTAGGCGAAAGGTGAAGAGTTTACATGTACGTGGTTTTATTGTAATATTATTGGTAATCAGTGTTTAATAAGCTGTAATCTGATTACTGTCTTTATTATTGTTGATATAACAGAATACAGGTACATATTTATAAATCTTGATGATGTAATGCCACTACATGTATTCACTTGCTACCCAACCCAGGTAGCTTTGATTCCATTTGTCAAAATGTGTTATTTGCAGCAAAAGCTTTTGATGAGCACAAATAATTAAGTACTACAACTTCAATTGGGAAAACATTTAACAAAGTAATTTCCAGTCCAAGCCTATACATGTGTGTCTAACCCTTTCTTCTGTCTTTATTTCCAGCTCTTACTTTATTCTTCCAGAACCACATGGAGATGTACTGGATCTTGAAAGCCCCCTGTAATGAGACAGCACCCTAAACCTGCATCTCAGCTCCCTGTTCCTTATTTTTAATAAACCAAACATTATGCTCCCCAGTTGTGTTGTTTTTGGTGAGCAAAGACAGGCTTATTGGGCTGTCTCCTGTCCTATCTGTACGTCATAAAGTTTATATTAGTCATGAAGATTACACAGGCCCTCTGTTGCCATGGGATTATTGAAACCAGCATCAATTAAAGATATGTTAGAAAGTTAGAATCCAAAGCAATAAGCAACAGCTCTATAACTGACAAGGCTTGTAAGGCTAGTTGTCCGCGTTTATCCTTAAACAGTAGAGAATTTTACTTAAAAGAAAAACTACATGTAACAACAGACATATATTGATGTACAGTATGAATATTGAAAGTCAGTGCATTATTGATCATTGAAGAACAGGGTAACAAAGTATACAGAGAATCAGATGGACTACAGTCTGTAAGTGTAGAACTACAAAGTGCTCCTATACGGTCAGTAAAGCTGATTAAATCCCAGCATCATCAAGCAGCAAAGGTGGGATACACCATGGACAGTTCGCCAGTCCATTGCATGGCCAACATACACTTACAATTTAGAGTGATCAGCCTAACATGCATGTGTTTGGACTTTGGGAGGAAACTGGAGTACCCGGAGGAAACCCACTCAAGCACGGGGAGAACATACACACTCCACACAGAACCACCCGGACCAGGAATTCAACCCAGATCATCTTGCTGTGAGGAGACAGTGCTAACCACTACTCTATTGTACTAACTACTACACCACTGTACTGACCACTACACCACTGTACTAACCACTACACCACCATACTAACCACTACACCACCATACTAACCACTACACCACTGTACTAACCACTACACCACCTTACTAACCACTACACCACCATACTAACCTCTACACTACCGTACTAACCTTAGGATCCAGTATGTTGTGATATGTTGTGATTCTGTCTGCAAGATGAGCTCCTGAACTGCTAGACCTGAATCTCAAATCAGCCCCTGCTTCCTATATAGAGTGTGTAGGTAGAAGCTGCAGATACACATCATGATACACGCTTAGGATCCAGTATGTTGTGATACGTTGTGATTCTGTCTGCAAGACCATATATCCAGATTTTCTACACCTCCTTTTAGGAAAACTGTCACAGTATAAAAACACAACCCCACAACACTGCTGTCACAACACCACCTCATATCTCCACAATGATAACTTTACAGGAGAATGAAAACATTCTGTACTTTTAATGGAAGTCAAGGTAACCAGACGTCTTCACTGGATATTCTGGTCCTTTAATCATGAAATAAATCCACAGCATAAAGAACAACAGTCGTTTTCAAACTACATCAAAAACTGAAACTCACTGTTTGAAAACTTGTTATGTGAAGATAGAGTTTCAGATCTTTTTACTCTGCAGGAGAAAACTCAGACAACACAGCCCCCCAAGTGGACGAGAGGAACAACAGCAGCAGCGTCCAGAGGGGGAAGAGAAAGTCCAGAAGCTGCAGCAGCCAGTCACCCAGAAAGAGAAGGAGGACAGAGGAGGAGAAGGAGAGAGAGGAGGAAGAGCAGCAGGTTGTAACAACCTCTGCTGAGAGTGAGGAACAGGAAAGGAGCTCCTGCGAGTCGGCACGCTCTGTGTCCAGTGAAGATGTTTCATCTGAGGAGCAGAGCAGTGCCACCGTCAGTGAAGCTGAGGAGTCGACTCTCTCTGAAGATACGCTGGAGGAGACGTATGTGCAGCAGGAGCATCTGGGTGAAGGAGGATACGGCTCGGTGTACGTAGAGACGACCTGCTGCCGGTAACTAACACACACACACACACACTTCTATAACTTCTGCAGCTGCTGTAAAGAGCAGACTAACCCCCTTTATTAACACTGAGAGAAACAAAGACCACCTCAATACGGGGACAGTAGAAAGCAGTGGTCAGTCATTGGTTCAGAATCATTCAGCAGTAATGAGTTTAATCCAGATATACTTTATCTTGCAGGTGGCTATCAAACACATCCCCATTCACAAAGTGAAAAGAACTACTTTGGTGAGTGTGAACACACACACACACACAAACACACACACACACAAACACTCTGTTCTGTTATCAGTAGTGTGGAGCTTGTGTGGAGATGAAAATGAATAAGATTATATGGGAGGAACAAGGGATGAAAAAATGAACAACAGAATAGTCATGTGCTGAAGTCTGGAGAAGTGTGTTCTGTTATAGGTTGTGGATGGAGAAGAGGAGGAGTGGCCACTGGAAATGCTGCTGATGGAGATGGTGGGTGAGGCTGAGGGGGTTTCTGTTGCACTGCTGGACTATTACGAGCTGGAGGACGAGCTGGTCATAGTCATGGAGCGGCCGGTGCCCTGCATGGACCTGTTCAAGTACCTCGATAGCAAAGGAGGTTGCTTAGAGGAGGAGGAAGCCAAGGTGAGAGACAGTGCTGCTGAAAAACACTCCCTCACCTACTGAGCCTGGATTTCATTTCAGATCCACAAACACAGTTTCCCCCTTTAACCCCAAACAGAGTACAAGTATGTATGTACAAGTGACACCTGCAGTTAGTTTAAGCAGCCAATACACACAGTACAGAAGTCCATCATGCAGGAATACAGTAAGGAGCTTTCTACACAGTGAGCAGATCTAATCTATCTAGAAATATCAGATCAGATATTTATAAACATAGTAAACAATCAGTCTTCTCTGAGAACTCTTTCTCTTTATGAGCTCCTGCATGTCTCTCCACTGTAGCTTCATCCTCTCTTTCATACTGTAAGAGTGTGGCTGCCTCTTGAAGGAAGACCCCTACAGCAGCTACTGTGGATTCGGAGGTTTGATTCTCATAAATCAGCTATTTAAAACTAGTACATTATTCATAACGGACCACTAATGATATAGTTATCATGTTAGACCCTCTAAACGTCCACACGTGTCCACTCACTGTGATTGTTGTTCTTTAAAGGAACACTGTACTACAGTCCTCCTGAGTGGTTCCTGCAGGGGTCCATCCAGGCTGAGCCGTCCACAGTGTGGCAGATCGGAGTCGTGCTGTACGGCATGCTCACTGGATTGATGCCCTTTAGCTCCTCCAGAGAAATCGTTAACAATGATTTCTACAGACCAGCTTACCTGTCCCCAGGTAAGTGTCCACACACAATGGGTCACACTTGTTCATGTACTTGTTCAGAAGCACCTTCACCCAGAGAGGAGCGCTTAACTTTTTGTGTCTCTCTCTCTGTCTCTCTCTCTCTTTCTCTCTATCTCTCTCTTTCTCACACACACACAAAGAAACACACAGTTTTGACCAAACCTGTCTCTGTGTCTCTGCAGAGGCTGAGGGTCTGCTAAAGAGCTGTCTGGACAAGCAGCCTCAGAGAAGACCCTCTCTCTGTGACATCCTGCAGCACCCCTGGCTGCAGTGAACACCGCCAACCAGCTGACTTCATTCCTCCTTTTTATTTCCCTTCATTTAATACATTTATTTAATACCTTCATTGTGTTTCTTTTTTCATCCAGTGTCTTTAATTTGTTACTCTTGATTTATTACTCGTATTTCAATATTCATAACTTAGTTCCTTTTATTGAGTACCATTATTTTATTAACTTTAAAGTAACATAAAGTAGTGATGTTTAATCCAGATGTAGTAGATCAGCTAGAACATGTTAGGAGAACACATTTTTACTTTTACTTTTTACTATTTTAGTTTAGAACTGGAGTGATGAAGCTGATGTTGTTAATCAACACTAGAACTCAATAGTCAACCAAACATCCCAAATAGTTTCTGTAAAGAAAATCTATCATCAAAACTTCTTACAAACCACATCCAGGTCTTTATTAAGATCACGCAGGTGTGTGGATGTGGTTTAGGATACAGCGAGACTTACTGTGAACTATAAGATCAAACGATCTGTTTGCAGACAGTCACTTTACACAACAGGGTCTATTTAACGAACTACTTCAGGACCACCCCCCTTGTGCACCTATGGTTGAATAAATGTTGCCAAAGTGCCCTCTAGAGTGGCAAAAAGTGTCATGGTAGCTGCCCTTAGAAAAACTCAAAAAATAAGTGTCCCATTTTTGCAATCAATTCTGATGGTGTGCTATCTAGAACCAGAAAGTTTGATCATCTGTCTTAATGAGTACTCTTATAGGGTTACCTTTTCAAATAGAGAAGGACGCATCATTAGGTGTCCTCTATTGCACCCCTACTAGACAGTGCCCCTTCAGTATGTACAATGGGATGCAGTGTACTGAATGTACATGGGTGAGAATGAGATGGTTCTGAATGGTGGTCCTGTCAGTGGATTAAATGTGATGTGGTGGTCTATATGTGCTCTCAGAATGGGATAAACGTGAACCTGGCAAGATGCCCTTCCAGGTGAGAAAACATGATGGAGTGCCCTTGCAATGTCAATCTTTGGCGAGTTTTCAATCTTTGGCGAGCAAAGCATTGCAGTGGTGTAAAGCATCTAGAGCAGTGGAGACGTGTTTTGTAGAGTGACCAATCATGACAATCCTGATATTGTATGGGCCCAAAAAACTGAAAGTAAGCAGAAGTGTCCATTCTATCTCATAAAGGACTCTCCTGGACCCTTCTTTTATATCCTAGCATAATTGCATCACTTGTTTAGGAAGTTTTCATAATGATCCTCGTCTTAAACTGCACCTGTCTCTATTTTATTAGAATGTGTTCTAGAGCGTGAAGTAATTCCACTGCTCATATGGTCATGAAGTCTTTACTCATACCTGTCACCCTCCGTTATCAAGGACTATCTCATGTATTTCCCGCATTGATTGATTCTGGAGCTGAGGGAAATATTATTCTAGCACGTGTGGCTAAGCAGATTCAAATACCCATCATCCCACTTACTAAAACCATGAAACTGTCTGCTGTGGACGGAGAATCCCGTTGGCCAAGGGATCATCTCACAGACTACTGTTCCTATCTCCATGGATGTTAGTGCTCTTCACTCAGAAGAGATTAGTTTCTTTGTGTTAGACTCTTCTGAGTTTGCTATAATTCTTGGTCTACCTTGGTTAAAGACTCATGATCCTGTTATTTCTTGGTCAAAACGGGAGATCATTGCTTGGTCTAATCATTGTTTTCATAACTGTCTTATGCCTTCTCTGACGTCTGTCTCTTCTACCTCCATTGAGAGTCCAGATAATCATGCTCCTGTTTGTATTCCTCCTGAGTACTCTGATTATTCAGAGGTTTTCAAAAGAAACAATGCTAACAATTTGCCCATTCATAGACCATATGATTGTTCAATAGAGTTAATTGAAAATCAAATACCTCCTAAGTCACGTGTATACCCGACCAAGCGGAAGAAAAAGCTATGGAGGAGTACATAAAGGAAGCTTTAGCCCAGGGTTTTATACGTCCATCCACTTCTCCTGCGGCGAAGAAGAAAGATGGTGGTCTCAGACTGTGTATAGATTATTGCGGCCTAAACTCTATTACCAATTCTTATCCCTACCCATTTCCTTTAGTACCTGTTGCTCTGGAACAGCTCAGAGGAGCTACTGTGTTCACCAAATTAGATCTTCGCAGTGCTTACAATCTTGTTAGAATCCGTGAGGGTGATGAATGGAAGACAACCTTTCTCACTACAAAGGCCAATATGCCATGAGTACCTTGTAATGCATTTTGGGCTCAGAAATGCTCCATCTGTCTTCCTGGCATTCATCAACGACGTCCTCGGGATATGTTATGTCAATTTGTGATCGCTTATATTGATGACGTCTTGATCTATTCACCTGACTTATCTACTCATATTCAACAGGTGCGTAAGGTTCTGTCTCGTCTGCTAGACAATCACCCGTATGTTAAAGGTGAGAAATGTGAATTTTATATGGATTCAACTTCCTTCCTTGGGTACATAATTAGTCCTGGTGGAGTAGTTATGGACGACTGCAAGGTAGATGCTGTGGTTAATTGGCCTGTTCCCAATTCAGTAAGTAATCTCCAAAAATTCTTAGGTTTTGCAAACTTTTATAGGCGTTTTATAAGAAACTATAGTTCGGTTGCCACCCCTCTAACTTCTCTTCTTAAGGGGAATGCCAAATTAGTATGGAATCCCCAGGCTGAGAGAGCTTTTGAGGAACTCAAGAGGAGATTCACCACTGCACCCATACTACAACATCCAGAACCCACACTACACTTCGTTGTAGAGGTGGATGCCTCCAAAATGGGAGTTGGAATCTAGAGTATCTCCATTCTGCCAAAAGACTAAATTCTCGTCAAGCCTGCTGGGCGTTGTTCTTTTCTCGTTTTAATTTTCAAATTACTTATCGTCCAGGGACATGCAATACCAAGGCTGATGCTTTGTCTCGAGTGTTTGAGGTTGAATCCAATGATAAAGAAAAACCAAAACATATCCTGGACCCTAAGATGTTTCTAGCTCCCATCAGATGGGATATAGACATTGACATTGAGCAGGTAAATTTGGTGGAACCTATTCCCGAGGCGTGTCCTCCGGATAGATTGTTTGTGCCTTTGCATTTTCATGATCAGTTTATTACCTGGGCTCATACTTCTCTCACCTCAGGACATCCCGGAGAGACTAGAAGCTTCTCTCTGGGAGGTACTGGTGGGAGAGTATGAGTTCCGATGTACATCGTTTTATATCCTCTTGCACTGTTTGTTCAATTTGAAAAACTTCTCGCACGTTACCTGCAGGCAAATTAATGCCTTTACCTATTCCGTCTCGTCCTTGGTCTCACATCGCTGTTGATTTTGTCACTGATCTTCCTAATTCCCAGGGCAATACTGTCATTCTCACTATTGTCGATTGATTTTCTCATGGGGTTTGATTCTTACCTTTCCCAAAATTGCCCACCGCATTCCAGAGCACGGAATGCTTGTTTAATTTTGTGTTTCGTTTCATTGACGTTCCAGAGGATATTGTGTCTGACAGAGGTTCCCAATTTACATCACAAGTTTGGAATGCTTTTATGGAGAAGTTGGGAATCTCTGTCAGTCTCACTTCAGGTTGTCATCCTCAAAGTAACGGGCAATGTGAACGTGTTAATCAAGAACTTGGTGCGTTTTTGAGGGTCTACTGCCACGATAATCAACAAGATTGGTCGGTATATTTACCCTGGGCTGAGATGGCTCAAAACTCCCTCATTAGCTCCTCTACCACTATCACCCCTTTCCAATGTATGTTAGGCTATCTACCACCTCTTATGCCATGGTCTGGTCAATCTTCGGAGGTGCCGTCTGTGGACCATTGGATGAGACGAAGTGAGGAGGTGTGGGAACAGACCCATCAGCGTATTGAGGCTGTTCTAAGACAGCATTAACGTTACGCTGATAGACGCAGAGGTGACACCCTCTCATGTAGTCCGGGAGATCGAGTATGGGTATCCACCAGGGACTTTTTGAGGGAAATAAAAAACTGACTTAGAAATATATTGGCCCGTATAAGATCTTAAGCAAAATTAATGAAGTTACATATAAAATTGACTTGCCTGCTCATTATCGTTTTTTGTCCTTCCTTCCATGTGTCTTTATTAAAGCATGTAGTTCCTGGCCCCCTAGACGAGGCTCTTCCTGACGCCAACCCTCCTCCACCAATCGATATAGAAGGAGCTTCTGTGTA